>OZ038499.1:18942184-19044684 GCA_964036315.1 Acanthosepion esculentum
TATTCGGACTATTGTCCTAGTCTTTGTCGCCATATTTATTACAAGGTTTCGGCCCTTCAGTATCTGTCAATATTTCTGAGATGAGGTATTATGTACACTATTTATATTATTCGGACTATTATGTAGCGAAGGAATAATATTTTTTTAAATAATTATATATATATATATATATATATATATATATATATATATATATATATATATATATATATAATTATATATATATGCATGTAAACTTTCTCCTGAACTCTTTGCGATTTTTTTGTGCAATTCTCGAGCCGGCCTCAAAAGTCATGCTCGTCATACACATGCAGATAATTAGCAGGTGGTCATCGGAACCTCATACGTCGAACTCGCTGGGAGAGTCCATCATATATATATATATATATATATATATATATATATATATATATATATATATATGAGATAACGATATATAATTTTTTATATCAAGAAGAATATTGGGGTAAAATGTATAAGGTAGAAAAAGTTTCGATTGCCGACTTTTGTCTTTAGGACTTCATCATTCATTACAGTTCTGATTGTCACATTTGTAACTAACTTATATTTCAATAATAGAATAACTAATTAGCTAGATGCAACCATCAGTTCCACCTTAATAGTTTCTTTTCTCGCCTGTTGAGAGATTTTCGATTTATTGCTTTTCCGCCAACTACTCTGTTAAAACAATAAAATGCAATGTCAAACGTTATCTACGTGTCAACCAAAAAAGAAAATAGGAAGAAAGAAAGAAAATTAATTTTCCAATGATGCAAGTCATGAAGAAACTTTAAATGCTTTTTGGTACCATTCGCGATTTTGATGACCCCACTTTCCACTTTTCGGGTCTGTGTCTGTAAATATTTCCATAGCAGTTGTTCTGTTGACCTCTCCTATTTTTTGTTTGATTCTCCTCCTCCTCAAACAAGAATTATGCATATAGGGACTAGTTAAGACTTCATGGAGATTCTGAGGCATTATGGTGGGTATAGTAAGAATGGTAAGTAAGAATGGTAAGTAAGAATGGTAAGTAAGAATGAGTTGTTTTGATGTAAGGAATATTGTGGTATGTTTGGTTCTCTGATTGTGTCTAGCTAAGTTTAATTTTATAAGTCAGAAGATGAATCTCCTTTCCCCATTGCCTCTTTTGGCCTTATGAGACATTCCTATATTTATTACGAAATAAATATCGCGGTTCTATATGGTATCTCGACTTCATGAATTTAATTCTGGTAACAGATTGGCAGCGAGATTTTGTTTTGTTTCTTGCCAAGTCTAAGCTTAGTTTAATGGTTTTGTTTTTCGCATTTTTCATCTATGGAACTCTCTTCCAGCCTCTTGTTTTCTTTCCAACTACGATCTTCCAAAATTTAAATGCAACAACAACCACCAAATTTGTCCTTGTGTTTTGTTCTTTCCCCTCAGCAACAATTTTCTTACTTTCCTTCTCTCGGTGTAACCCTTTGCATCTTAGTGGCTTTATCGCCTAGAATAGAATACATTTGTCATATTAATCACTAGCTTAAGAGCCTCCATATCGCGTGGCAGTTGGGCTAGCTCCTGAGGATAACTCTTGATTGGGCTTTCATCACAATAGCTAGGGAGGAGTAGATGCAATAGACAACAATAAACTACAAAAGAACTCAAAACTGATCTCTGCATTTAAGTAATGCTTTAATATTTCAGCTTACCTTTTAAAAGTTCAACGATAATTCTTCAGTCGCCACATAATTTAAAGACAATTTGATGCACGTAGGTCCTTAGTTTCCGTACAAACACCTATTTTTATTTCATGGGTAACTTTCTCTGGATTTCGCAATTAATTTCGATTATCCTAAAATGTATTTACAGGTTATTAAAATTGTTATCGTACAAAAAAATCACGTAAAAATCGTAGAAATGAAATCTGGAGAAACCAAACTTTCAGGATTGCGTGACCGCATTTGACCCGGAATGTTATTAGTTTGCTCACGGATTCAGCCTGATTTCATAATGGTATGATATGTCGGGCTACGGCCTATAGGAGTGAAATTGAAATCACGGACAATTTTATTTATTTTGAAACACAGTAAGAGTCCCCATATCGCGTGGCAGTTAGGCTAGCTCCTTTTCTTGATGGTATAGAAAAGTAATGTTGTTATGGTGTCTGTAGTGATAGCTAGGCCATCTGCACAGCCAATAGTCAATATCTGTTAATTTGTTTTATCTCTCTTTTAAGTTATTGTATTTTCATTTATATTGTATGAGCCATATTTAAAATTAAATAACCCAAATGGGGCTCATCAGCGTAATATCCTCCTCGCGGTCATTTTGTATTGCAATGAAGAACCAGAGAGACCCATAACCCATTGCAAATCGAATAACTTCGAAATGGGAACTCTTTGTTTAGGAGAATATCAACATTTATGGGTCATTTAATACAGAAATTTAATTTTCTTGGAAGTCTTCTTTTACAAAAATCTATTTTTGGTATTTTTTTTACTATGAGATGAATTGCTGGTTTGGTTTGGTTTGGTTTGGTTTGGTTTGGTTTGGTTTGTTTTACGGCATATCAAACTCAATGGGTTATTTAATGCCGACAGCCTTTTTTTTCCTAATAATATTTTTGTTTTGTCAAAAATCTATTTCTGTTAATAATTCTTTACCTCAAAAATGTATAGCTGGTAATATTATTTTTCAGAAACGTATAGCTGGTAATATTTTTTCAAAAACATATAGCTGGTAATATTATTTTTTTCAAAAACGTATAGCTGGTAATATTAATTTTTCGAAAACGTATAGCCGGCAACACTATTCTTTCAAAAACGTTTAGCTGGTAATATTATTTTTTCAAAAACGTATAGACGGCAACACTAATCTTTCAAAAACATATAGCTAGTAATATTATTTTTTCAAACACGTATAGCCGGCAACACTATTCTTTAAAAAACGTATAGCTGGTAATATTATTTTTTCAAAAACGTATAGCCGGCAACACTATTCTTTCTAAAACGTATAGCTGGTAATATTATTTTTTCAAAAATGCCCAGCTGGCAACATTATTATTTCAAAAATGTATTATCAGAACCCTTGCTGTTGGACATAGTTTATCGTCATACCCAGGACGTGGATGTAGTTTATCGTCATACCCAGGACGTGTATGTAGTTTATCGTCATACCCAGGACGCGGATATTGTTTATCGTCATACCCAGGACGTGTATGTAGTTTATCGTCATACCCAGCACGTAGATGTAGTTTTTCGTCATACCCAGGACGTGTATGTAATTTATCGTCATACCCAGAACGCGGATGTAGTTTATCGTCATACCCAGGACACGGATGTAGTTTAAATTCATACCTAGGACGCGGATATAGTTTATCGTCATACCTAGGACGCGGATGTAGTTTATCGTCATACCCAGGACGTGTATGTAGTTTATCGTCATACCCAGCACGTAGATGTAGTTTTTCGTCATACCCAGCACGCGGATGTAGTTTATCGTCATACCTAGGGCGCGGATATAGTTCATCGTCATACCCATGACGCAAATGAATTGCCAGTATTCTTAATATAGAATACATTTTATATACGTTCATAGATTTTAACCACAGTTTGGGGGTTATCTATTTACCCATAGATTGGCCCTAACAGCTACTACCATCCCGGGTCATGTTGACCCTGGGAACAACAACCCTCCTCAAAATCTCCCGATCAGAGGTTTTAATGCCGGATGTATTTTATCGTCATGCTCAGGACGCTTGTAGGCATGTCTAAGACTAGCAAATAGCCAAGTGCTTTAAGGACGTCAAAATCAAACAGGTCAAGAAAGTTAGCTAAGTGACTATGGAAACTAACAAAAAAAAACCAAAGAGGCAACAAAATAGTGTAAGATGTTTTTCAGAAATTAAGAAAAGTATTAAGAGATAAGAAAATGTCGTTAGTAACTAAGAAAAAGTAATAAAAAATTAGTGAATCGAGTGCAATTTCCTCGACGATGCAAATGAAACCTGAAGGGACAATAACCTTATTTGTTTTCATTCTTTCCGGCTGATCCTATTACAGATTACTTAAATCCAAAAAATATTTTTTGATTCTAAGAATTTCTTTTTTTTGAGCTATTAAGTGATTTGAGGTGATTAAGTGATAAAAGTCTTGCTAATTAACCCATAGCTGGGGGAAGAAGAGTTGAATTAATACCCTTTCTCAAACTTTCTTTTTTTTAAATTCCATATCACGTTTGAACACCGGTTCACGTACGATCACCGATGTTAAGCAACGTCGTGCCTGGAAGAGTGACTTAG
The DNA here is from genome assembly GCA_964036315.1 of Acanthosepion esculentum. Taxonomy (NCBI): domain Eukaryota; kingdom Metazoa; phylum Mollusca; class Cephalopoda; order Sepiida; family Sepiidae; genus Acanthosepion; species Acanthosepion esculentum. Next base: position 18,946,467 of record OZ038499.1, read on the forward strand.
GAATGACAAATGCTGTAAGCTTGGATGTGTGGATGGTGTAATATATGGTGTCTAGGATTTGTTCCGCTTTGGAATACTCAGGCCTTTTGCCAAACTAAAATTTGCTAAGTAACTATTTACGTCTAACATTAAGAGGGGGTAATAATTTCATACTACGGCCCCGGGTGTTCTTTTGAACAAGAGTAGAGGTTTATCCATGTTTTCTGTTTTAGGATTACCTTCCGGCTTCTTCTAAGGTCTTCTTTTTTTCAGTTCCTGTGGACCCTTACGTCTTGGTAGCATTATCGCCTTGCTTGGGTGATGCCCTCATACTCTATAAGCCTTTAGCTCTTCTGGGTCTTGGGCTTTGTTTGGGTTGAACACCAGTGTAAAAAATCAAAAAAATCATGCACAGTGGTTGTTAACAGGAATTTCTTATAAGTCATTTTGACTTTCATTAATGAGCACCGAAATTTTAGCCTTATGCCATGCTAAGCATAAATATACTGTTTCATCTTTTCCGCGTTTCGTGAGTTTGCGTTCAAAATCATTACAAATATAGTAGTTTCGATCCTTCCAGCTTCTTCTAAAGTCTTCTTTTTTTTAGTTCCTGTGGACCCTTACGTCTTGGTAGCATTATCGCCTTGCTGGGGTGATGCCCTCCTATTCTGTAACCCTTTACCTCTTCTTGGTTTTGGGCCTTGTTTGGGTTGAACATCAGTGTAAAATAAAATTTAAATAAAAAAATGCACAGTGGTTGTTAACAGGAATTTCTTATAAGTAATTTTGAGTTTCATTAGTGAGCACCGAAATTTTAACCTTATGCCATACTAAGCATAAATAATATACTGATTCATCTTTGCCCCGTTCAGTGAGTTTGCGTTCAAAATCATTAGAAATATAGTAAATTCGATCCCTAGGAATGTGTCCGAATTACTGGCTTATCACATTTGGCCAAGCATTGCAAAGATAGACCATTGTTCGTAGTTATATTCCAAGCGTAGCTTAGGTGTGGCACAAGGACAAAGTATGAGGCATCCAATGAGAATCGAACTCACTGCCCAGTCGTAATTACACCACCTCGAGGTGCCCAATACCATTGCTCGTATGTTCAAACTAATTTAATAATATTTATTGTTAACTTAATGAAGCGTACTTTATATATATAGTTAATTTATACCACCTCAGCAGCAACATACAGAGATTATTGCCTGTAGTGGATATACGTAACAGCACAGACAAAACCCACTTTTAAAAACCAGTGTTTTCAAAAATGCACCCTCCTCTATTCCGCTTCGTTTTCGCGTAGAACCTTCCCCCTAAAGGAGAAGAACCCATCCCCAGCCGCTCCATCAGACATAATTTTCTTTGTTCTAGCAGTGTAGAGGTTTTGACGAACACTTACATTTGGACTCTGCTGCCCGCAAGCAGAATTTTATTTCTGATCTATAAATAAGTAGTAATATTTCAATCTATTTTGTATTCGCAGTCGTTCTATGTCATTTTGTTGAAAACGCTTTTGTCAGTATGGATACCTCCTCGACAAAGGTCAGCCTTGGCCCAGAGGGAGGCCCGGATGAAACATGTAATAACCGTTATTAAACGACAAACACGGATGTAGCGGTATCAGTGTCAGCTAATATCTGATTAAATGGAAAACACCCGACCTGTCGCAAAAGTGATTCGGATATTTATTTTCCTGATGGTTATCAGTAAGTGCAGTGGTTTTCACAAGTATATAGCAAGCGGCTAGGACAAAGAGAGTCACAGTATGAAGATAAATTACGTTTATACACGAAGATGATACGAAAAAGAACAATGTTCTCTATAAGACAGTGGCTACTGCTCGCATAAAGTCACTGAGACGAAACGGGTTCAGAGAGAACGACGCGACAAGACGCCCGTTAGTCTGTTCAGCGCCACCTCATTATCTCTCTGCTACAAATTCTTATGGTATTAATTCCTGAGTAACGATCTGGGCTAAGGTTTATTTTAAGCAACTGGAAAATTTTGACTGGAAGAAGCTACAGTCTGAAAAAGAACCTGGTGTCTAGTCTGAGTTGAAAGGCTACACGGTCATATTTAATTTATATATGCCAACTTCATCGGTCATGTTTCTTATCTCTCTTGTCATAATACTTAGAGTAAACCTTTTGCATACTAATGTAAAATGCATTCAGTATGTACACAAAAAGAGAAGGAGGGGTTAGACAAGGATGTGTCTTCTCACCGGACTTATTCAACATATACAGCTAGGCTACCCCAGTGAAGCTGGAGACTCTATCATGATTTATTTTCGGTAAACAAGAATTTTATCAATATAAGATGCAAAGATTGGCACTGTACTGATGGCAGACTCAAAAGGAAAGCTACAGGAGCCCCTAAAGGTAATAAAGGAAAGCGAGATGAAAGGACTAACCATCAATTATAGGTAGACAGTAAGTATGGTTGTCAGCAAGATAAAAAGCCCAAGTAGCACTCAACGAATTAGAGATGTAAAAATCGAATCATAAAAGACAAGTTTAAATATCTGCTATATGTTTCCACATATAACGGGAAATATAACATCGAAATCCGAAGGCACATCTGGATAGAACAATTAGCTAAAAACTAAATTATTAAGAAACAAGAAGCATTCGTGAGGAACAAAAAAAATGGGCGGAAATGCAATGAAATATAAATCTTAATCCTATATATAAAGTACAGTGTATGTGCGTGGGTTTGTGCGTGTGTGTGTGTCCAGGCAACTCCTTCACCCCAACAGATCAGTTTTCAATGATCCATAGCTCATACAAAAGCCCTAGAAAAGTTAAGCATAGGGAACGATTTTCCGTGAACTCAGATTCAGGGTTGGCAGATTATGCGAGTTTAAAAATATATATTAATGTATTATACTAGCCATATATATATATATATATATATATATATATATATATATATATATATATAAAATGTATTATACTAGTTTTCATGGTGTAAGAAGAGTAACTTTATTTTCCTTTTGTATCCAAAATTGCAGCTAGCTTAAAATTTGGTTTGGCCATCATCACAATAGTTTGGGAGGATCAGATGCGATAGGCATCAATAAACTACAGAAGGACTCAAAATTGATCGCTGCATTTAAGTATTGAATTAATGTTTGAACTTACCTTTTAAAATTTCAACGATACTTCTTCTGCTGCCACTCAATTTAAAGACAGTTTGATGTACGTAGATCCTTATTTTCCGTATAAACAATTATTTTGATTTCATGGGTGACAGAATAGGGGACAATTTATAAGATAAAATTAATATAGTATAAAGATGGGAAATAGAAATTAGAATTAGTTATACATTCAACATTTGAAGAGTTACTGAAACATAATAGCTAATTAAGTAAAACCTATATTAGGGAATAAATGCGAAATTGGAGCTGAATCTTTCCACGAATTCTGAGATTAAAAAGCACCAGTTCTACTTTTTAGCAATTTACGTACAGTGTTTACTCACCCCCCCCCCACGAGAATGACATGTGGCACAAAGTCTTTTTAAAGTGGGGCCTCGAGCGCGTGCACCCGGGCGGGAACAAAAATTGCCCACAGCCCATGCAACCGTCAGTTGCGCTGGCCTCGGTACGAGCACCGATCCCTCCCTCTTGTGCAATGGGAGGGCGCGGCCTCGGGCAGCTGTTGCCCAGGGCTGGGCACCTCTCAGTATTATTTTCTCAGTTGTCCCTCTGCCCTTTGACAGACAAGCCCCTTAGCGCACTCTATCCAAGGACAGAGACGCAACTGAGAGATGATAAATAATGTATAAATTACATTATAGTAATTTACACAATGAAATCTCAATATATAGTATTATGTAGTATCTACTTCTAGGTGATACCACTCTTCAGGTTTAACTAATTTGAATATTGAATTTTAAAAGAATATTATTTAATTAATTAAATTTCCTTCATTACTGTTCTTTTTTTTATTTGAGGACTGTTGGGATTTTCACATCACAAATATTTCTGTTTAGTAATATTTTCTTATATAGTGAAGAAAATTGTTTGAAATTTTCATTTTACTTGGCCTTCAACAAGTTGGCATCTATTTGTAAAACTTTCCTTAACTATATCAAGACAATTTATGAACGAAATGTTCATTTAAAATTTTTGTTTCAAAGATTTCAAGTAGTGAATATATCTTACTTTGCGAGGCGATAGCGAGCAGGCCAAGCCTGCTAGTGTAATATAGCTGCCACTTCTTGTCTGGTGCTCTTGCTATATAGTTAGAAATTCTTCATAAAATCCAAAGAATCTGCAATGTTATTAGTCTTGGCCTGTTATCTCGGGTTCAGTGCTTTTCCCACCGCCCTAACGTAGCTTATTTTAGCCTTTTTCTCTAAATATTTTCATGATAATTAATCTGTTAAACTTTCCGCTTGTGTTCGTAGATGCAATGAATTTAAGCGATGTACTAGATTGGCGGTAAGGTCTCATAAGTTGACAGTTTAAATGACTAGATGCTAACAGTTTGTTCTATCACACTTCTCGCCTATGAAACTCTCTTCTGGCTTCTTTAATTCCATTAATCTACTCTGACTGGATCCATCCACTCGTGATCTTCACAAACTTATGTGCAATGTCAATTGTTATCTTTTAATTCTTGTTCTTTTATTGTCCTCTTTCATATTCTCTAACACTCAGTAAAACGTTGCGTCCTCGTGGCTTTCTTGGAGTGAAATTATTAAACAAATATGTCCAATATGACAGTGAATGTGGTTCCATTTCCTTACAGCTGAGGAGGAGACTTGAGGAGAGAAAATACCATGGACGGAGCATGACAGCCGTGAGGAAGTTTTAAGAGAAATGGAAACGAAAAGATCACTTAAACTGATAATCCGAAAGTTGAAATAAAGAGGAAAGACGACTTAGTAAATTTAACACTCACAGGACAGAGGGAAAGTACCTAACGAATTGTGTAAAAGGAAAAAAGGAAAGTTGGGAAAGATAGCGAATAGCCAAATATTGCTAAGAGCTTTAAAGTATGGGAGGTTGTGGGAAACAATGATTGCCCACGTCTTGAGGAGACACGATGCAGAAACGAAGGTGAAACGGGAGGATTATAAGAAAGCAGAATATTTTTAGTGGGTCAAATGGCTACAAAGAAGTCTTTAATATGTACACATAGGTATATATAAAGCCAACTGAAGTGTGTTGACATTTCTCAGAATATAATATAGAATACGATATTTTTTCCCCAAATAAAGTGAGGGATGGGGTTTATTAATTTTCAAACGTGTAATAAGGGTACCCACACCGGTTTATTCGTGAGCTGCGGGGTACCCTTTCTACATAATAAAACACAGGCTTACAGCCAAATCAAATTGAAAAACCTTAGTGTTTGTCTGATCACCAGGCATTCTAAGTGGCATGTGGCCTTGTCACAGCAGAGATTATTATAGTAAGATTTCAAATTATTCACGTCTGATCACCGGAATTAATCATCTTTAAAACCTGATATCGAATGGCCGAGCGCTAAGAAACTAATGCCAGACGTTTCCAGTACTTGGCATCTATTTCTTAATCATGTTTATCTCCGCGTTCACAGAAGACAGGACAGTGATGTACACGTACTGGTCTTGCAATCCCGTAAGTTTGGTCAGTTTATAGTGCTCAAGAAACACCGTATTTTCCAACCAATTAGATTTCGAAGAGAAACCGCCCTGCGAGTAGCCTAGTTAGCTTACTCGGCAAAAACACTCTAACATCAATACCTTCAGGTAGATAGATGGATAGATAGATAGATAGATAGATAGATATGAACAGACTGAGATTGCTTTCCTGTTAAGTGCAATGTCAATCGTTATCTTGTCCCTTTATTGTTCATCGACAATAGTAACCCTAACATTTCTGACGTTGCATAGGGGAAAATGATTAAAAATAGTAAGAAATTATATATATATATATATATATATATATATATATATATATATATATCCTATTCATAAATAGATAAATAGTTAAACATGATAGAATCAGCATGAGACAGATAAATAGATAGACATAATCAGACCGAGATACATAGATCATCAGATATAGATAGATAGATAGATAGATAGATAGATAGATAGATATGAACAGACTGAGAATAGATATGAACAGACTGAGAATAGATAGATAGATAGATAGATGTGAACAGACTGAGGATAGATTTGAAAAAACAGAGAATAGATAGATAGTTAGATAGATAGATAGATATGAACAAACTGAGAATAGATTTGAAAAGACTGAGAATAGATATATATATATATATATATATATATATATATATATATATATATATATATATATATATATATATATAAATAGATAGATATGAACAAACTGAGAATAGATTTGAAAAGACTGAGAATAGACAGATAGATAGAGAGAGAGAGAGCGAGAGAGAGATAGATAGATAGATAGATAGATAGATAGATAGATAGATTGTTTTTTAACCATTTCGCTGCAGGCAAGGCGATAATGCCACTAGGATGCATGGGGTTATTGGTAGTGAAACAAAATGGGAAGACTTTAGGGAAGGGAAGTGAGAAGAAAAGACAATAAAATAACGGTGTTCAGGAAAACAGATGCCGTTTGGCGTTGCATTTAAATGTTTGCAGATTGTAGTTGGGAAGGGATGCAAGAAATCCGCGAAGTGCGAGAAAAGAAACTATTAAATTAGAACAAAAGATTGTATCTAGCTAATTCAAAAGTAAAATGGTGAGACCTAGTGGTCAATTTCGTAGCATGTTCTAATACATGCAGTCAAGGAGAACAGTTCATCAGAACAACTGCCGTCAAAATAAGGGAAGCCGCGTCATGTCGATGAGAATGCGACTGAAGCCGAAATGCCAGGTCAGGATCGATTACAGACCCTTCTTTGCATTTTGTCAGAAATCTCGAGATACAGGGGTTGGACAAAATAATTGGAACAGGTGCAAATTCTACTCCTATAATTCAAAGACCTATCACATTAAGAATTTTAACTAAAACTTTATAATTGCATGCTCTATCTATTGTAAATACGTTTATTTATCTAATTTATTGCCTTTGTCTTGTTTATTTTTAGAAGTTAGTAAAATTTAAGCTAAATGCATGACCTCTCCGAGTTCGAAAAAAGGCAAATTGTTGGAGCTTGCATGGCAGGAGCCTCGATCATTAAGGTTGCTGAACTGTTTGCTTTTTCGAAAACTACCATATCAAGAACTATGACGCAATTCGAGGAAAAGGGCAAAACTTTTAGCAACCGTAGCAATTCGGGCCGGACTTACAAACTTACTGACAGGGAGCGACGTGCATTGAAATGCAACGTACCAAAAAATCATCAGACTACTGCGGCCAAAGTGACTGCTGAGTCGAATAACCAACCATCTGAATAGTCCAGTTTCTACTAAAACTGTTCGTCGTGAGCTCCATAAGGCTGGATATCATGGAAGAGCCACCGTAAGGAAACCTCTTCTCTCCACTCGCAACATTCAAAGGAGGTTGAAGTGGTGCAGAGATCACAATGCCTGGTCTGCAGGCCAATGGAAGCAAGTCATATTCTCAAACAAGTCCAGTTTTTTCTCTTTTCCCAACTTCAGAGTGAGTTTATGTGTGAAGGCACTCCAAAGTAGCTTATAACCCTGACTGCCTTCTTCCAACAGTGAAACATTGAGGTGGATCAGTGATAGTTTTGGCCACTATATCATGGAAATGTCTTGGTCCAATAGTTGCTCTGCATGGTAGAAACAACAGCAAAGATTACCTGAACATTTTGAGAAATTATGTTCATCCAATGGCCGAGAATTTATTCCCTGGTGGTGCCTGCATCTTCCAAGACGATAATGCTCCAATATATACTGCTCAAGTGGTTAAGAATTGGCATGAAGTGCATGAAAGTGAGCTAGAGCACATGGAGTTACCTCCCCAATCTCCAGATATCAATATTATTGAACATTTGTGGTGCATTTTGGAGCGACAAGTTAGGAGCCGCTATCATCCACCGCCGTGTCTTAAAGAGCTAGAGCAGGTGTTAATGGAAGAATGGTTGAAAATTGCTCTGGATGAAGTCAGGAAGCTGTATGATTCCATTCCTAGACGTATTAAAGCTGTATGTGAGGCTAAAGGAGGACCAACTCCATATTAAATAAATTTTCTTTGAATTTAACAAGTGTTTCAATTATTTTGTTTCTTTGAATTTAACAAGTGTTTCAATTATTTTGTTTCTTTGAATTTAACAAGTGTTTCAATTATTTTGTCCGTCCCCTGTATATACTAAGAGAATCAGATCAGATATGGGAGCAATATTCCATGAACGGGCGAATTTATAGATGTGTAAGATAGATTCTGACGAGTAAAAATGTCTGGCGCGACACAGTGAAACAGCTTTCCTAGCAGTAGACCTAGCAACTGATTCAATATCATGACTCTAGTTTATGTCAGTTGAAAGCGTGAGACTCAAAAGTCGCAGTTACTCTCTTGGGGGTTAGCATCAGCCATGCCGATAGCCGACAGAAAGGTTTTATGGTGATTAAATTAAACAGATAGATGCAGTATCGTTTTATTCAATCAGAAATGTATGCATTAACCCCAGCCACCAGGAATTATCTATCTTAACCACAATATACAGATTCCGGTTCATATATTCAAGCCTTTGTCAGTCACTTATTTTTATCATTCTGTTTTTTCTAAGCTTAAATCTTATCCCGTTCCAGTTTCCGGCAGTGACACCGTAGGGTGTCATCAGGCTTCATTTGAATACAAGAGAGTCAAAGTAACCGACATATCTTGAATGAAATATATTCCGTATTTTACAGATTCTTGCAATCACAGTGAATAAATACATATTACAAAGTTCCCGTTATTGCCCATGACATTTTTATAGACAGCTTTCTATGTTCAAAAACAGAAGATAAAGTTCAGCTAATATTATAAATTTTGCGCAAAGATATAATTGTCTGAGTGTTATTGTAAAAATCAAAACCCTTCAAATTGTATACTCATACCGTTTATTGATTGATATATTTTTTTACGACTTATCAACCCTTTTCAGGTTATTTAAAGCCATAAAATATTTTTAGGGTTTTAGTTTTTTAGGGAAGATAACAATGATTTAGTGATACACGTCTTACTAATTAACCCATAGCTGGGGGCAAGAGTTGGATTCACACCTAATCCGAACTTGATAACCAAACGAAAGAAAATTTAATATGTATATATAATGGGGTGGGGGGGTCAATTCTATATTACAATCAATATATAAACTGATCCCTCACTACTATACAGTTGCTGCCGTCCTGGGTATGACAATAAACTGCATCCGCGTCCTGGGTAAGACAATAAACTACTGTCGACATCAAGGCCTCTGATCAGGAGGTTTTGAGGAGCGTGGAACCATCTCTTAATTGCTGATGTTCCCAGGTCCACCCTAACCCGGCGTGGTAGAAGCTGTTAGTGTCCCAACTATGGGCAAATAGTTAACCCCTAAACTGGGGTTAAAACACTACGAAAATTTAAAAATAGGTTTTAATACCAGCAATACTCTTTCGTAAAATTTATTACCAGCAATAAAAATTTTGTCGGCATTAAATAACCCATTGTCGTTGATATGCCGTAAAACAAACCTAACCAAACCATACTGTTGCTATTATGAGGAAAAATATGAAAAAAACAAAATCCGAATATGCAAGTTTACTGCTTTAATGTTTCAATGTCGACGTCAGACGTTTCGGTCTAGTAGACCTTCTTCAGGACATAGGTATTAAAACATATTTAAACGATATTCAAGTCAACATGAAAAGACGATAGACATAAGAATAATCAAAACAAAATGACTGAATTTTAAGAATAGCGTTCCGTTTTGAAATGCAAAGGCGTCACGTGGGCGATGTTGTGAAAACGTATTCCTAAAAATAGAGTTTATTATAAAAGAAAGAATTTTACTTGAAACTAAAATTTATAAGTACGTTTGTCCAGCATTAATCTTGCCAGAAAAGGGGAAATATTGAAGAAGGCGGGTCTAGTATTTACCGTGCGCGAGATAGATATTATGCATGCCTCATAAATCCGTCTAAGATTTTTATTATGAATATATTTTAAAATCTTCGCAGAATCAAAGTCGAAATTATGATCATATTTTGTCATGTGTACAAACAAAGCATTGTTCAAATTACCGAAATTAAAACAGTAAACTTGCATATTCGGATTTTGTTTTTTCATATTTTTCCTCATACTGTCGGATCTATATCCCTATATTCGCTTACAGTTGCTATTTTCTAGTTGTTTGGTATATATCCACATTTATATTTATATCTTATGTATATATCTATATTTCTGAGATTAGGTATTATAATTATTTGCACTCTTTACTTTGCACCGGCTGTTGGCTTCATCTTTATTACTACATTCACAACGTTTTGACCATTGTACGCTCCGGCCTTCTTCAGGTAATATTTTTGTTTGAATTTCTCAAAGAATAATGTGCATATCTGTTGTAACCTAGGAAGGGTAACTGAATGGGAAATAGCCGAAACGGAGGTTGGAAATGAAATATTTTTTATAACATCAAAAAAATACAATACTCGTCAGCGGCGTAAAGTAGGTAACCAACTGCTAATGGTGAAATATTTATTTATAATACGTATTTATGAGGTATGGGACAAACCCATTATGGCTCATAGGTACGGCATATAACAATATCTTATACTGATGATAAATCACGATGAACTGCAAGTCAATAAAATGGCAAAAAAGAGAGATTTTGGAATTATATTTATATCAATATTTATTTTAGTATATTTGTATCAATTTATTGATCTTCTTTTGTCACAGAGCTGTAATTTTGGAGCAACCAGTGAGTATTGTATTCACGCGAGTTTTTAATGATTCCTTACCGAACAACGTTTAGATTTGGTTCAAGGCCGATATTATGTGCTATTCATTACGGATTAATTTGTGAACCAAGCTTGATAAATAGTTAATTATGGCATCTATTATCGTAGTAATAAGTACGGATTAGAATTGATACAAATAAACATGCAGCATTTAGTAAGGATCGAAAATCATCAGTACTGTGTTTGCCAATCATTGAAATCCAATATGGAGTCTGCAATCACGTTTCTATTACTTTTAGGAACTTTCGAATGCTTCAGTTTGATTGGGTTTTTTCCCCGGACAGAATTTCCTTTAATATGCTAATTAGTTTTTCGTGGCGCCTTTTGTAGGAATAAAATTTTCACATATGCTAAGTGTTCAGCTGAATGTTTGTTTTTTCTTTTTTCGTTTCGTTTTATTTTTTTTTCTTTAATTTCTCTTTCTTTTCTTTCGTTTGTTTTTTTCTGTATTTTGTTTCATTTTTTTCTTTCTTTCTTGTTTTCTCATTTTTTTTTTCTTTCTTACTTTTTCATTTTTATCTTCTAGCATTCTATTTTTTAATTAATAATTCTTTTTTTTTTCAACTTTTTTTTTGTCTCGTGTTTTCTTTCACTGACTTTATTTCTTTCTCTCCCCCTTACTTTCTTTATCTTGCTTAATTTTATTCCTTTTCTTTATGATTTTTTGCCTTTTACAGATGATTTTTCTTCCTTACAACTCTATCTATCTATCTATCTATCTATCTATCTATCTATCTTAATCAGTATTTCTTATCTATCAATATATCTGTTTATCAATCGTAACCAGTATTTACTTTCTTTTTTGTATCTATCTTAATCAGTATTTTCGTTCTATCTATCTATCTATCTATCTATCTATCTATCTATTTCTATCTATCTATCTATCTTGGTCTAATAATATCTATCTACTGTCTGTCTATCTTAATCAATATGTTCTGTCTATCTATCTGTTTTAACTATATTTACTTTCTTTTTATGTATGTATGTATGTATGTATGTATCTCTCTATCTATCTATCTATGTTAATCAGTAATTTCTATCTATCTATTTATACATATATTTATATATATATCTATCTATCAATATTAACCAGTATTTAATTTCTTTTTTTTTCATTCTATCTTAATCAGTATCTATCTATCTATCTATCTATCTATCTATCTATCTATCAATCTATCTATCTATCTTGGTCTAATAATATCTATCTATCTATCTCTCTGTCTATCTTAATCAGTATTTCCTGTCTATCAATCTGTATTAACTCTATTTACTTACTTTCTATATATGTATGTATGTATCTATCTATATTGGGCGAATAATATCTATTTATGTGTCTGTCTATCTTAATCAGTATTTTCTGTCTATTTATCTGTCTTAACCAGTATTTACTTTCTATGTATGTATCTATCTATCTATCTATCTATCTATCTATCTATCTATCTATCTCAGTCTGTTTCTATCCTATCTACTACCTGTTCATACAAATATCTGTCTATAGATCTATATATCTATATCTGTTTTAACGTATGTTTATACAAGTTTCTATCTATTTTAGTATATATTCTTACATTTATCTATCTACCAGTCTGTTTTAACATATGTTAATACATCTATCTATCTATCTATCTATCTATCTATCTATCTATCTATCTATCTATCTAAGTCTGTTCATATCTACCTTTCTCTCTTTCTATCTAAGTCTGTTCATATCTACCAATCTCTCTTTCTATCAAAGTCTGTTCATATCTATCTATCTATCTATCTATCTATCTATCTATCTATCTATCTATCTAAGTCTGTTCATATCTACCATTCTCTCTTTCTATCTAAGTCTGTTCATATCTATCTATCTATCTATCTATGTATCTATCTATCTATCTATCTATCTATCTATCTATATATATATATATATATATATATATATATATATATATATATATCTCAGTTTGTTCATATCTATCTATCTATCTAGCTAGCTATCTTTATCGCTTCATATCTAGGTAGCTCACTAGTTACTGAATTCTAGGTTTGTTTATCACTTTTTATTTCTTGTCTGGGTTGATTTTGTTTATTGGCATATCGACACTTCTATGGGTTATTTAATGCAGAAATCTAAACATTTTAAACACAATTTTATGGCTTCAACGAAATATATTTTAAACACAATTGTATGGCTTCAACGAAATATATTTTAACGCAAGCGTATGGCTACAACTACCGATAAAATGTATTGTTGGTCATTTTACTATAAATATGTATTGTTGGCATATCAACACCTCTATGGGTTATTTAATGTTGGAATCTAGTGTCAGTAGAAAACGCGAGATCAACATAGCGTAGAGTGTTGCTCTCCTGGAGTTCAGCGCCAGCAATCATGATGGTAGACAGAAAATTTTCTCTGGAGACGAGATGCCTGGTCAGGATCGATTGTATTGCAGACCCTTTCAACAGTAAAAAGTTGGGCCCTAGATGCCAAATTAGAAAAAGGTTAAATTAACGTAGTCGAGGCACCAGGGGAAAATGTTCGGCAGAGCAGTTGCCATGAAAATATTTGTAGAAAAGACCATCTCAACATAGGCCTCCACTTTCCTATTACTTTATTTTCCTTTGCGCTTGCTTTCATTAACCTGAGCAGTTATTGACGTTCTAGTGTCATTGTCGACCTCTATGGAAAGAAACGATTAAAAAATTATTGACTTGTTTTTCTAGATCAGTAGTGTAGAAATATCCCTTATAGTTTAGCATGCATTGAACAATCGTTTTGATGTCGCTGTCTAATCTCAACAGGCGTCGGTGATCTAAATCTAGCAAATCTATTTGATCTGTGATATACTTTGTCAAGCGAAGCCTATTTTTGTTTATTCTTTTCGAGTTGAATGAATATAAAACTTGCAGATCATACGACTTCACTTCAGCTCCATTTCAGTGCGATAAGCCTTCCCCCTCGGCTTATCCCGTCTGAGCTAAGTTTCTCCACAAATCATATGAAACACTTCAGTTTTATCATCTTCAATAATCTTCGTTCGAGTTCTGGGCTCAAAGTTTGACACAAATTTATTAGTTCTCCAGAAGTAGACAGTTATTTTGCTCGGTCGCTTTTGCTTTTGGATTGTCAAGGGGTCTTTTGGCAGAAGCACAATAGTCTGGAAACGATTCTACATTGGCTGTGCAATTTTGATTGACAGCCATTTTGGATTTTGTGCAAAACTTGACGAGACTACTGATTTGTTTTTCTTCTGTGTGTTCCACACCATCAGGATACAGACGATCATGGCTTTCCACAATTTCCGTTCTCGAGTGGGTCTGAGCGTTTTTTTTCCTTTGCTAAGGCCCTGCCCCGCGTGCCACCATCCATTCAGTCAAGTCTGTCAGGTTGGGCTTCATTACCTTCCCATATCTCTCTTGCCCTCAATATGCCCCGTGAAGGTGTTCGAAGCCCCACGTTCTCATTATGTGCCATGTGTCCTTGAGCAATATGAGCTCTGGTAAAAACATGAGTTGATAACATCAAAAATTGCAATATGAGCACTGGTAAAGATGGTTACTGAAGACATTAGGTTTATAATACGCAGAATTCATACATAGATGTCCTCAAGGACACATGGCACAGTGGATAAAGGTGCTTGGCTAGATCCAGTGACAGGACCCAAAGAGTGTGAGTTCAATACAGGCAGTGGAGAACTTGGAGAGGGGAATTAACAGAAGATAACTGACAGCTGACATCCATTAAACATGGCACGTGGAACTAGAACAGTCTAACCCAGTGAGCGAAATAAAAGGTTCAGTTTGATATTCCAACCACCTGAAGAAGGCCGGGACGTACAACGAAACGTTGTAATAAATATGGCGACAAATATGAGAACAATAGTTCGAATAATGTAAATAGTGTACGTAATACCTCCTCTCAGAAATATAGACAGATACTGAAAAGCCGAAACGTTGTAATAAATATGGCGACGAAGATGAGGACAATAGTCCGAATAATGTAAATAATGTACATAATACCAAATCTCAGAAATATAGACAGATACGGGCGCTACACAGTTCTCACTCACCTATTTCATTAGTGTCCAAAAGTGTCCCCGTTTCCTTGTACACCCTTGTGCAAATAATTTGAAACAAAACGAATAATTCCTTTATTATTTACTTGTTTTTTTTTTCTAATGTAACATGACCTAGCGCACATGTTAGTAGTTCGTATATCCATTCCACGAAATCGTTCCTTGCAGTTTAACCTCAGATTATCGATTGGATTTAAATAAGGAGAGTTCCCAGGCCAGTCGAAAGTACTTTGATTTGCTCACTGGTAAGGCTTACCATTGTGTTCGTGCAGCAATACAATTTTCGTACGCTGTCCTGCAGTAACGTCCACTGCAGACAATAGCTGTACGACAACTAATCAACAGTCGAGACAATAGTGTCTGGGTTGTATAATGTCTCGATAGTGTCCAAAAAGTGTCCCCGTTTCCTTGTACACCCTTGCGCAAATTAATTGAAATAAAACGAATAATTCCCTTATTATTTACTTGTTTTTCTATTGTTTCTAATGAAACATGGCCTAGCGCACATGTTAGTACTTCGTATGTCCATTCCACCAAATCGTTCCTTGCAGATTGATATAAGGTACGGTTGTCACCAAGAGAAACGATGTAAGCCTCGAATTGAAGCAAGTACAGAAATTTACATATCTGGAAAGCGTTTTAACAGATGACAAAAATGTGACACCAAAGGAGCATTGCAACAGGGAAAGATGCTTTTTTGAAGCTAAACGAAATAATAGGAAACAGGAAAAAATTCGTTCGAAACTAGGAAAAGAGGGTTAAATTGCTATTTAACATAAATGATCCTATATAGCATCCGATGCTGGATAATTTCCTCATCGATGAAGAGGAGGTTTGAGGCAACAGATATGTAACTCTGCAGAAGGATGCTGATAATATCATGTGAGCAATGAGGAGGATTTAAGAGAAATGGAAACAAAATGACAGTTGTCCGCAGAATTAGAATGAGACAAGTGAAAATTCTAGAGAACGTAGTGAGGAAAGAGTGCTTAGAGAATTTGGTACAACACCTCTATGGGTTCTTTAATGTCGAAATCTAAATATTTTGAACGCAGTTTTTATTTTATGTTTAGAAATAATAATGTTTTCGTGTTACTAATTAACCCATATCTGGGGGATTAGAGGTAGTTTCATAACTTTTCCTAGTGTATTTGCGCGGAAGTGAAGATAACGAACACGGCTGGGAATGGAACTCGGCTCTCCGATTCAAAATTCCGAACCATTATCCATTACACAACTTGCACATCCAACCTTACAAAACCTGATATTCCCAAGCAGTCACCCATCTAGGTACTAACCAGTCTCGACGTTGCTTAACTTCGATGATCGTATGGAGAATTGGTGTTTCAACTTTGATATGGCAGTAAGCCGACATCTTAAGAGGTTTCAATTAATGTTAGTCGGCTATGTTAATTTTTGTGATGTCAACGAACACTCTTACTTTTACGCGCTGTGACTTTCGTAATGCTCGTTGTAGTAGAGACTTTGCAATAGCAGATACAACTATAACAACGCCGTTGAACAATACTGCTGTTAGACGCCTTCGTAATCCGTATATTGATGTGAATAGAGAAATATTATAGTGAATAGAGTAGGGAATAGCGCTCCGGTATAGTAAGAGAGGATAGACTAGAAATGCTGATCCAAATAGTAATAGAGGATAGAATAGAGATGTTGATCATTTAGACGTCACGTGACTTCCTACATATGCGTTTCCTCTATGATCACGTGATCCACTTAATTCAATAATGGAATCGCCTGTGTTTGTTCATTGGCGATCTATGTTCAAACTCAAGTTCTAGAAGCGACACTTTATTCCTCATTATTATTATTATTAATGAAACTAATAATTAATATTACTCGGGTAAACTTAATAAAACCTAATTTTGAAACATTTTTCTTTAACATTTTGAAGCCGTTTCCAATTAAACTTATCTTTTCAGAACTGCTTAGTTTATATTCAGCTTCTCATCTGATTCGATGGGTAAGTTATGTTTAAATTATTCTTTTCTTTTCTGATAAGTGATAATATTATGGCAAATATACCATATCCGTCGACTTATTTTAGTTCGCGATTTTCCATATAAATTCTGAGTTGATTTCACGATAAAAAAAATCAAAAAAATCTCTAAGCTTTTAATCAAATTTTAGTACTAACAGAGATTGAGTGCGTCCTGGGTAAGACGATAAACTACATCCGACAGCAAGACTTTGGGCAGGAGATTTTGAGGAGTGCAGATCCACCTCTTAATTGTTGGTGTTCTCAGGTTCACCCTAACTCGGAGTGGTAGCACCTGTCAGGGTCCAAGCTATGGGCAAATAGTTAACTCCTCCAACGGAGTTAAAACACTATGAAACTGTAAAAATAATTTTTAATACCAACATTACTTTTTTGGAATAATTATTACCAGCAAGACATTTTTGAAGAAAACATTATTCCCTGCAATACATTATTACCAGCAATACATTTTTAAAAAAGAAAAATATTACCAGCAATACATATTTAGGGGGAAAATATTACCAGCAATACATTTTTCAAAA
This sequence comes from Acanthosepion esculentum, assembly GCA_964036315.1. Classification (NCBI taxonomy): domain Eukaryota; kingdom Metazoa; phylum Mollusca; class Cephalopoda; order Sepiida; family Sepiidae; genus Acanthosepion; species Acanthosepion esculentum. Next base: position 18,963,932 of record OZ038499.1, read on the forward strand.
AAATATTATCAACGATACATTTTTGATAAAAAATATTACCATCAATAAAAATATTGCCGGCATTGAAAAAAAAAACCATTGAGGGTGATATGCCGTAAAACAAAAACAAACCAAACCAAACCTTTCTGTCAAATTGAGCTTTGTGTTATTCGAACCCGGATCTCAGAAAGTGAACGTTATAATCACTCGACCTCTTGCCCATATATAGTAGCAATAATACATTTTTGAAAAAAATATTATCAGCAATAAAAATCTTGTCGGTATTAAATAACCTATTGTTTGATATGCCGTAAAACGAAACTATCTAAACTAAGTGCTTGAGATTTGGGTAATATACCATATGTGTCGACTTCTTTTAGTTCGCGATTCTCCATATGAATTCTGAGTTGCTTTCTCGATATTAAAAAAAAAACCTTTAAGTTTTCAAACGGATTTTGTTGCTAACAGTGCTTGAGAATTGGGTAATATATGATCAATAGGTAACAGTTCCATATCAACGGCACGGTTTCTCTGACGAGTTGAGAATTGGCAAAGAAATGAATAAACCAATTTTCTGAATAAAGGATAATGTCATATATGTTGACATTTGCATACATGAATTCATTGTTTCGCGTGCGTCGCACGTGATGGACTAGAGTCAGCCAAGTATCGGGAAAAAAGAAACTGCAAAAAAAATAAAGCTGAAGTCGAAAGGGGAAAGTCGCTCTAGGGAAATATCGGGTGGCTAAAATCATTACTTCAAGCAGGGAAAGACTGTTTTCTGGAAGGAGAAAGAGAGAGTAAATTGAAAGTGAAATATTCTTAGATTGATGTAGGGTGAAAGAGAGATTGAGTTTGAGGGAGAGACAAGGCTAGCTGAAACGAAAATGAAAGATTCGTAGATTGAGGCAGGGTGAGAGAGAGCGAGAAATTGAAAGACACACACACACACACGCATATATCTCTCTCTCTCTATATATATATACATATATATATATATCGGTTTTGTAGTGCGTATTCAATTTATGTAACGTAAATCATTCAAACGAAAAACAAATACTGAAGCTAATTATATGGCGAGAATCACTCTCACAAACAATATTTAATAATAAATTACAACCAACTTCGAATCTGTTAATGAATGGTGTGATCCTTGTTCATAAATTCCGGGTTTATCTGGTCTTATTTTTTTGTACGAGCCGGCTTTCAGTCGTTCCGAACGACCATCCTCAGGTAGACATATTAGTGTGTTTTTGTTAAACTCCGAATAGTAATGCGACATCGAAAGATATTGCGGTCCGAAAGAGTGCTTTTTTAGTGATGAGATATTGTTAAATGTAAGAATAATTTTGGAGCGCTGCAGACACAACGCTGAGGTTGAATTTTTTTTTTAAATTTGAAAAATGTGCGTTCTTGTACTGGAGAAAAGTGGCATGAACTAAATTGTTCAATAATAATAGTATTGTCACAATTATTATCAGGAATTTCGCACTTAGGATCAGGTTATTTTAATATCGGTTTTGTAGTGCGTATTCAATTTATGTAACGTAAATCATTCAAACGAAAAATATATGTATATATATATATATTTCTTTGGAAAGTGCCTGAAAACCATACCACGGGTTGACCCAAGCTTTGTGAGTGAAATTGGTATAGACGGAACACTTGGGGGCCGTTCATCAGCTGTCCTAGCACGAAATCACAAGTCATCGTGGCCGGCTTGAGTGTGCTGGCCTTGTTCAAATTGTTGATCACGCTTGGCAACAAGCTCTTTCCCAGAAACTGTAACTAAGGTCTGCTGAGTATAGTTTCAGTATAAACCATAGGTGGGCTCTGTAGGCGTTGAATAAACGCAAATGTGCCTGAGCAAAATTCTGCAATAGGGATTGCAATAGTAGACGGGTATCCTGAGTGGCCAGTGGCCAGTGGCCAGCTATGCATATATATATGTATATATATATATATATATATATATATATATATATATATATATATATGTGTGTGTGTGTGTGTGTGTGTGTGTGTGTGTGTGTGTGTAATGCTTACGAATACCGTAAATAAAATCATCCTCATTTGAGACAGATAGAGGGAACGAGAGATTGACGGTAGAAAGATTAAGAGAGAAAGAGAGAGAGAGAGAGAGAGTAAAAAAATGACAAAGAGAGAAAGAGAAAGAGAAAGAGAAAGAGAAAAATAGTGATAAAATGTCAGGAAAAAAACGAAAATTATACATATGTACTTTGAAGCAGAGAGAAAGAGAGAACGAAAGATTGAAAGAGAGAGAGAGGGGGGGTTAGAGAGAGAGAGAGAAATGCTTGGAAAAACAGAAATGAAATATTTATAATGTGAGGTAAAGAGAGAGAACGAGAGATCGTAAGAGAGTGAGAAGGAAAGGTTGAGAGTGAAAAAATGCTAAAGAAAAAGGGGAAATGAAATATACGAAGTTTGAAATGGAGAAAGAGAGAGAAAGAAAGAAAGAAAGAAAGAAAGAAAGAAAGAAAGAAAGAGAGAATGAAAGAAAGAGAGAGAGAGTGGGGACACAAGTGATTAAAAGAGAGTCCCGCGGTGAAAGAAAGAGGGCTGAAAAGATTGACAATGCTGAGTAAAATGAAAACGTAGTACTTTAGTTTTAAGTTTAGAGACTTTGTGAGAGAAATTGAAAGAGTGACAGAGAGGGGGATTAAACGATTTGTAGAGAGAGGGAGAGGTTTTGACAACAGGGAGAAAACAACGGGGAGAAATGAACATCTTGCGTTTGAGTTTGAAAGCTAGAGAGATATTGAAAGACAGAGGGAGAGGGGGTGATGGGTAGAGATATATTTAAAGAGAGAGGGAGAGTAATTGAAAGGTAGAGAGATATTGAAAGAGAGAGAGTGTGTATGATTGAAAGGTAGAGAGATATTGAAAGAGAGAGGGAGAGGGGGTGATGGGTAGAGATATATTTAAAGAGAGAGGGAGAGTAATTGAAAGGTAGAGAGATATTGAAAGAGAGAGGGAGAGTAATTGAAAGGTAGAGAGATATTGAAAGAGAGAGGGAGAGGGGGTGATGGGTAGAGATATATTTAAAGAGAGAGGGAGAGTGATTGAAAGGTAGAGAGATATTGAAGGAGAGAGAGGGAGAGTGATTGAAAGCTAGAGAGATATTGAAAGAGAGATGGAGAGGGGGTGATCGGTAGAGATATATTTAAAGAGAGAGGGAGAGTAATTGAAAGGTAGAGAGATATTGAAAGAGAGAGGGAGAGTGATTGAAAGGTAGAGAGGTATTGAAAGAGAGAGGGAGAGGGGGTGATGGGTAGAGAGATATTTAAAGACAGAGGGAGAGTAATTGAAAGCTAGAGAGATATTGAAAGAGAGAGGGAGAGTGATTGAAAGGTAGAGAGGTATTCAAAGAGAGAGGGAGAGGGGGTGATAGGTAGAGAGATATTTAAAGACAGAGGGAGAGTAATTGAAAGCTAGAGAGATATTGAAAGAGAGAGGGAGAGTGATTGAAAGGTAGAGAGGTATTGAAAGAGAGAGGGAGAGGGGGTGATGGGTAGAGAGATATTTAAAGAGAGAGGGAGAGTAATTGAAAGGTAGAGAGATATTTAAAGAGAGAGGGAGAGTAATTGAAAGGTAGAGAGATATTGAAAGAGAGAGGGAGAGTGATTGAAAGGTAGAGAGATATTGAAAGAGAGAGGGAGAGTGATTGAAAGCTAGAGATATATTGAAAGAGAGAGGGAGAGGGGGTGATGGGTAGAGAGATATTTAAAGAGAGAGGGAGAGTAATTGAAAGGTAGAGAGATATTGAAAGAGAGAGGGAGAGTGATTGAAAGGTAGAGAGGTATTGAAAGAGAGAGGGAGAGGGGGTGATGGTTAGAGATATATTTAAAGAGAGAGGGAGAGTAATTGAAAGGTAGAGAGATATTTAAAGAGAGAGGGAGAGTTATTGAAAGGTAGAGAGATATTGAAAGAGAGAGGGAGAGTGATTGAAAGGTAGAGAGATATTGAAAGAGAGAGGGAGAGTGATTGAAAGGTAGAGAGATATTGAAAGAGAGAGGGAGAGTGATTGAAAGGTAGGGAGATATTGAAAGAGAGAGGGCGAGGGGGTGATGAGTAGAGATATATTTAAAGAGAGAGGGAGAGTAATTGAAAGGTAGAGAGATATTGAAAGAGAGAGGGAGAGTGATTGAAAGCTAGAGAGATATTGAAAGCGAGAGGGAGAGGGGGTGATGGGTAGAGATATATTTAAAGAGAGAGGGAGAGTAATTGAAAGGTAGAGAGATATTGAAAGAGAGACAGTGTGTATGATTGAAAGGTAGAGAGATATTGAAAGAGAGAGAGTGTGTATGATTGAAAGGTAGAGAGATATTGAAAGAGAGAGGGAGAGGGGGTGATGGGTAGAGATATATTTAAAGAGAGAGGGAGAGTAATTGAAAGGTAGAGAGATATTGAAAGAGAGAGGGAGAGTGATTGAAAGGTAGAGAGATATTGAAAGAGAGAGGGAGAGGGGGTGATGGGTAGAGATATATTTAAAGAGAGAGGGAGAGTAATTGAAAGGTAGAGAGATATTGAAAGAGAGAGGGAGAGTGATTGAAAGCTAGAGAGATATTGAAAGAGAGAGGGAGAGGGGGTGGTGGGTAGAGATATATTTAAAGAGAGAGGGAGAGTAATTGAAAGGTAGAGAGATATTGAAAGAGAGAGGGAGAGTGATTGAAAGCTTGAGAGATATTGAAAGAGAGCGAGTGTGTATGATTGAAAGGTAGAGAGATATTGAAAGAGAGACAGTGTGTATGATTGAAAGGTAGAGAGATATTTAAAGAGAGAGGGAGAGGGTGTGATGGGTAGAGATATATTTAAAGAGAGAGGGAGAGTAATTGAAAGGTAGAGAGATATTGAAAGGGAGAGAGTGTGTATGGTTGAACGGTAGAGAGATATTTAAAGAGAGAAGGAGAGTGATTGAAAGCTAGAGAGATATTGAAAGAGAGAGGGAGAGTGAAAGCTAGAGAGATATTGAAAGAGAGGGGGAGAGGGGGTGAAAGGTAGAGAGATATTGAAAGAGAGAGGGAGAGTGAAAGGTAGAGAGATATTGAAAGAATGAGAGAGTGATTGAAAGATAGAGAGAAAAGTAGAAGAGAGCGATTGAAAGGTTGAGAGATCTTGAGAGAGAGGGAGTGGTTGTTTTGTCTTCGATCAGGCAATGGTTCTATATTTTCTAGTCTGACTGGCATTCTCTGATGAAACTTTAATAAAAGTGAAATATTTTACATTAATAAACCTTTCCTATTTGTTCTTTACTTTATCATTTAATATTTTGTCAAGGTTAAACCGAATAATACAAAACGTAAATGTCCCTATTGCTTGAGAAATAAGTGTTATTTTTTTCAATAAGCGCACCTACATGTCATATAAAACGGCGATCCTAAACGCCAGGTTTCTACAGGAGCGCCCTGTGTGCTTATTCGAGGGATGCAGAAAAAAAGGGAGCTGTGGAGAAACATAATCACTTAACCCCTGAAGTTACATGTCACTTTAATAGGAATATATATATATATATATATATATATATATATATATATATATATATATATATATATATATATATATATATATATAAGGCAGGATGTGTGTGTATGTGTAACGAGTGCACGGCCGCAATTTTCGACGGATTTGCACCAAAATTTACATTGCATTTCCCAACTCCCATTGATAGTGGAAATAATCGATTTTTTCATGCTTCTTCGGCAGTTTTCATGTAGTTTGCGGCCATTTTCTACTGGCCAGAGTGAGAGCCTATAGCTGGCTGCCAAGAATGTTAACTAGCATGCAAAAAAAATCGATAGCTGCATTCGTCACAAGTGTGAAAAATTTAAATCTGCATGGCACTTTAGTCCAATTGGCTCATTCGCTTGCTTAAACTCAATGTTGATTCTGATTCCGCAGAACTGGGTTGGGTGTGAAAAATTATTTGTTGTTAACATTCTTTTTTCATTCAGTTTTTCCAGTTACGAGTCCTTTTTCAAATCTGATCGTTTTGTGTTCATTTTGTTTAGTTCTTTTTTCGTAACAGATTTAATGCTTAGTATAGAGCTTAGAAAAAATTCGCAGTGTGCGATAGGCAAGAAGTAAGGCATATAGCAACATCAGCACGGCAAATGGCACTCCTTTACAGGCAAGGAAGGGCAAAAATATTTTAAGTCAAATGATAGCGATTGCTGTATGAGTCGTACGATTTTTGAATCAAGCACGAGCAATGCGTTTCAATGCACGTCAGTCCCTGTAAGTAAATTTGCAAGTCCGGACAGAATTGCTACGGTTGCTAGAGGTTTTGCCCTGTTTCTCGAATTGAATCAGTGTTCTTGATATAGTAGCACTTGAAAAACGCAACGGTTCAGCAACCATAGTGATCGAGATCACGCACGCATTTAGCTTAAAATTGACTAAATTCTAAAAATAAATAAGACAAAGACAATAAATTAGATAAATAAACGTATTTACAATAGATATAAACTGCAATTACGAAATTTTAGTTAATGTTCTTAATATAATAGTGGAATTTGCAACTGTTCCAATTATTTTGTCCAACCCCTGTATATATATGTAGATATTGAAAAAGAGGCTGATTGAGAGGTAGCGAGATATTAAAAGAGAGTGAGAGAGAGAGAGAGAGAGTGATTGAAAGATAAACAGAAAAGTCGAAAAGGAGGGAGTACGAGATTGAAAGGTAGAGAAATCTTGAGAGAGAGGGATTTAAATGTAGAGATATATTGAAAGTGAAAGGGAGAGGTTAGAAGATATTGAAAGAGAGATGGAGAGTGATTGAAAGTTACAGACATATTGAAAGAGAGAGTGAGAGAGAGTGATTGAACTCTAGAGTGATATTGAAAGACATAGTTGTTGAAAGGTAGACATATTGAAAAGGAGAGGGAGAGAGGTATTGAAAGAGAGAGTATGTGATTGAAAGGTAGAGAGAAACTGAAAGAGAGAGGGGGGAGTGATTGAAGGGTAGAAAGATAGTGAAAAAGAAGGAGAGAGAGACCGAAGTCGATAAGAACTCGAGAAAGAAAGTTGTAATATTCTTAGTTCCAGAGAGAGCGAGAGAGGGGCTGGAGAGGTTAATAGAGAGTGAGTTTTTATAAGAAAGAAACTGAATGAAACAAAGCAGATATTCTTAGTTCACGTGAGTTATTCTTATTACGAGAGAGAGAGATATGCTTAGGTCAAAACATAGACAGATACAACAAGAAACAACTGAAGAAAGGAAAATGTAATAATCTTTTTTGAAAGTGAAAGAAAGAGTTTTAGGTCGAGATATTTAAGATGATATATACAATAATAACAAAATGCTCCTCCTGCTGAACTCATCACTCTTACTCAGAATTGAGCACTCTGGCTGCTGGTCTAGCGTTTACATACATCAAGTATATAATACGTTAAAAGATTACCTTGATCTGCCATGAACCGATAGATTAGAGGTAGAGTCTCTAACTAATGCCAAATCGGTCGAGTTTCGATCGCGGCTTGAAGCAATCAAATATTTTCCCAAGTACTTTCAGTTTTATCCGAGATCATCTTCGAGTAAAACTGAAAGGACTGATGAGCTGTGATGCAGCGAAACACTCTGTGGATAACTATGCTCTCACTCGCCGATTGAGCACTATGGAAAAAGGTATTTTTTACTGCTGCTTAACGCATCGCTCTTTGTCAGAATTGAGCATATATATATATATGTTAAAAGATTGCCTGACTCGGTCATGACCCTATAGCGTAGTGGTAGAGTATCTGATTGCTGCCAGATCTGTCGAGTTTGCAACAATCGGATGTCTCGCCACACTGATGAACTGTGAAAGAGAGTATATATATATACATATATATATATATATATATATATATATATATATATATATATATATATATTATAAATTAATAGATTTAAAATATGGTTTTACCGCTACACAGTGATGACCATGTTTCAGAAATGGAAGCTAAAGCCCCTGAATTTAATTTTGTTATTAAACCAAAGACATTAGTTCCATTTCCTCATCAAGCGAATTTTGGAGTCTCCAAATTGTCACTTTAATACGATATATATATATATATATATATATATATATATATATATATATATATATATATATATATATATATATATATATATATATATATCGTATTAAAGTGACATGTAACTTCAGGAGTTAAGTGATTATGTTTCTCCACAGCCCCCTTTTTTATTTCTGCATCATTTGAATAAGCGCCCAGGGTGCCCATGTAGAAACCTGGCGTTTAGAAGCGCTGTTTTATATGACGTGTAGCTGCGCTTATTGAAAAAAAAAACACTTATTTCTCAAGCAATAGGGACATTTACGTTTTGTATTATTCGGTTTAACTTTTACAAAATATTAAATAATACAATAAAGAACAAATAGGAAACGTTTATCAATCTAACATGTTTCACTTTTATTAAAGCTTCATCAGAGAATGCCAGTCAAACTGGAAAATAAAGAACCCTTGCCTGATCGAAGATAAAACATAGTGCTATGCAGAGTCCGAATTGCACATACATATCTTATACACAAATACTTACACAGAGCAGAAACTGCATCTCGTTGTATTTCTTATGCTCAATTGCTCACTGTTAAGTGCATCCTACTAAACTACAAAGAATTTTTTAAAAAAATCGCTCTACAAATACTCTGATATAAAAACCCTTACCATGCTTTTCAAAAATGTATCTGTTTCTCAAATAATAGGCTACCTGAAAGAAATAATCTGTTCCAGCATAAATAGAAGAGACAAGAGTACATCTTATTATCTATAAACTACCATATTTTTAGGCTAACAAGACGCACTTATTTTTTCTAAGAATGGCCTGAACAAAATACTTGTGCGTCTTCCAAGACGAATGAAATACAACGCCTCGGCTCAAAGAAGCTTGGACGGTTACCTAATTCGTTTGACTGATAGAGACGTGGATTTCTCTGTTTTCGACAAAACTTTCTTTGTACTCATCAGGAATTAATGTAAGACCTCTATTCACGTGTTTTTAGTTGAGATAAATATATTTGGGTCACTGAAAATCACCCGAAAATGTTTCTAAATGGGTTAAATGCAAAATGTAAACTCTTTTCGGCACATCACTGCTGGCCCGGATTTTAGGACTTCAACTTTCATTATTAATTATAAAAGTAAATGTTTTGTTTTAAAAAACCTTACCATGCTTTTCAAAAATGTATCTGTTTCTCAAATAATAGACTACCTGAAAGAAATAATCTGTTTTATCAATAATAGAAGAGAATACAGTACAACTTAGTATCTATAAACTATATATATATATATATATATATATATATATATATATATATATATATATATATATATATATATATTAAAAAGAAAAGAGGTACCGCAAACTTTTTTGGTTGCAATGTGGATTTAAAAAAAAAATATTATTCTTTATTTTTCATAATTTTACAACACGTTTTTCTGATCTCGCGACCGTCTTCAGGTAAAGGGTGGACATTTCCACATATTATTAAAAATAATTGATTTTTTTCCTTTATGTTTTTCAATGTTAAATATTCTCGATATGAGACATTCTCTGTTTTTGTGTTAGTAATTCGAATCTCTTTCTTGAAATTTACCTGAAGACGGTCGCGAGACCAGAAACACGTGTTGTAAAATTATGAAAAATTAAAGCATAATATTTTTTTTTTAAAAATCCACATTACAACCAAAAAAGTTTGCGGTACCTATCTTCTTTTTAATATACACACTTTTCTCTCGTTGGAACCATTATAACATCTTCATTTCATTATATATATATATATATATATATATATATATATATATATATATATATATATATATATATATATATATAAACATACATTTACCCAGAAAGTATAAAATTGACCAAAAATACATCTGTAGTTGCAGCCACAGAGTTGCGTTGAAAATATTGGATATCGGCATTGGTCCATGGATACTGAACAAAACCGACCAACCATCGTTTCGTGGCACTGAAAATCACCTGAAAAGATGTCTAAATAGGTTAAATGCAAATTGTAAGATCGTTTACGAGAAATTTCACTCATCACTGCTGGTTCGGATTTTTAGACTCCAACTCTCATTGTTTATTAGAAATGTAAAAGTTTTGTTTTAATCTTCCTCTTAAGTACGTTACCAAAAATTTGGTATATGTTTCGTAAACAACAAACTATGCGAACATCAGTCGACAGTTAAACTGAAAAATAAAGAACCATTACGTGATCGAGGACAAGACATAGTGCTAAGCAGATTCCAAATTGGACATACATATATTATACACAAATACTTACTCAAAGTAGAAACTGCATCTCGTTGTATCTCTTATTATCAATTGATCACTGTGTATCATGCAAAAATTGCAACCAAACGCACAATAAATACTATAATGTATAAAACTTTACTATGCTTTTAAAAAATGTATCTTTTTCTCTAAAAATAGGTAACCTGAAAGAAATAGGCTGCTTCCAGCGCTTATAGGAGAAAGTACAATAAACATAATCTGTCGATCTCTAAGATGAAATATTATGATTATTTACATTATTCGGACTGTTATCCTCATCTTCATTGCCATATTCACAACGTTTCTGCCGTTGGATAAAGACGTTGGTTAGATCCAGTGACTAGACCCAAACATCTGTCTATATCTCTGAGATGAAGTATTGTGATTTTCATTATTCGGACTGTTCACCACATCTTCATTGCCATATTCACAGTGATTGAAATTTCGAACCGAGCCCATTATTTTATGAGGCATCCGGAAGAGGCATGGCACGTGGTACTAAAACAACTTACCCCCAGTCGACGAAATAAATGATTTGGTTTGAAATTCCAATCACTTGAAGAAGGCCGGAGAGTACACCGACCGAAACTTTGTGAATATGGTAATAAAAATGGGGATAACAGTCTGAATAATGTAACTGATATTATTATCAATAAACTATATTTCTAAAAAAAAACAAAAAAAATACGTTTACCCTGAATGTATAAAATTGTGTACAAAATATTTGTAGTTGAGTGTCTGGCCGAGATCAATCCAGCATAAGGTGGATGTCAGGCCAACACAATTAACTTCCGCTTTTATTTCCGCCCATCCTCCATTATGTCGGACTAAAATAAGCTTTATAAATATTGTTACTAATTCGCTTGCATGTTCAGAGAATTTGGCAAGATTTCTCCAGTTACCACATCGGAAATTACAAGCGCTTAGTTCAGTTCTTAATACTCCGTTTCGGCTCGGCTAGACCTCAAGCCAAGCCCAGTGCAAACTCGTTCTGCGCATGCGCAGAGCGCACGCGCACTCCGGCTGCATGGGTGTTGCTTGTGTTGAATCGAGTTTCTTAAGAAATGACAAATGAATGCAGTCAAAGGGAAATCGAATTAGAGAAGGAAATGACGAAACAAAGAGCATGGAGATGGAAAGAAGACGGCGTAATGACAACATGAATTGATTGGTCAGTTGCTAAATCGAGAATAAATGCATGGGAAGGTGAATAAATCGAATTCAAATATGAAACCAATATAGTCGTATTGCATGATCATCGTGGATTTCGGGATTGTTGTGTTTATTCCTTTTAGAAAGGGTCAGAAATAAACTGCAATAACACGAAAACAAAATATATAACCACAAAAGATTTCAAACATGAAACAGGCTGTCGCTACTTGGTACTGAACTCAGTGCCCAGTCTTATATTTACACAGGCTCTGTCAACAGATATTGAGCACTTTTACCTATAAATAAAGCACAACCTTAAACTATATAGCTTGGAATTGGAAATTGGAAAGCCGATTTGTCACATTCATTTACGTGCAAATACCGTTGGGAAAGGTAAGAATACACCTCTTCTCCCCCATCTATGGGTTAATTAGTAAGATTGTATCAGTAAACGATTATTATCTCAAAAAATCTTAAAATCTAAAAATATTTAAATAACCTGAAAAGGGTTGGTAAACCGTAAAAATCAAATCGATCAATTAAATTATATTTTATTATTGTTTGATTTTAATGTTTCCAGGATAAGTTTAATTTGTTTATCGACTATGTGGTTAGGGAAATTATTCGTATTTTATATGTCTCTGTGGTAGGTAAGTGGGTGTGAGTTTCAGGTGGTTAAAATTCTGATGTTTTCGCTATTGAAAGTCAATTGTCAAGGAAACGACTTCAATTATTTTAGTTCGTATGGGAAATTTTATAAACAATAAAAACAAACAATTCATTTATTTAATCTTCTGTTCATTGTGCAATGCGCAATGAAATTTGACATCAGTTCGCAGGTGCTACAGCACACACACAGAGACACATGCACACAGACACACAAAACACAAACACATACACACAGACACACACAGAAAAACTAAATGAGACCAGTCCATATCTCCGTCTATTAGTCGACAAAACACTTTGAGTAATTTCTGTATCATGTGTGCAATTGTATACGCATATACACTATATGACCATATGAGAGAGAGAGAGAGAGAGAGAGAGAGAGAGAGAGAGAGAGGGAGAGGAGGCACGGTGGAGTAATGGATAACGGCTTGGATTGAGGAATCGGAGAACCGAGTTCGAATTCCAGTCAAATGCATTACATTCACTTACATGCTAATCCCCTTGGGAAATGTGTGAATCCTCTTCTTCTCCCTCCAACTATGGGTAAATAGCAGGACAGACTGGGTTCTATAACTTTGGATGGCAACTGACCTAGGAGAAGGACAACTCTGAATTCAAAACGTGTGGCACTTAGTGCACCAAGTCTCTGTATTCGTCCCTTCAAAAAGTGTGGATGGTCCTGCACGAAACCTTCACCACTATAATCAATTCTCATGTGCCGGCGTCGGGCTCTCAGTTTCTAGGAGCTGATCTCCTTGACCCTCATACGTCGAATTCGACGGGAGAGTTGATGATATATATATATATATATATATATATATATATATATATATATATATATATATATATATATATATATTATTATTATTATTATTATTATTATTATTATTATTATTGTTTTCATTTATAAGCATTTCACTCCAAGCAAGCCGGGAGTGCCACTAGCACGCAAGGGTTTACAGAGATTGGGAACGAGAGTAAAGAGGTGTGATAGAGCAACGGTGAAGAGACGGACAGGGAATTAGATCAAGGCATCTGAAGATGTCAATTGACATTGCATTTGAATAATTGAAGATTATAGCTATCAGGGAAGCAGGTAAGAGGAAGGGAGATCCACTGTCGGTATGTGTGAACTGTTGGAGTAGAAGAGACGGCTACATTTAACCGTTTTGACAGTGAAAGGGTGGGACTGAGATGCCACCCTAGTAGCACGCTTAAATGCATGCAAATTGGGAACCAGCGAAAGCATTTCATCGGATTACTTACCGTGACAGTATTTGTAGAAAAGATAAAGGGAAGCGACGGCAATTCTGTGAGAAAGTGACTGTAGACGAGATACCAGATCAGAACTAATCACATAGCATATTCGTCTCTGGATTTTGTCGAGGATCCTAAGACGAACAGCGGGGAGTCCAGACGCTATATGGTAGCAGTATTCCATTATTATTATATTTTTATTATTTTCTAGGAGCTGATCTCCTTGACCCTCATACGTCGAATTCGACGGGAGAGTCAATCATACATATATATATATATATATATATATATATATATATATATATATATATATATTAAACCTACATAGGTTTCATCTACACGGATCGTCATGGTTTCACGATCCGTTTAGATGAAAACTAGGTAGGTTTACCTGGCTCTTTAGGCTTATATATATATATATATATATATATATATATATATATATATATATATATATATATATATATATATATATATATATATATTGGGGCGGCTTCGAAAAGACTCATCATCTCCCCTTGACTTCAGAACTCATAACTTATAATAATGCTACTTAACAAGTCAAATACACGTGAATCCAGCTTCACCAATAAAAATCAAACAACACAAAAATAAAAATACCCGAATTTCCTTCTTTCTTCATATCTCATTCTCTGATGAAGCTTTAAAAAAACTGAAATCTGTTAGATTTATAAACGTTCCTATTTTTTATGCACCCATTGTGTCAAATTCCGATTCACATTTTATCAGCCAATTCATACTTTTGTACCGGAGAACCGGAGAACCCTCACAAGATGGACTGATCTAAAAAGATAAATAGCACGCTCTCTTACCGATAGAGAAAGTTGAATAGAGCATCTTGTCGACCTCTCTGTCTGCGGGCGGACAAGAACCCAGACGAGCCAAACCCCCAACGCCTACTCAAGGAAGTAACACACACAAAAACACATTCAAAACCCTCAATTTCCCTATCACTTCATCCACGGAAGAGAAAGACAAAAGCACAAAAATGTACGATCGCAACAAAAGTGATAGTACTATCAGCAATTCGGAGGGTGGCTGGATCTCATCTTTACATATTTTAACTTTGCGTTAGGTTTCACTTACCAGGAGACACTACCAGTATGAAAGCTCAATTCTACATCCAGATAGTTAACTTTTTATATATATATATATATATATATCGACTTCTGTTTTAAATTCGAGGCTTTTAAATGGCTTCAAAAGCACTTTTCTAATAGGGCCATAGGTTCTTCTATTGTTTAGTGCTATCATCAGGCCGTCATCCTTATATAGACCGCGGTTGTCCATATAATGACCTTATTAATTTCATATAAAATATGTAGGCCTATTAATTCAGAAATTTCAGCACCATCAAACGACTGGAATTCGAACTTGGTTCCCCAATCCGAGTTATTATCCATTACTCCACCGTGCCTGCCTGCCTGCCCCACTCTCTGTCTCTACCTGTCTCACTTTCTGTCTGTCTGTCTGTCTGTCTCTGTACGTACATAAATACATATATATATATACAGTGTAACCCGGATATAATAGACCCGGATATAAGAGAGATTTTATCTGGTCCCAAATTAGAGCCATACTTACCTAAACAAAATAGACCAAACCCGGATATAAGAGAAACCCGGATATAAGATACTTCTTCTCCGGTCCCGACAACTCTCTTATATCCGGGTTACACTATATATATATATATATATATATATATGTGTGTGTGTGTGT
This sequence comes from Acanthosepion esculentum, assembly GCA_964036315.1. Lineage (NCBI taxonomy): Eukaryota > Metazoa > Mollusca > Cephalopoda > Sepiida > Sepiidae > Acanthosepion > Acanthosepion esculentum. Next base: position 18,979,035 of record OZ038499.1, read on the forward strand.
TATGAACAGAGCATTTATATAAATATATGTATCTATAAAAGAACGTATAAACAAGAGATATATCAAAATAATTGTCAGACGTAGTCCATTTCATAACATATATATATATAGCAATTTTCAGATGCGGCACATGGACGAAAGTATTGGACACCCAGTGAGGATCGAACCCACTACTCAGGCGTAACTGTTCTAGCGTGACAACCTTGCTAACCATTACACCGCCTTGTGGTGCCCAATAACATGTATATATATATATATATATGTGTGTGTGTGTGTGTGTGTGTGTGTGTGTGTGTGTGTGTGTGTGTGTGTGTGCGCGCGCGCGTTCGCGCGCTGACGGTAGTAAATTGGCTTAGTTTTTGATCTGATGCGGCGACCGAGACGAAAATAAAATCTCTGAAGGAAGGCGACGCATTGGTTATGTCGGTCCAGAAATAAAGCTAAAAGTTGTCAATCAAAATATTGGTTCCTGCAGAATGGCTTTTGAAAGTGAAGACTGTATGGATAAGGATTGGGCAGATTTCTTACGCGATGCAAAGCCGGAGTTTACATTTGATATCCGACCCACGGCTGCGATGGGGATATTAGCTGACATGAGCACATGATATCCAGAAGAATTTGAGAATGTAAACAGAAAAAAAAAAATATTACCGGCGCGCGCACACACACACACACACACACACACACGTACAGACACGCATAAATACACACACGCGCGTCCACACACACAGAGACATATATATATATATATGTATATATATATATATATATATATATATATATATATATATATATATATATATATATATACACACATATATATGTGTGTGTGTGTGAGATGTATTTCAGTAGCAACAAGTCTTTTAAACTATTTGTCTTAAACATTACCGACAAGATTTGTCCGTCTAGTGTTTTATTCATTTTTTGTTGTTGCTGTTTTATTAAACAAATTTATTTAAGCATTACCGACAAGGTCTGTCTATCAAATTATTTTATCATTTTATTTATTTTTTATTTTTATTAAACAACTTTAATATAATCGACAAGGACTGCTTATCCTATTTTTTACATAACCCACTAGGTCTGCATTATCTATTTTTTTATTAAGTTTTCCAACTTCCGGTTAAGTAGTTTTATACAATTGGTAAACTTTTTTTTAATCTGAGTAGTTTCATCTGTTGCTACAGACGTTAATCATTAATAATTAGTCATTAAATTAATCCTAAAAAGAGTAAGAACGTAATTCTTGAATTCTTGAAAAATTAAGAACTTTTATTCTGACATAACCCAACATAGAAGTTGAATAACTTAATAAAATATAGGACATACAGACACTGGAGTTTGATATAATAAGTATGACAGAATGATTTTCTAAGCCAGGCTAAGATGCGGCACAAGGCCAAAAGTATAGGGTACCCAGTAAGGATCGAACTCACTACTCAGTCACAATTGATCTAGCAGGTCAAGTTTTCTAACCATTACACCACGTCGAGGTAACTATAGATTATGTGTATTTTATTACCACCAGAGCTCAATGTGCGATATCGCATATACAGGGTGTATCAAAAATACTTCGACAAACAAGGACAAAAGTTCACATAAACATATCTCCCCAATTTCTTCGATTTTACTCATTAAGTTTAAAGTTTACGGTAGGCACTTTTAAATGTAGAATACAAGATTCAATCCAAAAATACTTTTACAAACATTGGAGGCGTGTCCTTGACACCAGACATGGCAAAATGTCCATATAAACCAAAAGTCCATTGTTGTATCTCAACACAGCAACTCATAACAAATGTCCTTCGCTTGCTTCTACACGCGCATGCACCCGTCGGATCATTGACTGGCGGACCCTTTCAAATACTCCTACACGATGTCGAATGGTTTTGCAAGGCCCGATGACACGTTAATGAAGCGTCTCTGCATTATTAAGGTCTGCTGAGTAAACTATTTTTTTTTAATGTGGCCACGCAGATAAAAATCCATAGGATTCAGGTCGGGGGAACGTGTAGGCCATGAAACCGCCCCTCCCCTACCTATCCATCTTTGATAGAAGATGTCAGCCAGTGCATCGCGAACAACTTAACTAAAATATACTGGGGTTCCATCATGGTTGAACCACATGTATCATCGTATTAGAAGGGGTGCATCCTCTAGAAGGTCTGGAAGTGTGTTCCAAATAAAGTTTCGTGTCGACAGCTTCTGTAAGATGTGCTAGGAGAACATATGATCCTATGTCGGGATCATTTGATTTGTTTTCTACGGTTTATCAACCCTTTGTAGGTTATTTAAAGCCAGAAAATATTGTTGTACACGGTAAGAATTTGGGTGGAGGATAATAATGATTAACCAATATCTGCAGTTGGGGAGAAAAGGTGGATTAACCAATGTCTGTAGTGGGGGAGACGAGCTAGATTTCATTCCTTTCCCAAGGGTACTTGCGCGTAAATTAATATAACGAACTCGACAGGAATTGGAACTCGGTTCTCCGATTAAAAATTCCGTGATATCTATTATACCATCCTCACGTTGAAGCTTACAGTACCTGATATTCCCAAGAGGTCACCCATCTATGTACTGACCAGGTTCGACGTTGCTTAACTTCAGCGATTGTAGTGATCATCCTCTCGGGGGTTGACTGTTTCACAATATAACGTCTGTAGGAAAGATGCTAAGTGAAACTTCCTCCTTTCTAATTGCATGCGAAGGGAATTAGGATGAGCCGACACTGTGAATGCGGTATGTTGTGTCCTAGAGATGTGAAAATCTTATCTGATGAAACTAAGGAAATTAACTCGTCTGAATATCTACGATGAATTGCGATAGAGCGGCGACAGGATAGGAACATTTCGTCCCTGGGGAAGGGATTTCAGGTTTGAAAATATTTTATCACCCACAAAGACATGTAAACGTTTTTGAAAGGCGGAAAAGTGAGGACCCTCTAGTGCAGTAGTACACCACTATTTTGAGCTAGATCCGAATGATAGGGCATATCAGAAGTTGTGGGGTATTTTTACGATAGGCCATATCAGAAGTATTGAGCTATTTTTACGATAGGTCAAATCAGAAGTAGTGAGGTATTTTTTTACAATAGGGCATATCAGAAGTAATGTGGCATTTTTACGATAGGGCATATCAGAATTAGTGAGGTATTTTTACGATAGGCTATATCAGAAGTAGTGAGGTATTTTCTGGTGCAGTACAACGAACCGTTAAGACAATAAAACTACATCCGTGTCCTGGGTAAGGCGATAGACTACATCCGACAGCAAGGGCGTTGATCAGGAAGTTTTGAGGAGCGTGGAAACTCCTCTTAATTGCTGGCGTTCCCAGGTCCACCCAGACCGAGGGTGGTAGCACCTCTCAGGGTCCCAGCTATGGACAAATAGTTAACACCCTAAAAGGGTCAAAACACCATGAAATTATTAAAATATGTTTTAATACCAAAAATACGTTTTTTGAAAAAATATTACCAGCAATACATTTTTGAAGACAAAGAAACATTATTACCAATAATACATTTTTGGAAAAATGTATTACTAACAATACATTTTTGGAAAAAGTATTACCAGCAGTACATTTTTGAAAAAATGTATTACCAACAATACATTTTTTGTAAAATGTATTACCAGCAATACATTTTTTGAAAAAATGTATTACCAGATTTCCAACAATACATTTTTGGAAAATGTATTACAAGCAATAAAAATCTTATCGGCTTTAAATAAACCAAACCATACCAAACTAATTCTATGTGTTCGAGTAGTATAAAGAACCATTGTATCCCTTCACAATGGTCATGATTAGTCGGCTACTACGAAACATAGTATCAGGTTATCAACGGACAGCAGGAACCTGGAACGTCCTTAGAAGACCCGGAAGTACCCACAAACTTACCCATGAACTGAAACGTTATCGCTGGGACATAATTGGAATGAACGAATCAGATGAATTGGGGGGGACGAAATAACTACGCAAAATCGACATCAAATTGGGTTTTCAGGAGATGAGAAGCACCAACAGCCTGTGTACGACCATCATTCAAGACCCCGTTGAAGGTGGACGTAAGAGAGGACGACAACGAAAAAACTGGCTGGACAATGTCAAACAATGAACAAGAATGGCTACACCAGAATTGCTGATGGCTGCCGTTGATAAACCGTTATAGGGGAGATTCAGTTGCAGTGGGGACACTAATGAAGAAGCATTAGGTTACCCTCTACGATTACAAAGGTCAAGAGGGTGAGACGATGAGAAAAAAAAGCCAAGTTCAACTTCCGGCTTTTGTCTGAAACGTTCTCTTTCGCAGAAATTCACATGGGAAAGGCATGGATCCTTTTCCTGCTCATCTATGGATTAAATAATAGGTCGAGCAGTGTTCTCTAGACATTAGGAGTCAACCAGTCAAGGAGAAAGAAAACTGAACTCAAAAGCAATCTGAAGTGGGATGGGCTCCGTCATTCTATCTTGCTCTGTACACACCCACTTTCGCTACGTTTGCATTGCATTTGTCGCACCTAAGACCCCAAAAGTTACCATACGCGAGTCGAGTATTTTAAATAAAAAAAAAACTGTCTTACATATTGTCTGCCAGGCTGATTGGTTTGGTTTATTTTGTTCTACGACATATCAACCTCAACGGGTTATTTAATGCCGGCAATATTTTTATTGATGGTAATATTTTCTTTCAAAAATTTATTGCTGGTCATTTTTCTTTTCTAAAATGTATTGCTGGTAGTAAAATCTATTTTTATACTTTCATAGTGTTTTGACCCCTTTTTTTGGGGGGAGTGAGGTAACTATTTGCCCATAGCTTGGACTCTGACAGGTGCCACCACCCCGCGTCAGGGTGGACCTGGAAATACCTGCAATTCCACGTTTGTCAAATCCTTCTCATCAAAGGCCTTGCTGCCAGATGTAGTTTATCATTTTACCCAAGATGCGGATGTAGTTTATCGTTATAACCAGGACGGCTGCCAGGATGAGATATTTGGTTCTGATGGAGGTACTCTGAGGCAAATCCTTGTTTGTTAGATTCCTCACAAACGATCTCAGTTCCAGTTGAAAAGTACACGTAGTCTGTATTCAAAAAAATTATATCCATAACATGCACCATTTGCTCCCACTGGTCACTTCTAATACAATCTCATTTAGGAATCATCTATCTTGAGAGGCTCTCTTGGATGAACAAAAAGTAAATGTACGAGAAAAGATATCAGATTTATGTTAAAGAAATCATTTTTAACGTGGAACAAAATGTATTGCTTCGACTAAACTTCGGAACTAGAGATTTATTGCTCGTAAATACAGCAATAGTGGCACAAGGGCAAAACAGGGGAATTATACCTAGCTGATTCGATTCACGACCCATTCATTCGTTACAATTTACAGATCCACTATAAGAAGTCCTCCGTCTTCATTCAATCCTCCACACACCACAATACCGCATACACACAGGGGACCTATAAAACACACCATGACATAAATATTCGTGTATATAAAATGATATATAAAAATTTATCGATGATAAACAAAGGGTGTTTGGGTGGGGGAATGAACCCGAAACCAAACTAAAATATAAAAAAAATACGCAAACAAAAAATTATTGATGTTAGTAGAACCCGTTCAACCCTCAAAAGAAATGAGAAAGACCACTGTATTCTGTCTACAGTTAAAATCAAAAGGCTCTCTCGCTAAGGGAGAAGGAGAGATAAAAATAAACACGGACATGGGGAAAGGAAAACCTGATTCAGTCGAGATGAAAATAAGGGGGCTCAAAACAAACTGGGGAGTGGGGGATGTCGGTTTGGACCGTAACTAAAGAAAAAGCCGGGAACCGGCTAGGAAAACACACACACACACATTAACTAGGTACGCAAGAAGAACTTCGGAACTCTCCTGCTAAAAGAAAATCTATTCATGTAAACGTTTAACCCACTTCAGATGATGATAAAAAAAAGAAATGCTTAATTGAAAACAAAATGTCTTTAATCGAGTTACAAAACATGTGATATAGGGGGTAAAACATCTTATGTCATTAGCATCGCAGGAAAGTTGTTGTTTCGTATATTTCTTTATTGAGTATCATTTCTTTTTCTTGTTGTTGCTATTTCTCGTGTTGTTAACTCAACAGAGCGTTCAACTAAATGTTTCCAAGTGCCTCGGGTAATGTTAACATTGCAGTAATTTATTTAACCTATTATCGGTTGAGGACACTTGATAATCGATCTTTAATATCCTTCGGTAGAGTATCAATGATTACTTCATATTTTTGTAATTTCCCATCTAATATCCTGAAGATTCGAATTACATTCTAAAATACGATCCTCCTAAATCCATGCAAAGTCTTAAGATGCCAACATTCATACGACGATGATCCAGTAATTATATCGCTACGAAATGTGGATAGAAATCAATACGGTTAAAATTTAAAAGGACTATCAATGAACGAAAGACGTCGAGAAGGAGCGTTACAGATTATTTAGTTGTGGTTTCCAAGTACAAGGGACGGGGTGCTAAGTGGCATTATATATAAACGTAGCAATACATTATCTCAGAAATGAAGACAGAAAGAAGCTGAGACAATATTTTCAAATGAAAACAAAATAAAAAATCTGACCCGAAATGATATATTAAATAATAGTTCAGCAGAATTTTATTTTTATAGGAAGTGTATCTCAGCTCCGGCTTTCGAAAGTTGACCTTCTGGGTCAGATGTAAGACATAATAAGGAAGTCGATTTTGATTGGCTAAGCTAGCGTGGAAATGATCATCAGAGAAAGGTTTTTCTGCGAATTGTTTCTTGACCGTCAAGCAACATAGCCATGTTCTCTTTCGTGTCTGGAATGGCTCCACTGTGTGGGGGAGAGATCCCACTGGATAGTTAGTATATGTCGACATTAATAAAAATAGTTAAGGTAACGTTCTCCGTGTTTAATGTGATTCATTGTTGTCAAAAAATTCAAGCGATCACCGGCCAAGAGAGAAGAAACCACATTTTATCGAATTGTCGCAATTGACCAGGATCTTCAGGCATGAGAGGGTTATGCAACATATATATATATATATATATATATATATATATATATATATATATATATATATATATATATATATATATATATTACGTCTCACATTATGTAATGGACAAAGTCCGAAAATTATGTTAAGAGATTTTTTTATTTATGTTTACACGTTCTTTTTATAGATACAAATATTTAAGTAAATGGTCTCTTTATAATAAACAGTATTAACGACATTTACCGGCCTAAATTTCCCAGACATTTTCATAGAAAATATGAGTTCTCCGACAGGAATCGAACATGTATTCTATACGGAACAGTCATATAGCCTGACGTGCTTTTACCGATTTCTCCACAGACGAGCGTTTCGATTAGCAAGGTCGAATTTACTGCTTTTAAACTACAATTCTCCATGATTTTCTCTCATACATTCATATCTGCTCGATGAGTATCTAAATGTAAACAACTGTAAACGCTCCTCTGTGGCTCAATCGGTAAAGCACGTCAGGCTATATGACGTTTCCGTATAGGATACAGGTTCGATTCCTGTCGGAGGACGAATATTTTCTATGAAAATTTTCTCGGACATTCAGGCCGGTAAATGTTGTTAATACTGTTTATTATAAACAGAGCATTTACTTAAATATTTGTATCTATAAAAAGAACGTATAAATAATAATTAGAAAATGTCTTTATATATATATATATATATATATATATATATATATATATATATATATATAGTAGAGTAGATAAATTTGTTAATTAAAAAAGGCAAACGAAATGGTACCCATGTGATCAATACGAAAAACATTTATTAATCATTAACCACATGACAGAAATAAAGAAATGATAAAGGGTCCAAGTTCGGAATTTTTAGACACGCTTGTATCCTTCATCAGCGGCTGCCAGAATTAAATACAGTTCTTCAGGCTCGGAAGAATCCTGTTTAAAGATGGAATTACAAAAAAAATTCGGTCTCCGTCTGGTTCCTCACTGTGCGAAACCTTTTGCGAAAATAACCTTAGATTTAAAAATTGAGATTTGTGATGGATGTATGAGGAGTGAGATATTGAACATAGAGGAAAAAGGGTTATAGGTCCTGGGATGGGGTGTGGAATGTGTTAGTGCTGAGAAATTTCACCGATAGGATAAAGTGTGGAAACAGATTGACCAAGGCAATAAAAATAAAATGAAAGTGAAAAAAAAGAAAGGAATCGTACTAAAAAGGGGTTAAGGAATATTTTTTTGGAAAATCATTGTCAGAAAACGGGGGTGCGTAAAAATTAACTGAAATAAAAAAAATAAAAAAATACTAACAATAATGACAATTACATTATAAAAAGAGAGGAAAAAACATACAAAAATGGATGTCTTGTGTATCGAGATAGGATCAGAATCTAAAATGGCAAGAAAATAGAAAAAAAAGGAAAGGAATAGTAGAAAAAATGGGGATAAAGAATTCTTTAGGAAATCAATGTCAGAAAATGGGGGTGCGGAAAAATAAACTGAAATGAAAAATAACAAAATACTAATAGTAACGATAATGAAAATAAAAAATCGGAGAAAAACATACAAAAATAGATGTCTTGTAAACATGAGTGTCTTTAATAGTGTGTAAATATATACTAGCTACCACAGTCCTTTAGTGGCCATAACTAATTGTTTGCGAGTGGTAAGGAAGATAATGTCCAATCTTGTTTATGTAAGTTATATATATATATATATATATATATATATATATATATATATTTGAGTCTGAAGATGAACAATGATGTTCGAAAGTAATCGGTTATCTTACGGACAATATTTATTTCGATATAATTTTCAAATAAAAAGTCTCATTAGAAAATATGAGAAAATTCAAGAGAAAATATGCAGGACGATGTTGTCTTTAACATTCAACACATGTTTAATATATATATATATATATATATATATATATATATATATATATATATATGTACTAAAAAATGGATGCCATGCACTATCGATTTTCGAATGGTAGATTAGTAGGACTCAGTTTGCACCAAAGAAGGTATGAAATTTACAAATGATTAACTCCAGAGGGTGCCGCAAACATTCTGTATATAGTGTGTGTATATATACAGTACTGTTCAATAAAAGTGACTCACCTGTTATTTTTACTTAAACATTTTTTCGCCTATTGTTTTTGGGGCTCAAACTAATTTTTAATCTTACTAATATAAAACCCCTTCCCGACCACCTAGTAAAAACGTTTACTCCCCCTAAGGTATTCTATTGATAATTATAATTTTGGATATAAATGAAATTTAGGGAAAAACCTTGTGCAAAAAAAGTGACTCACTTATTTCCTGCAACTAGTAATCAATAGAAACATAACCGAACAGCTTTAAATAAAGAATAATAGAGGTATAATTTATTTATAATAGGTAATATAGTTCGAAATATTTAATAATCTATAGGTCCTCCTTTATTTTGAATAACCTTTTCAACCCTTTTTGGCATTGACTTGATTAGCTTCTGGCAAACCTCATCTCCAAGCATTGAATTCCATTCGGATATGAAATTCACAATCAAATCCTCTTTGTTGCTCAACTGCTTTCTCGAGAGCCTGTACTTTATAATGCTCCATAAGTTTTCTATGGGGTTGAGGTCAGGAGATTGGGGCGGCCATGTCATAACACTTACCTGCTTCTCATCAAAGTATTCCTTCATCAATTGTGATTTGAGACAGGGAGCATTATCCTGCATGAAAATGAACTTGGTGGGGTCGATTTGCACCCTTTCAGCAAAAGGCAGCTGACAAGACTCTAAAATTCTCTTGTACTGCTTGCTCCTGAAGATCTTTTCAATAGGTTTTAAGAAACCAGTTCCATGAAAAGAAAAACATCCAAAGAACATTATACTGAACGGATGCTTGACAGAACATTTAGTAAAAAAAATCAGGTGAGTCACTTTTATCGAAAAGCACTGTATATATATATATATATATATATATATATATATATATATATATATATATATATATAACAAAACTTATAATTCCGTTATTATTTACTTTTTTTCATATTTTTCCAATGAAACATGATCCAGTGCACATGTCAGTACTTCGTATGTCCATTCTACGAAGTCGTTACTTCAGGATTGACCACAGATTCTCGATTGGATTTAAATCAGGAGATATTCTAGGCCAGTCTATGTTACTTTGATTTGCTCACTGGCCAGGCTTGCCAGTTTTTTCCCGCAGCCTTACAATTTTCATAAGCTTCCTTGGAGTAAATTCCATTACAGACAATAGCTGTAGGACAACTAATCGACAGTGGAAACAATAGTGTCTGGGTGTGGTAAAAATCTGATGCAAGAAGGGATGACACAATTTCAAACAAATTTCATCATACAACCCGAAAATTGATTCATATTATTGCACACCACTGCAAATAACCTAATCTCAGACAAAATAGAAATCGATTACACACTGTCACTTCAGGGGGTGTATAAAACTGGCTGTATAATGAAAGAAAGGAATCTAAAGCAGTTCTATCAATTTATTCGCACAAGTGTGTATATATATATATATATATATATATATATATATATATATATATATATATATATATATATATATATACACAAACACATATATATATATACATATATATATATATATATATATATATATATATATATATATATATATTTATATATATATATATATATATATGGGGTGTCAAAATAATGTATACACTCTTTAAATATTAATAGTTAATAATACATTACCATGATGTCAGAACTTATATGGATAAACATATGCAAAACAGATGGATTGAAAGAAGAGGGGCAGTTGAATACCCACCTAGATCACCAGATTTGACACCCTTTGATTTCTTTTTATGTCGGTTTCTAAAAGACAAAGTTTACAGCAGGAAACCTGAAACAATTGCTGAAATGGGAGTAGCAATTGAAGAAGAATGTGCTCAAATACCAGTTGAAATGATACTGGACATTTGTAGGTCTATTTCTTCAAGATATGAAAAGTGTATTGAACAGAACGGCAACCGGTTTGGGCAGCTGATGTGAACTCATTGTATGAATATTCTGCCACTGCCCCAAGTAGCTTTTATCTTATTAAAGTTAATTTTCTATGTTTTTGTATATTTGACTCTCAAATTCTTTAAAAGTGTATTCTTTCTCTTGTATTAATCATATTTACAAGTCAAAATACATAAATTGAATAAGTTATAACGATTCAAAGAGTGTATATATTACTTTGGGACACCCTATATATATATATATATATATATACTCAACTCTCCCATCGATTCGAAGTAGAAGTGTCAAGCAGATCAGTTCTTAGGAAAATTGACAGCCCGACACCAGCATATGAGATTTAATTATAGTGGTGAAGGCTTTGTGTAGAACCATCTACACTTTTTGAAGGGCCGAATACAGTGACTTGCTGCACCATATATATATATATATATATATATATATATATATATATATATATATATATATATATATATATATATATATATATATTGTTTTACAATATTGAATGGCCCTGTAGGCAATCTTAACAATTTAGCTTACGCAAAAGGCAATGTGTTGATGGCAGACTCAGAAAAGAAACTGAAAAAACTTATTGACAAAGTAATAATGAAAAGGAAGAAAAAATTACTGTTATTAAGCATCAATCTGTGTTAGAAGTTACAAGATCATGTGCTTTATTGTTATGGGACATTACTTATAACGACAAAATGAACTCTTCCTGACACTATAAATACTGCGCCTCTCAAGAGAGACGTGAACGAGTCGAGACAGAGCGATTCATAACAATAGTAGTTCACTCCAAACCAGACTGACAGTCATACTAACACCTTCCACATCTTGTATTATTATTCCGTGTAATATATGTTCGTTATTTCTAGTCTTGTGTTCGTGTTGTTCTTCCTTGGTCCGAACCTTGGACCATAACAGAGGGGACGAGGATATTGGACCATAACAGTTATCTACACCATGAAAAATGTATCTGCCAAGATACAATAATATGGGACGATGGTGATAATGTCCCTAGAACATATGTTTTCTCGTGGAGTTTTCATCCTCAAGGCAAATAGCCAGAGTGTGTAGATGTCCGCCTTGCCTTAAAATAAATGATTCCTTAGGATGACTTCAGTGGATAGACTGGATTCAAAAGCCGAGCATCGAAATATAGAATTTGTTGTTTGTTTATCTATATATTTTTTACTAATAAGCTTGACTCATTTGGCTAAGGCTTTTATGTTCAAGTGTTTTCATTATTTAAAATAATTTAAAAACGTTTGGTAAAATTATGCATAGAAAATGTGATTACTTAATAGACAACATGAATTATTAATATTAATACACTTTCAAGTAGAGACAAAATAATACACAGCCTATAAACATCGCATCTCTCTATTTTTTATATACATACACACGCATGCACACACACTGGCACATACACACCCTCACAAACATACACACATACATACACATATATATACGATGCGATGGGTAAATTGTCGCCATATTATATTTTTAATTTCGCGCATGCTATGCGTTTTGCCTTTTTCATTTTTGCCGACTGCACACTATAGTAGGGTCAGTTGGGAACCGTCTGTGAGAAAATGACCACCATGACGCAATTCACTCTGCCAGCGATTTGGAAACGGCATGTTGTAATGCTTGGCATTCGCACCGGAAGCTCCAGTACAAACATTCAGAGTGTTTGGGTGTCAATCCGAAGACAGTGTAGAGGATTCGGAAAGAGCTGGATGAGTCACATGGTGATTACGAAGGTGTTTGGAGAGATCACTAGTGATGGAGGCCTTATACCTCCATCTATCTTCCCACAGCGCTTCAGACTCAACGCCTTGGTGAGCTAGTGTTTTTTTTTTCCTGGTTCAAGTGGTTGGCTGCTGAAAGACCTTAAGTTTGGCAACAGGACTTTGGACCATACCACACAAGCTGGTGAACGTAGTCATTGCTGTCAGACAATTTCTGCAACTACACCTGGCCGCCTAACTCACCAGACTGCAACCGCCTTGATTATTTTTTGGCATGGGGCGCAGTTGAGCGAGAGACCAACAAAACTCCTTGTAAAAACAAAGATGAACTGAAGGCAAGGATTATGGCAGCATTCATCAAATTAAACAAAGACACACACACACACACACATACACATATATATAGGATACGATGGGTAAATTGTCGCCATATATTTTTAATTTTGCGCATACTGTGCGTTTTGCCTTTTTCATTTTTGCTGACTGTACACTATAGTAGGGTCAGTTGGGAACTGTCTGTGAGAAAAAGACCACCATGACGCAATTCACTCCGCCAGAGATTTGGAAACGGCTGTTGTAATGCTTGCTATTCACACCGGAAGCTCCGATACGAACATTCAGAGTGTTTGGGTGTCAATCTGAAGACAGTGTAGATGACTCGGAAAGAGCTGGATGAGTCTCATTGTGATTACGAAGGTGTTTGGAGAGATCACTAGTGATGGAGGCGTTATACCTCCATCTATCTTCCTACAGTGCCTCAGACTCAACGCGGAAGCCTACATCAAGTGCCTTGGAGAGGTAGTGTTTCAAATGGTTGGCTGCTGAAAGACCCTAAGTTTGGCAACAGGACTCTGCACAAGCTGGTGAACGTAGTCATTGCTGTCAGCCAAATTCTGCAACCACATCTGGCCGCCTAACTCCCCAGACTGCAACTGTATTGGTTATTATGCATGGGGTGCAGTTGAGCGAGAGACCAACAAAACTCCTTTTAAATACAAATCTGGAGTTCGTGGTTCAAATCAATGCCGATTTTATTGAATTATTTCACTATTTATTATTTCAAGATATTTTTTGTTTAATTTTGATAAATATATCTGTTAAAATAATATGTCAGTGTAATTTTCATTTTTGTATAATTTAGTCAATTTATCCATCGCACCCTCTATATATGAAGATTTGTAGTGACTAGTTTGGAGGAATCTAGTAATGGTGACATTATACCTCCAATCATCTTCCCACTATGCTTCAGACTCAACACAGCGGCCCACATCAAGAACCTTGAGGAGGTAGTGCTGCACTAGGTTAAGTAGCTGCTGAAAGACCGAAACTTTGTCTGGCAATAGGCCTCTGCACCATGCTACACAAGCAAGAGACCTCTATCATGGATGTCAGACAATTTCTGCAACCACATCACCCCTTATACCTGGCCACCTAACTCCCCAGACTACGATCCCCTTGATTATTATATATGGTTTCGCAGTTGAGCAAAAGACCAACAAAACTCCTTGTACCGCCAAAGATGAACTGAAGGTAAGGATTATGGCAGCATTCACCAACTTAAACAAGGAGACCATCCAGAAGAGGTGCAGGAGATTCCGAAGTTGTCTGGAAGCCGTGGTTGAAGCCAATGGCGATTTTATTGAATGAATTTACTTTACTCTTTCAAGATAGTTTTGTGTAATGTTGGTAAATATATCTGTTAAAATAAGATGTCAGTGTTTTTTATCATTTTTGCATAATTTAGACGACAATTTATCCATCATATAAATTCATTGATACAGTATTTACATTAGCCGGACTATTGTCCTCATCTTTGTCGCCATATTTGTCACAACGTTTCGGCCGTTGTACGCTCCAGCCTTCTTCAGGTGGTTGGAATTTCGAACTGAACCCTTTATTTCGATCACTGGGGTAGACTGTTCTAGTTCCACGTGCCATGGTTGATGGATGTCAGTTATCAGTTATCTCCTGCTAATTTTCCCTCTAAAAGTTCTCCACTGCCTTAACCGGGTATTGAACTCACACACTTTGGGTCTGTCACTGGATCTAACCAACGCCTTTATCCACTGTGCCATGTGTCCTTGAGCAGGACAAATATGGCGACAAAGATGAGGACAATAGTCTGAGTAATGCAAGTACTGTACGTAATACCTCATTTCAGAAATATCGAAAAAATTCATTGACGTTTCATCTATGTATTCGTTTTGACAATCATGACAGGTGATAGAATTGTTATTCATATTCTAACATTGTTTTGGTATATAAATAATCATATATCATTTCCTATATTGGAAAATAAAAGAAACTTATGATAAGAAAATTAAGTTGCATCTATATTCAAAGTAAATATATATGTCTTTGCGTGTGTCTGTGTTTTTGTGTGTGTTTTTATGTATATATATATATATGTGTGTGTGTGTGTGTGTGTGTGTCGATATTGACATTGTGGTCAAATGAACATTCATGCATCTGTAGGCCGGACTGATGCCCCGGCCTCCGCATCACAGGTCAAAGCAAATATAACCACAGGAGTGTCCAGATGGACCGTTGGGTATTGTCTATCTCTTGTCTCTTTGTTTGGTGTTGTCAGTCCTATGGTAACAGGGTGGCCGAGTACAAATTTTGCAAACAAAATCAGAACTTTGAAAATTGAGGAAGCACATTCTTCCTACTTATTCCAGTCGTGCACTGGGTTAACCTGGGAAACGCACTTAATCTCAGAATACATACATACATACACACACACACACACACACACACACACACACACACACACACACACACACACACACACACACATATATATATATATATATATATATACACACACATATATATATATATATACACACACACAGATATATATATATCGCCAGTATGGGATTTTTCAATCCGAGTAAACGCAATTTTTCTTGCTTGTTTCGCTCATGAATCAGGAAATACAGTCTTTTTTATCGTGTCTATTTAAACTGCTGGAAAAAAATGAGTATCTATTGTCATTTAATGGTCTGTATTTAGATTGATCAAGAATAAGGAACTATAGACTTTTAATGGCCTCTATTTAAATATCCTATTTTTTAAGAGACAGTGTGGAATTGGGAGGAATTCAGTTTGCATCCAATAATACACAAAGGGAAATGAAGCACCGTTAGCCATTGGAGAGGTTTTGAAATAAAATAGATTTAATATTCAGACAAGCTTTTTTTGGTATCTGAATTTGATTCAATCGATACAAGAAAATACCAAACGGAAAAATGATTGACCAATTTGTTTCTAGCGAGCCCTTCGTATCCGCGGAATCAATCAACCGCGGATCGAATATATATATATATATATATATATATATATGAAAAAAATTTCTGGGAAAATTTTTAAAAAACAAGAGTTGAATTGGCCTCATACCATACACTGTTTCCGCACTGTTGATTTTTTTTTTCATATTTTACTAAATGTTCGCCTAATGCAATTTTCGAGGTTCATTTATTTCTTTTCTACAGATTATTTACTCTTTTCAGGTTATTAAAAGCCAGAAAATATTTTTAGATCGTAAGATTTTTTTTTTCGATAAGGCATACAAGTCTTACTAATTAACCCATAACTGGCGGGAGATTAGGTGGATTCATACCTTTTCAGAATTTGATAAAAAACAAAAAAAATATAATGTGGACATAAAGTGGGAGATCAATTCTACATTACAATGAATATGTGACAGAGAGAGAGAGAGAGTCCGGGAAACACACACACGCACGTATATTTTTTTTAGTGAAATCGGAGTAGATTTGAATAGAGAAATTAAATCAGAGCATTTTGTTTACTGATGGAGAAATCTGATCTAGGGCAAAAGTTGTACCCATTAAATCTGGGTCATCAGAAGACAATGAAAAATGGTCGAAATAATTTTTAGCGATTAAAAATTGAAATAGAGCTGAGTAAGCTAGAAGGAACTTTGGAATTCACATGATTTTGGTTGAAGCAGCCAGAACACCCGTGATAATCGCGTGCGAAGTAGTAGGGCCGAGGTTCAGTTATAATCAGCCGGGTTTATCTATATAAACGCGTAGTTATGCTGAAAAAGAGAGTTTTGGCTCGTCTGTCTTCGAGTGGGTGGAGAGATGTCGGAGATTGAAAGTGAGCAGAGTTGAGTTGGAGGCTCGAAGAAGTAAGAAAGTGACGTCAGTGATTGGAACACAACGCCCGCTAACATGTGCTGTTGATATAAGTACGAACAAACGAATTACTTCCTCCAACATCTAAGACTACAACTGATTCTATTATTACTACTACTTGGAATGGAAACGTCGAACAAGCTACAGTAATTAAAAAGGGTTAAAATGAAGCCACCTCTTTAACGAAATTACACGAAGTATATTCTTTTGTAATTTTTTGAAGAAGTAGAGAGAATTGGCCCGGGCAAGCGTTTGGAGGAGGAACGCCACTATAACTTTAAGCCCAGCACAGAAATCTTTATCCCTCCATCGCAAGAGTCATATATCGTTCTGAGACGATTTAACAACAAGCTAATCAAATTACTCTCTCTCTCTCTCTCTCTCTCTTAATACTCTCTCTCTCACTTAATACTCTCTCTCTCTCTTAATACTCTCTCTCTCTTAATACTCTCTCTCTCTCTTAATACTCTCTCTCTCTATGTCCTCTCTCTCCCTCTTTCTCTCTCTCCCTCTCTCTCTCTCTTAATACTCTCTATCTCTTAATACTCTCTCTCTCTTAATACTCTCTCTCTCTTAATACTCTCTCTTTCTCTCTCTCTCGCTTAATACTCTCTCTCTCTCTTAATACTCTCTCTCTTAATACTCTCTCTCTCTTAATACTCTCTCTCTCTTAATACTCTCTCTCTCTCTCTTAATACTCTCTCTCTCTCTCTCTCTCTCTCTCTCTCTCTCTCTCTCTCTCTCTCTCTCTCTTGATACTCTGATTAGCTTTTGGAAGGCATATTTGGTCACCCCAGTACGTCGTCGGATTTCCGTGTCGCACTTTCCGTCCTCTGTTAGAACACTCCCCAGCTATTTAAATATCTGTACTTGTTTGATTTCAGTACCCCCGATTTGTAATTTTATTTAGGTCTCACAGTTTTATGATAACTATGCATTCTGTCTTCTAGTTTGTAATTAGTCCGTTCTTCTTGCTTTCTGATGTAATGAAATAACCTGACGCCCCCATGAATGACTACACTATAGGTAGTAACTACCAATAAGTATCTGTAAGTCAACAGACCACAGAGTCTACCCGAAATCTTTTTCGGCTAGACGGTCGAACTCTCTGGTTCTGAGCAGAGAGAAACCCGGACGAGGCTCCGCCGAAGGGCAAAAGTCTCGTTCGGGGAGGTTGACCAACCGTTCCCGTTATGCGGGTTCTACGGGCATTTTTTTGGCCGAGCTTACGGGCTCGGAAAACCCACGTTAAACCCGGCCTTGTGCCACATGCAAGCCTCGTGGGGGAGTGGCTAAATATACTTATATACTTTTCGGCTTGATGGGCGAACTCTCTGCCTCTGAGCAGAGAGGAGCCCGGACGAGGCTCCGCCGAAGTTGCAGAGTCTCGTTCGGGGAGGTTGACCAACCCGATACCCTTTATATGGGTTCTACGGGCATATTTTGGCCGAGCTTGCGGGCTCGGAAAACCAACGTTATATCCGGCCTAGTGCCACAAGCAAACCCTCGCGGGGGTAGCTAGATATCCTAGCCGAAATCTTTTCGGCTTGATGGTCGAACTCTCTGCCTCAGAGCAGTGAGGAACCCGGACGAGGTTCAGCCGAAGGGCAGAGTCTCGTTCGGGGCAGTTGACCAACCCGATCCGGGTTCTACGGGGATTTTTTGGCCGAGCCTACGGGTTAGGAAAACCCGCGTTAAATCTGGCCTTGTGCCACATGCAACCCTCGTGGGGGTGGCTAACTATACTAGGCGAAATCTTTTCGATTAGACCAACCCGATACCGTTTATGCGGTTTCTACGGGCATTTTTTGGCCGATACTACGGGCTCGGAGAACCCACGTTTCCAAGGTGGTACACAGACCCGAATCCGTTTATTCGGGGTTACCGGGAATATTTGGCCGAGCCTACGGGCTCGAGTTGCCCCACATTAAATTCGGCACTGTGACACATCTTACCACGTGGGGAGGCTGGTAAATATTGTCTAGCTTGTATCTGTTGAGTACGACTCAGACTTACGCTAGAATCACCGACCTTCCAATAGTATAGTACTCCCTACTGGATTAACTTGTGACGACCTTGTGCATAACTGTTACTTTTATTCTTATTGTATTGTTTTTTACAATAAACGATTACTTATTTTATCCACCGTGTTTTTCAAGCATATATTCCTATTAGCACGGAATATAACAGTCTTGTAGTTTATAATTAGTCCTTTCTTCTTGCTTTCCTTCTCTACTTTCTGTGGGAGCTTTTGTAGTTTTCATTATGCATCTACTATCAACACCGTGTCCTCTGCATATCTTATATTGCTAAAATTGTGGCCAACTAAAATGAATCCTTGTAGGACTTCTAATTCTCTCAAAATTGCCTCGCTGTATAGGTTGAATAAATCCGGTGAGAAGGCACATCCTTGTCTTACGCCCATTTTTATTTTTGCATATCAGCTAAACTCATGTTCTCTCCGTATGCAGGTGGTTTGCTGTCAGTATAGAGTCTCGATTATTCTATACATCTTCTAAATACCTGTTCGCTTCGAGACTTCTAGTGCTGGACTAAAACAAACCTCTAAAATCATCATTCACAATCCATATACGTAAGGCTTAATCAAAAATCCCGTAGCCTATCTTTGAATGGCATGTATCTTCAAGCCGTAGGCGTTCATGGCTCTCCACGCTTTATATTTATTTTATTATCCGCGAATTGTCATGTGTTTTTTTAGAAATAAAGAGTGTTGCTTGCATTATGCATATTATTCTGACTATTATTCTTATCTTCATTGCTATATTCCCAACATTTCGGCCGTTGTACGCTCCGGTCTTCTTCCGGTAGTTTGAAATCTCGAACCGAACTCTTCATTTTGTCCACCTGGGTAGATTGTTCTAGTTCCACGTGCCATGCCTCTCGCGGATGTCCACGTTATTTCCTATTAGCTCAACTCTGTAAGTTTTTGTGTCACCACTTTTGTGGACTGGTATTGAACTCACAACTCTTTGGGTCATTGTATCAAACCAATGTCTTTATACGCTGGGTCATATGTCGTTTTTGAATATGAAGATGACGATAAGAGCCCGAATAATGTAAATAATGCAAGTAATCATAATATCTCAACTAATAGGTATAGAGGCCGAAACGTTGTGAATATGGCAATGAAGATGTGGTTAACAGTCCGAATAATGTAAATAATGCAAGTAATCATAATACCTCATCTCAGAGATATAGACAGATGTTTGGGTCTAATCACTGGGTCTAACTAACGTCTTTATCCAACGGCCGGAACGTTGTGAATATGACAGTGAAGATAAGGATAACAGGTCCGAATAATGTAAATAATGCAAGTAATCATAATACCTCATCTCAGAGGTATAGACAGGTATAGGGGTCTGCTTTACCGTTACTTTTTCCATGGTTTGTAATTCAGAGTTAATCTTCTCTCAGATTGGTTGCAATCCAACATAAGAGAGTGAAGACTACATGTAACACACAGAACGCGGAGAAGATATAGGTTTTTAGCTAAGCTCAGATTGTTGAGAGTTACCAATCAATGAAGACGGTTTAATTCGTGCATCTCAATAGATTCTTTATCGCCCGTGAATTTCCTGAACTTATTGACAATGATAGAGGATTGCCTTCCCTTTAACTCATCCATCATTTTCAATTCGGAATTGCCCTTTTAAGCTGGCTCTCACTGAAGACTAGGGAGTCCGTTTATCTCTGTTATTTAACCCATAGCTGGAGAGTAAACAGATAGATTTATGCCTGTCCCAACCATTCAATCTGTTCATCATGTTCGCCATAGTCTATGAATATAGAATCCAGCGCAGTACGTAATCTGTTCAATGAAACAACACCAATACCACTAGCAGCAGCTGTTCAGTAATTCTTCAGTCTTCGACATCAGAGGTTGGCAGTGAATATTCGGAGAAAAAAATCGCCGCCTTTATACACGTTGTATTGAATATTTTGAGCTTTCTGATTGGTCAATCTTCCACTGGTGAACTATAAAATGAGTCACCTCATTTTGGTTGGCTCACTAGTATATAAGGCACTCAGAAACTCCAACACAATCAAGACGTTTTAATTCATACATCTCCATAGATTTTTTATTGCCTGTGAATTTCCTATGATAGAGAAATGTCTTCCCTGTACTTTTCAATTCCGAATTGTCCTTTTAAGCTGGCTGCCACTCAAGACAGTGGTTATCTCTATTATTTAACCCATAGCTGGAGAGGAAAGAGATAGATTTATGCCTGAACCTAAGCCATTTGCAGGAAATTTGTTGTTCATGATGACGGTAGTCTTTGAGTATAGAATCCAGAGGTTGGCTGTGAATATTTCGAAGACAGTAGGAAAGCGTAGTTCAGGTTAGCAGTGGATATCTCATTTCAGTAGCAGAGCGTAGTTCTTTCTTCTGTTCTGGTCATCTTTGGTTCTGACAGGTTCGCATTGGACATTCGTAGAGAGTAACCAAAATGGCCGCCTTTATATAAGACGGATTGAATATTTTACGCCTTCTGATTGGTTAACCTTCATTTGAGGGAACTATAAAGTGAGTCCAGTCATTTGGCTTTACTCACTAGTACATAATGATACACAAGAATTGTAACAAAAGCGACTGTAATAGACTAGCAAGATGTTTGAATTCGACTTCCGGAATCCACTTTCTGCACTGATAACAGGCTACTCTCACATGATCAATTTGTTAGCTGAATCTTCATTTTTAAATACAAGGTGCGGCAGAAATACATCCCAAAAATACCTACCCAGCTAACTCCCACAAAATAGTGAGACATTAGTGGCAATTGTGTCTTATGCCTTACCGTTACGTGGGATCTATTTCTGCGAGATATACGTCGGAGGCATTTCTGCCGCACCATATATACTGAATTTTTTTTTCTCCTAGTGAAACAATGACAGTCTCCTGTTGTCATAACTAAATATTGGCTACTTTGCGGAGGCTAGGAGAAAAGTGGGTACCTCTATACAATTAATTCTTTGCGCGCTCTCATTTTGATAGTTGAGTGTGAGGGGCATAATAATAGAAATGTCTGGAATATTACAACGTACTGTAGACGATTATAGGGTGCGATGTCTTTGTCACCCAGCAGGTTTCTGGAAAGCTGCCAGATCAGATCATGACTATAAAGTTACAAGCAAGAAAGTGGTCACAGAACAACTCCCAACATAAAAATATAAATGAATTTAAATAGACCAAAAAATGACAGATGAACAAATACTCACACGTTATTTTGTAATATATTTTTAATATAGCCGTATGTATCAATGATACATACATATATATGTATCTATAAATGATACATACAGCTGATATATATATATATATATATATATATATATATATATATATATATTTAAGCGTTTCACCCCAAGCAAAGAGCGAGAGCAAATAGGAGTGATAGAGGAAACGATGAAGAGAAGGATAGGGGAGAGTTCAGGACATCTGGAGACGACGATTGACATTATATTTGAATAGTTGGAGATTATAGCTATCAGGGAAACAGGAAAAGAGGAGGGAGCTCCACAGACGAGAGGTGCGAGTCATGAAGCTATTGGAGTAGAAGAGACGGTTACATTTAACAGTTTCGACAGTGAAAGGGTGTCAGCGTGATGCTAGCCTAGTAGAACGCTAAAATTCATGAAGTCTGGGAACCAGCGAAAGCAGCTCATCGGAGCTGTTACCATGAAAGTATTTGTAAAAAAAGACAGAGGGAGGCGACGGCACGTCTGTGAGAGAGCGACTACAGACGAGATGCCAGATCAGGGCTTATTACATTGCATATCAATCTCTGGATTTCATCAAGAACCTTGAGACAAACAGAAGGGGCACCGGATCATATATGGCAGCAACACTCCTTGCAATGGCGAATGGTTGATTTGTAGATTTGAAGGATCGACTCCGGAACAGGGAGCCAACTTTACCTTGCGGTGGACGAAGCTATTGACTCAATATATTTATTCTATACATTTTCTGTGCCTATGTGTGTATGGTTTGTAACGTTTTCTTTAGCAATTTTTCCTGAAATATTGTCCATTTTTAGTTGTTTGTGTTCCATTCATTGGGCATTTACAACCACGTGACATCGATTACTGAGCCCTGCTAAAGGCGTCGGCCATGCTACTAAAAATGGTATCAGTAACACTCCTTGAAAAATGACTGGCAAAGAAGTTATAAAAAGAATATATACTACCATATATATATATATATATATATATATATATATATATATATATATATATATATATATATATATATATATATATATATATATATATATATATATATATATATATATATATATATATATATATATATTAAGACATTTATTATGTTTATACATTCTTTTTATAGATACAAATATTTAAGTAAATGCTCTGTTTTATAGTAAACAGTATTAAACAACATTAAACTGCCTGAATGTCCGAGAAATTTTCATGGAAAATGTTCGTCCTCCATATCTGCTCTCTTTTATAATAAACAGTATTTCTCGGACATTCAGGCCGGTAAATGTTGTTTAATTCTGTTTAAATGTCTTAAAATAATTGTCGGACTTTGTCCATTTTCATAATGTGTGGTGTCATTTGTTTACATTTGATACGCCATGAGCAGATATGAATGTACGTGAGAGATTCATGGAAGATTAAAGTTTAAAGACAGTAAAATCGACCTTGCCAATCGAATGCTCCTCTGTGGCCGAAACGGTTAAGGCACGTCAGGCTATATGACGGTTCCATATAAGATACAAGTTCGATTCTTGTCAGAGGAGGAAAATTTTCTATGAAAATTTCTCGGACATTCAGGCCGGTAAATGTTGTTTAATTCTGTTTGTTATAAAACAGAGCATTTACTTAAATATTTGTATCTATAAAAGAATGTATAAACATAAAAATGTCTTAAAATAATTCTCGGAGTTTGTCCATTTCATAATATATATATATATATATATATATATATATATATATATATATATATATATATATATATATATATATATATGTATATATTCTGTGTGTATGGCTTGTAAGGTTTTCCTTTCTGAAATATTAGTTGTTTCTTCTCCACTCATTGGGCATTTACAATCTCGTGACATCGATTACTGAGCCCTGCTAAAGGCGTCGGCCATGCTACTAAAAATGGCGTCAATAACACTCCTTGAAAAATGACTGGCAAAGAAGTTATAAAAAGAATATTCGTGAAAAATGAGATGACGTTGTAAAAGGAATAAATCACTGAAAAAATGAATAAACAATTGCCCCCAAAACGAGTGTGTAGTAATGAAAAAACAGTTAACAAGAATGAAAGAAAGGAAATGTGAATAAAAAGGCATTTATGAAAGGAAAGCTGAATGAAAAAATTAAGTCTTATTCAGAGAAGTAATAATAATAGTTGTCGAATGGAAATAATAATAATAATAATAATAATAATAATAATAATAATAATAATAATGTCTTACAAACCGACAACAATTGGTTTTCAAAGATACCTGGAAACTAGAAGACTGGATGATGATCTTTCAAAGAATATGAAAGAAATAAGAAACTTTATTCAGTAATAAATGAAGCCAGCAAATTCAAAAGAGAATTCCAAGCGAGTGAAAAAGTGCTAATAAACCATAATACACTTATTGCAGCAGCAAAGAACCTAAAAAAAGAAAGCAAAATCAAGCGCAATGTACCAAATGCAAAAGCGATGGCAAGGTAAACCTCTTCATGGTCAATACTCTGACCGTAACAGACAGGCTGATGTAGACAAACCTCGTAGCCATCAGGGGTTACGTAGTGTAGGGTAAAAAGCTGAAACCCAAGGTTGTATTCTTGCTACACAGGACCAATGCTTGCTAACTAGAAATTACCAATCACACATACTGATAAATTTGTGTTAAGCCAAAATGTAGATTTTGTGATAAATATCAAGAAGGTTGCATGGTATTGGTACCCATTCAATAGAAACCGTGCATGACAAAGTGGGCCAATATCTGCATGTAATTTCCTGTGGAATTCCTTTTTTTGGATTTTGTTAGAGTTCGTATAAATATTAATCTTGGTTATATATTATTATTATTATTATTATTATTATTATTATTATTATTATTATTATTAATATTATTATTATTATTATTATTATTATTATTATTATTATTATTTCCTTTGAGTTCTGGTGTATACTGATTTTCTTCCGGTCCCAACCAGAGACTTAAGGTCAGATATGGCATCATGACATTTTCCATTAAATATATTTGAACCTATGAGAACACACATTTGACATTAATAAAGCCCCTCGTAACGTAGGGAGCTGTACTTGTGAAACAATTGGAATTATTCATGTCCTCCTATTCCACATTTTATTATTATTATAATTGTTTGATTTTTTTATTTCTAGTGTACACTCATTTCTTTCTGGGTCCCGACCAGTTGCCTAAGTTTAGAAATGATATCATGACATTTTCCACGTGGAAAAAATATTAAAAATTTACATAGACAAAGCCCTTCGTAAGGTGTGGGTTGTACTCGTGAGAACAATTTTTTGTATTTCTTTAAGACATGGGCTTCCAGGGATCCGTTCAATTAGTCTACTGGAATCTTTTCCAACCAATCCGAGGGCTCCAACTACAACGGGAATTGTTGATATTCCCATGTGCCACATTTTTGAGATTTCGATTTCAAATATATGGCCGACAGCCATAACATGACCACATCTCTTTATAAAAGCCTACGAGCCGAAAATCTATTTTACTCAACTAGAAAACTGATTTCGATTTCAAGGTCCTTGTATTTTGATTTTGATTTTGATTATTATTATTATTATTATTATTATTATTATTATTATTATTTCCGTTGATTTCTGGTGTACACTGATTTCTCTCCGGGTCCCGCCCAGAGACCTAAGGTCAGAAATGGCATCATGACATATTTCACTGACCTATTTAAAAAAGACACATATTTTACATCGATAAAGCCCTTCGTAAGATTCTGGGTTGTACTTGTGAGAAGATTGTTTTGTATTTCTTTAATCTATGTGCTACCAGGAATGCATTCAATTAATCTATTGGGACCTTTTTCCAACCAATCCGAAGCCTACAATAATAATAATAATAATAATAATAATTATTATTATTATTATTATTATTATTATTTCCGTTGATTTCTGGTGTACACTGATTTCTCCCCGGGTCCCGCCCAGAGACCTAAGGTCAGAAATGGCATCATGACATATTTCACTGACCTATTTAAAAAAGACACATATTTTACATCGATAAAGCCCTTCGTAAGATTCTGGGTTGTACTCGTGAGAAGATTGTTTTGTATTTCTTTAATCTATGTGCTACCAGGAATGCATTCAATGAATCTATTGGGACCTTTTTCCAACCAATCCGAAGCCTACAATAATAATAATAATAATAATAATAATAATAATAATTATTATTATTATTATTATTATTATTATTATTATTATTTATTATTATTATTATTATTATTATTATTATTATTATGTTGGCGTTGCACATTGATGTAGGCAATGGAAATACTGTTCTTGAGACATGATGTTAATAAATTCCTCTCAACTCAAGAATATTTCGGAGAATCCTTGGGGAGTAAATGTATAACATTTTGCAGAGGTGGAGGGGTTGTCGAGATCTTTCGAGTTTCTGGATGGTTTTCCAAACGTTCTCATTAAGACAGGAATTACTTCAACACTCGTGTTCCATAGATACTTCAACTTCGTAGATCTTGGCATTTTTCAAACTTTTCTGTTTCTGTGTAGTCCACTTTTGCGCTGTATGGAACAGCGAAATCAATAATTTGACACTTGCTACACTCTTTATCTATCACAGCGAGGGTCGGCTGTTTGTACATCAATGAAATGCTAATGGGTAAAGAGAAATGTCTTGTGACTACCATTTTCTACCACAGCCTCTGGCTGAGACGCATACCGTTTCTCTTTCAAGTTGATGCTAGATTTACGGCCTGTGCCGGTGGTAAATTTATGGCCGACAGCAATAACATGGCCACCTCTCTTTATAAAAGCCTACGAGCCGAAAATCTTTTTTACTCAAATACAAAACTGAATTATCCTCAGATACATAATTTTAGTTACAAAAAAAGCCTCGTATTACCGTGTCAAAGTTAATATCATCTATAAAGAACTAAGCAACATTAAACAAAATCTAATCAACAATAACAGACACAAAATATGAACAAATGAAATTATACTTAACGAAATTTAGAAAAAAATATCTGAAAACTCTAAAATACATTACAGCACCCAATGTAAAGATTAAGTCAAATGACTAAAAAATAAGATGGCCACGAATGCTTCATATAATAGCTAAATATCATCAGCCTGTTAATTAATTTTGTGAAATTAAAATTCAAGTAAGTGATAGTATAGGCAATGTGATTGATGATATATATATATATATATATATATATATATATATATATATATATATATATATATATAATTATTTATTTAAATATTATAACATAAATATGTTATAAAATCACTACAAAAATAGCCATTTTGTTTCAACACCTCCGGTGTCTTATAAAGTGATGATGTTGAATGTAGAATAAATGGTTTCCATTTATAAAATTGTTTCCATTTATTCTATATTGCATCCAGAGCACTATCCCCAAACGCTTGACATATGCGGCGACTTGATGCAGCTGTGATAAGCCCACTTTGAAGTCGTAAAGCAAACAGCCCCGATCTCTAGACACTTCCATCCTTTTCACAGCTGTGTTTTTTAAAATGTCTGATGTTCCTACTTCCGGCTGTCCGAATTTGAAAACAATTGCTACACGCCTTTCGAATATATTTCAACTTCATTCAATGACTAATCAAAAACGGACAAAACTTTTTTGGTTACCTTGTGTGTGTGTGTGTGTGTGTATGTATATATATATATATATATATATATATATATATATATATATATATATATATATATATATATATATATATATATAGTTGTGGCAAGTCTATTGAAATAACAGATATATACAAAGCAAGAGTTTTAGGAATAAACAGATTGAAGTGTCCGTCCGAACGGTCAGGTAACACTGCATATCGGTTTTTCATACCGGAAGTCAAGTTTGTTAGTATTTATTAAAGGAGGAAGAGTTCATTCTACTGTAGGTGGGTTACTACAACAATAACTAAGGAACAAGTAGAATTATATGATATTGCATTTCTTTACTGTTCTTGTGTTATTTTCTAAATGAATATATTCGGTATTGGCCGGGCGTAACGTAAGTAACTGTTGTAGCCTGTTCAGGGGCCAGAAAGAAAGACACGCAAGACGAAGGTAGGTTGAAGATATATACAAAGTCAGAGTGTTAATACTAAGCAGATAGAAGTGTCCGTCCGAACGGTTAGATTACACTGCGTCTTGTTTCCTCACACAGAAAGTCACGCTTGTTATTTTTTATGAAAGGAGGAAGAGTTCATTCTACTGTAGGTCGGTTACTACAACAATAACTAAGTAACAAGTAGAATTATATGATATTGACTTCCGTTATTGTTCTTGTTTAATTTTCTAAAATTCTATACGCTATAAAATCAAATACGCAATAATTTGTTCTTACAAGCACTTAACAATCAAACCAAATAACAAAACAGATGCGGTTGCATACCTATATTTTTTTGTTCTAAGATTGGCCTACGGAAATAAGATTTGATGTTAAGTGGTGGTCTCGTTACATTGTCTGGAAGTTATCTCATGTCGAAAATGACAGAAGGGAGTTTTAATGTAGACGACGTAATGTCTGCAGGGCTTAAGTCAACTGATTTTTATATGCGATCACTTACGTTTCTTTTTCATTTTTTCTTGCGGAGTTTTATTTTAATGCATTTGTTGGCGTTTGTTGGATTCCTTGTCCGTCTGACATATTTTTTTTCTCCAAAGAATGCTTTATTTTTTATTCTTTTATATTCTTCATCTTTTATTGACGATGTTTTCTCTTCTGTTTTCTTTTATTTTCTCAGTCGTCCTCAATTATTTTTCAGATTGTTTTTATATATTTCTTTATTTGTTTTCTTTGACATTTTTTTTATTAATACTCAACTTCTGTTTTTTTTCTCAGTAGTTCCAAATTACATTTTCTTCAAATTTACATCCTTTTTTTTATTTTCATTCTTATTTCTCCTCATCTTCTTTCTTTTCCTTTCTTTCTTTTTTTTCATTCTTTTTTTTTTCGTCCTTTTTTCGTGAATCTCTTTTTTTATTTGATTCTGTTCGTTTCTTTTTCTTTCACGTTTTTTAGTTTGTTTTGGTCTGTTTTATTTTACGGCATATCAACACCTCAAAGGCTTATTTAATGCCGACAATATTTTTATTGCTGGTAATATTTCCTATCTATCTATCTATCTATCTATCTATCTATCTATCTATCTATCTATGTAAACCTCTTCCTTTCAATCTGTTCATGTTTGTCTATCTATCTATCTATCTATCTATCTATCTATATATATATATATATATATATATATATATATATATATATATATATATATATATATATATATATATCTTAGTATATATTGATTTGTTTTACGGCATATCAACACTTCAATGGGTTATTTAATGCCGACAACATTTTTATTGCTGGTAATATTTCCTATCTATCTATTTATTTATATATCTATCTGAACGACTTCCTTTTAATCTGTTTACGTCTATCTATCTATCTATCTATCTATCTATCTATCTATCTATCTATCTATCTGAACCTCTTCCTTTCAATCTGATCACATCTATCAATTTATCTATCTATCTGAACCCCTTCATTTCAATCGGTTCACATCTATCAATCTATCTATCTATCTGAACCCCTTCCTTTCAATCTGTTCACATCTATCAATCTATCTACCTATCTATCTATCTATCTGAACCCCTTCCTTTCAATCTGATCACATCTATCAATCTATCTATCTATCTATCTGAACCCCTTCCTTTCAATATGTTCACATCTATCTATCTATCTATCTATCTATCTATCTATCTATCTATCTGAACCCCTTCCTTTCAATCTGTTCACATCTATCTATCTATCTATCTATCTATCTATCTGAACCCCTTCCTTTCAATCTGTTCACATCTATCAATCTATCTATCTATCTGAAACCCTTCATTTCAATCTGTTCACATCTATCTATCTATCTATCTATCTATCTATCTGAACCCCTTCCTTTCAATCTGTTCACATCTATCAATCTATCTATCTATCTGAAACCCTTCATTTCAATCTGTTCACATCTATCTATCTATCTATCTATCTGAACCCCTTCCTTTCAATCTGTTCACATCTATCTATCTATCTATCTATCTGAACCCCTTCCTTTCAATCTGTTCACATCTATCAATCTATCTATCTATCTGAAACCCTTCATTTCAATCTGTTCACATCTATCTATCTATCTATCTATCTATCTATCTATCTATCTATCTATCTGAACCCCTTCCTTTCAATCTGTTCACATCTATCAATCTATCTATCTATCTGAAACCCTTCATTTCAATCTGTTCACATCTATCAATCTATCTATCTATCTATCTGAACCCCTTCCTTTCAATCTGTTCACATCTATCTATCTATCTATCTATCTATCTATCTGAACCCCTTCCTTTCAATCTGTTCACATCTATCAATCTATCTATCTATCTGAAACCCTTCATTTCAATCTGTTCACATCTATCTATCTATCTATCTATCTATCTATCTATCTGAACCCCTTCCTTTCAATCTGTTCACATCTATCAATCTATCTATCTATCTGAACCCCTTCCTTTCAATCTGTTCACATCTATCTATCTATCTATCTACCTATCTATCTGAACCCCTTCCTTTCAATCTGTTCACATCTATCTATCTGTTGTGGTGGGATCCACCTAATCTGCATAGGTGACTACCAACTATATAAATAATAGTTGATACCGGAAGACGAGAGGAAGGAATCACGAGATCCAACTAGAGACTCTGATCGACTGCGACTAGTCAACACATTCTCCAGGAACGTCTTCCCAGAAATATACAGAAATACTATATGTACTTATTGTGTACACTTTCTTGTTATAATACATTCTTGTTCTAAGTACATTTTGTGTTGCATTATTATTCCATGCAATAGGCGAGATTCAACATTGAGTCAAGACTCAACACTATCTATCTATCTATCTGAACCCCTTCCTTTCAATCTGTTCACATCTATCTATCTATCTGTCTATCTGAACCCCTTCCTTTCAATCTGTTCACATCTATCTATCTATCTATCTATCTATCTATCTATCTATCTATCTATCTATCTATCTGAACCCCTTCCTTTCAATCTGTTCACATCTATCAATCTATCTATCTATCTGAACCCCTTCCTTTCAATCTGTTCACATCTATCTATCTATCTATCTATCTATCTATCTATCTATCTATCTATCTATCTATCTGAACCCCTTCCTTTCAATCTGTTCACATCTATCAATTTATCTATCTATCTGAACCCCTTCCTTTCAATCTGTTCACATCTATCTATCTATCTATCTATCTATCTATCTATCTATCTATCTATCTATCTATCTATCCGAACCTCTTCCTTTCAATCTGTTCACATCTATCAATCTATCTATCTATCAATCTATCTATCTATCTATCTATCTATCTATCTATCTATATATATATATATATATATATATATATATATATATATATATATATATACATATATACATATATATATATATATCTGAACCTCTTCTTTCAATCTGTTCACATCTATCTATATATCTATCTATCTCAGTCTACTCATATCTATCTATCTATCTATCTATTTGAAAAAATTAAAAAATTCTCTTTAAGAAATATTTTCTTTCTTAGTTAATCAACATTCTTCTAGCAATCTCTTTTTCAGCAATTCTCTTTCTTTTTCATCTCGACTCTTCTATAACACGCCCACTCAACTCCCTGCTCGCATCGTTGCCGTCATCGTTACTTCCTTTCTCAAACTTCAGTATTGGCTTTTAGTGTTCAAAGAATGTTTTCCTCTCAGACATTTTTTTAATGCCCTTTGCTTAACAATTCAATTGCATACTTCCTGTTATATTTTATTATTATTATTATT
Source organism: Acanthosepion esculentum (assembly GCA_964036315.1). NCBI lineage: Eukaryota > Metazoa > Mollusca > Cephalopoda > Sepiida > Sepiidae > Acanthosepion > Acanthosepion esculentum. Next base: position 19,011,148 of record OZ038499.1, read on the forward strand.
ATTATTATTATTATTATTATTATTATTATTATTATTATTATTATCATTATTATTATTATCATTATTATTGTTATTATTATTATCATTATTACTATCATCATCATTATTATTATTATTATCATTATTATTACTATTATCATTATTATAATCATTATTATTGTTATTATAATTATTATTATCATTATTATTATCATTATTATAATTATTATTATTATCATTATTATTATTACTTCCTTTGATTTCTGATGTGCGTAATCATATCTTTTACTTGAGAGGAGAGGTAAAAGAAGGCTGTTCCAAGAAAACGTATTGACGTCACGATTATTAGGCATGAAAACGGAATGGGCGATTTCGAGTCTTGACTGAGGTTTTTAGCCCCTCCTACGCATTAATAGTCTTGAAAGTAACATGGGCCCTGTAAATCCGTGTGCAGCGGCCCTCGCACTGTTAGCAATTTCATATATGATTTACTGTGGATATCTATTTAACGGGATGATCGTGTCAGTTGTCAAACAAGTCTTGAAATCATGCTTATTTTGGTAATTCTGAATCAAATCATTATTATTATTTCTTGTCTTTGATTTCTGGTGTCTACTCATTTCTTTCCGGTTCATGACATTTTCCACTGAGCGAGTGAAAAAAAAAACATATTTTACATAGATAAATCCCTTCGTAAGGTGTGGGCTGTACTTGTGAGAACATTTCTTTGTATTTCTTTAAGGCATGGGCTTCCAGGAATCCCTTCAATGAGTCTATTGGAATCTTTTCCAATCAACCCAAGTGCTCCAACTACAACAGGAATTGTTGATGGTCCCATGTGTCACATTTTTAAGATTTCGATTTCAAGGTCCTTGTATTTTGATATATTTTTTGAAGATCTTCAAAGATGCATTGCAGTCTGCATGGATTCCATGTCAATAATTAGGCAATTCTTGTTTATTTTTTTTATTTTTGTTTTTTTCAGTCTCTAATCACGATGCCTGGGCGATTAACTGTGATTGTTCTGTCAGTTTGTATTCTATAGTACTGTTACAGATCCAATCTCCTTTACCGGCTCTGGATGCTATTATCATCATCATCACCATTATTATTATTATTATTATTATTATTATTATTATTATTATTATTATTATTATTCAAATATTGTTTTTGGTCAGAGATGCTATTCTGCTTTGTTTTTTTAAATTTTACTTTCGATTGTTTAAATCTTTGTATCTGCTCTGTGCGCATTTTATTTACATATGCATTTTATTTATCTATCCATTTTATTTGCCTATCCATTTTATTTACCTATGCATTTTATTTACATATGTATTTTATTTACCTATGCATTTTATTTACATATGTATTTTATTTACCTATGCATTTTATTTACCCATGTATTTTATTTACCTATCCGTTTTATTTACCCATGTATTTTATTTACCTATGCATTTTATTTACCTAGGTATTTTATTTACCTATGCATTTTATTTACCTATGTATTTTATTTACGTATGTATTTTATTTACCTATCCATTTTATTTACCTATGCATTTTATTTTCCTATGTATTTTATTTAACTATGCATTTTATTTACCTATGTATTTTATTTGCCTATGCATTTTATTTACCTATGTATTTTATTTACTTATGCGGTTGAACAGTGGTAGAGAAAAATGACGCAATTCCCAACCAACGGTTGAAAAGTGGTAGATAAAAATGACGTTATGCCGAACCAACGGTTGAACAGTTGTAGCGAAAAATGACTTAATACCCAGCCACCGGTTGAACAGTGGGCAACTATATTTATATCTAGCGGGAAACGTTACATATTAATTATTTGCGAATTTTGACTCAGGAGCTCATGCAGAAATGTTAAAAATTTTCAGGAACGCAGGGCTCAAAGTGTCAAAAGAAGATAAATATCACGCGTGTTAGACCCAAATATCCCGGAAACTTGCCCTAAAATACGATGACTGACCGCCAAATTTTCCTCTTAAACCTATTTTACTTGATAAGCGAAGATTTTTTTTGAAACTTTTTTTAATAAACCTTGATAGAGATTTTTACATATTTAAAACCCTAGGAACATGCCGGTCTTCCTAAGCCAGTTCGTTTTTACGAAAGGAAATACAAATTAAATAGACTAAAACATTATTTTCAATTCTACCTGCCTTTCGTTGTCTGTTTATGGCTGACAAGAAAAGTATGAAGTACAAATTGCCTCACGCAATTCTTCTTTTCGTAGTGTTCCTGAAATCCTTCCATACTCGTTTACTTTTGGGTTTTCCAAAAATATCCCCCCCCCCAGTCAAAGTTTCAAGAGCCACGTAGTGTGTTGCTAAATAAGGTGTGTGATATGAATGTAAGAGAAGGAAGATGTAATGTGTGGTTCGTTTTCATGGATGGAGCATGCCGAGTGTCTTAGAGTTCTGAAGTGGTGAAACTAAAGAATGGAGTTCATCTGAGGATTTGGAAACAACCGGAGACGATCGACATGCCTGCGACGTTGCCTTTGTGGGAAAGAGGCTGTAGGGTGGAACGATTCATAAAATAAATGTCATAAAATAACAAATACAAATAGATAGAGGGAAAGAGAGAGAGGGGGTGTGAACGATCTGAGAAAAATAATAGATAGATAGATAGATAGATAGATAGATAGATAGATAAGGAGTGAGAGTGAGGTATGAGCTGTCTGAGACAGATACGTAGATAGATATGAAAAAATATAGATAGATAGATAAACAGGCTATGATAGATAAACAAATATGTGATAGATAGATAGATAGGCTATGATAGATAGATAGAGAGATAGAGAGAAAGAGAGAGAGATAGATAGATTGATATGAACGATCTGCGATAAATAAGTAGATAGACATATGGCAGATGGATAGATAGATATTAACAAAGACAGGCAAGTAGCACATATATAAACAATCTAAGATAGATATAGATATGAACAGACTGAGACAGATCAGTAGATAGATAGATAGATAGATAGATAGATAGATAGATAGATAGATAGATAGATAGATAGATAGAAAGAAAGAAACAGTCTTAGACAAATCAGTAGATAAATATGAACAATCTGAGATAGAAGAATTTCGGAAGGAAGTCCAAGTCGTTAATAAAATTCCCAAGACTGTGTGTCTTTCCGGTAAAACAAAAGACTCTTTGACGATCATTCAAACGACATAAGCTATTACATTAACCTAATATCCTAAATGAAAGAATGGTATTTCGTCGTGCACTGTCGATTTGTGGTCATTCCTTCAAGAGCATCCAATTCATCTTGTTTAATGTTAATTAACATCTTATTCAAATAGGGAATTCCATTGACGAATAGCTGTTCATCATGCGATAATACAGTACCTAAATCGTAGGGCAATAAATTAAAAGTTTTCAGTCCTACTTTAAACAAAGTGGTCGATTACACTATTGATTCTAAATTGATCCTGTAGAAAATAACGCATGAATGATCTGTTTTGTTAAAGACACGTTTGACACAAGATAGTATTAAAGAATTATATATATATATATATATATATATATATATATATATATATATATATATATATATATATATATATATTTGTGCATTTAGGCAGCAATCCTTCTTTCATGCACATTTCATTAAAAACGACTGACAAGGTGCTTTTATTTAGTTTTTTATATAATTTCTCGTGCGATCTAATAAAGTTTTTCTTTTCAGAGGATAAATTATATAAAAACTGTCCGAATGTTCTTTTTTATCCGAACGCTTTCGGCTATACATTTAGCCATTTTCAAGGATTATAGTTCAACTGTTAGAATTAGAACTAGTTTGTTATATGTATGTTTTATAAAATGATTCATTTTTTTGTTTCAAAACACGGTCAAGATATTATGTCCATGTTCAAAGTTAATATTATTAAGTGTTGGTTTGTTTGTTTTTATTAGTAAGGCTTCCATTATTTTTAGCCTTTTTTGCAAGTGGATGATGCTATTATATTATATTCTAATTCTAACAGTTGAAATATAATCCTGTCACTGGATCTAACCAACGCCTTTATCCACTGTACCATGTGTCCTTGGTTAGATCCAGTGACAGGACCCAAAGAGTGTGAGTTCAATACCCGGTTAAGGAGAACTTTCAGAGGAAAAAATTAACAGGAGATAACTGATAACTGTCATACATTAAACATGGCACGTGGAACTAGAACAGTCTACCCCAGTGAGCGAAATAAAGGGTTCAGTTCGATAGTCCAACCACCTGAAGAAGGCCGAAACGTTGTAATAAATATGGCGACAAAGATGAGGACAATAGTGCGAATAATGTAAATAATGTACATAATACCTCATCTCAGAAATATGGATAAAAACGTCTCGTTCTCCCAAGCAATTGCACAGACTCCTTAGGTAAGTTAGGCTGTTTTCTTCTGCTCCTTTCGTCTTTAACGTGTCATGTGAGGGTAAATTTTCTCATTGTGTGGTCCAGTATAACACGGCGAGCCCTGCTCTATCCGGGGTCTTTCCCACGCTGGTCAGCACTGGCGCCGGCCAACTGATGATTATCTGTTGACGGCTTCGCTCCTTCATCTACTCTGCCCATGTTGTGTTCTTTGATTACAGTGCAGAAAAGATCGAATTTTCTTTCAAACTTAACTGATGAATCGAATTGGCGGAACCATGATATGAAAAAGAACAAGAATGCTTTCGCCGATAAAAACACAAATATCATAATAAATAAAGGCAGCTGGGTTAATTTTCAAGGGGTTTATACAATCGCTGATACAACAAATTTAACCTTTCCCGTTCGACTCTCTATCGTGACACGATATTTTTCTTCTAAAACTTAGAGCGGGTTGAACATTCACACAAGATGTTATGTCGGGCAATCTCAGCAGAATGTCACGTGGGTTCAACAGCTTTCTCGTTTGCTGTTGATTCGCCTTAACCTTCTAGAATGGCAACTTGTACTATCCGTTTCCACCGACCGTTCAGTTTATATTCATATAGCCGAACTCACACCGCTTCTCAAAACTCATTACAGATTCATCACTTAATTATTTTCTCCAAACCTGAAGACATGACACCGACTCTAAACAAAGCGGTCAGGTATTTCAAAATAATAAACTCTGTTTTTTTTTAAATTCCTTTCTTTTCCCAAACTATTTTTCTCGTCAATAATTTTTATTTCAAATCAATTTTTTTCGGTTGTCGATTTACCAAATCCTGACCCAAATAGATCTTTTGACCGTTTTCAAAACACGCTACTAATTATTTACATTTCTCTAAATCATATTTTGGACTCCACATTCCATTCAGCAATTCTTTTTGCTTACATTTTTGGTTTCACTTACATTCGGTCCTCGACCACCGGATGACCTTCAGATAACAGCACAGTCAACTTTTCATAAACAAAATTATTTACTTCAAATTATTCTTCTATTTTACATTCCGGCCTTTTTCGGGGACTCATGGTTCTTATATGCGTTTCTGTTTATCAGAATTAATTTTTTTCTTGCTTCATATTTCAATTGCTGTTTCTCACGTTAAAGTTTTCTTGTTTAACCTTTTTCAACCCTTTCAACGCTACAATTTTATACGGGGTTTTCGCATGAACCGCTTTAATTCCTAAAAGCAATCCACCAGTGTCACGATAGTGTCATATTCTTTTCAACTACTACCAGTGACCCTTTATAGGGTCACAGCAGAAATTTAAACTGTTTGGTTTTTTTTTCAGATTTTATGCATATTTGTTTTTCATTAGGTATTTCCACTTCCCTAAAAAAAAAAACTTGCTTACATTCTACGTTCAAAGTATTCTCAGTATCCTTCGGTAGTGAAATATTTCTATTTTCTCTTCATCTATAAAGAAATCGTAGAGCATTGACTGCTATAGAGGAAGATTAATATTACATAACAGTTCAGTAGTCTCTTCTTTGTTTCTAACAACAACAACAAAAATTATGTTTCTTAATGCTCTTGTTTTAGAAAGGCATCTTTTGTATTAACAACACCCTTTCGAAAATCGGCAACATTTAATCTGTCAACTGTTAAAACATTTCCCAGATATTTAAACCTCAGTAACTTGATTTTAACGTCTCTAATTCGTAGTACGCAACTTGGGCTTTTTCACTTCCTGGCAACATTAAACTGCGCAATCATGATTTACTTAATCAGTTAGGAATACAAATTTAAAAACATTTACGTAAATTATATAACTGTAGAAAATCTTAGCCGATTGTGACTGGCCAAGTAAAACCGTTTGGTCCTTTCAAAGACCCCTTTCTTAGTATTTCTTATTAGTACTTATCTCTTGTACGTAGATATCTGTTTTAAATATCCGATTTTACTAATCACAAACAGCTTGATGTCTCTCAATCAAAATAATTACGTGAGAACTTGTCGGAAGCTTTTGACACGCCCTAATCTAAGACGAACACATGGTGCTTGAAAACTTCTTGTATAAACAGGAAGTGTCATTTTTTAATGCGTCATGTGCATTTGGAAGAAAGGTTTCTCTGCGGAACCTATCCTTGATCTTGTACACGCACGAAATCAAATTCTGAATTCTCGCACTGACATATTGTTTTTTAGGTTTACCCTGTATAAGGCCCGGTAGCCACTCGAGTTAAATGGTTACAGAGTCACAGACACAGTTTATGCGGAGAGGTGGTGAAGATTACGGTTAACTCTTGAACGGATTAAAATTCTAGTGACCTGGGAAACATCCTCTTGGGAGCCGGTTCCAAAGAGCTGTGGTTCGAGGGAAGAAGCTGTTCGAGTGGAACCTACTTCTCACCAATGGAATATGGAGGGAATGTGGGTGATTTGCTGCAATGTGCGTAGCATTGCGAGTCCTCGCTGTGAATGTTAGAACTGCTGGAATGCAGATTTTTCGGGCACTTTCCATGGAAATAGCGAGTGTGTAGTGAGAGGATTGCCACACCCCTTCTGTGTGGGAGAGGTTACAGGGTGGAAATAATTTGGTCACCGACAAAGATGCGGAGACTCTTTTGATCTGGAATATAAGCACTGGGCAGCTCCTGCCCAAATATGACAGCCATAATTCCTTTTAGGCCTGATGTGGCTCTTGTCATGTTGGAGGATTTTAGACGGTGTCAGGTACTTTCGTCTTATTTTAAATATACAGACCAAGACAATAATAATTATTATTATTTTATATTGAATAAATCAGGATACTGCTATGCAGATGTCTTCAGTCCCAGAAAATATACTGCCTGTCAGGTAACAACAAGGATATCAGACAGACAGTACTTTTCGAAGTATGGGGTCTGTACCCAAAAAGGCAGGTGTTTTTATACACCGAGTTGTTAGACATAATCTTTAAAATTCGATACGAAGAATTTGGGTGACCTAATCACTGCTGGGATGACTTTAATATTTTGCTCTCGCATTTGCCACAATTTGGTAATCTCAACCTTCAGTATAGAGTAATTGCTATCTTGTAGTCGGCTACTATGACCACACCAATTACTTGCCTTTTGATTTCAGTTGTGCGGTGAGGGATGAGATCAGGTCTTCTGTATTCAGTAACACGATCTGTTTTAAATTCATAGTCCCAGACTATCTTTACATTGCCTTCTTGCATTAAACTCAATGATACGTAAGGTCACATTACCTTAAAATAACGGTTTCCATACGATCACCGAAGTTAAGCAACATCAACCCTCAAAAATTCTCATCACTTTCGCCAAAACATATCTTTACGATTGTCACACTGATTTCTGCTCATGTGTGCTTATACTTTGAACTATTGTGGTCACGTGATCGAAATCTGAGCTCGATCACTCCAGTTTTCCTGTTGCTGGCACAGTGTAAACAAGGCCGCTCTGCTAGCAGTGTCGACCAAAGAAAAACAATTCTGATGTCATAATTTGATTTCTTTGTTCAACTCCTTATGGGTCTTTATTTTTCGCGGTGAACTCAGTGGCGTAGAAATAAAAATGAGGTATCGTTGATCTTGTTATACTGTAAGTAACTTACATACCGAATTTGAACGAAATCGGAGGAAAAAAATTTATCGATTTTTGATCGCCATTATCGATTATTAAGTTTTTTAAATCATCGATTCTTTTACGCTAAGAACCTATCTCTTACATTGTACAATGTATGTGCAAAGTTTTTGTCAATTTCGGTTGGATGGATCTCGCGAGAGAAGGTATCGCACAGACATACAGATAGACAAACATCATGTTTTATATATATATAGATAACGTTTTGTTTAAGCGTTCGCTAACTGCATTTAGCTAGGAATTAGGCAGGTGCTACCAGCCGGGTCAAAGTGGAACTTGGAATAACAGCAATTAAAAGGTGGTCGTTCTCTTCTCAAAACCTTCCGATCAGAGTCATTCTTGACGGATTAGTTTATCGTAATACACAGGAATCTACTGATGTTGTTCTTTGGATGCAGCGCACTGTTCCTTTTGGGGATCTTGTGGATCTTCCTGTCCCGTTTTTAGCTGTCTAGTTTCAATTTGCTGCACTGCACCTAACTACGGTCATTGTCTATGTGTTGATTGCTACAATCAAGTTCAGAGAGTGATGTTTTCATCTGGATACTAGTCTGAGTATCCCCAACTTTGTCCTTTATATTTTTATCTGGTATGTCATTCAAGAATTCCAACTTATTTGCAACCGCATTCATTTGGCTTCGTCTTCACCTTTTCAGTGCCGCGGTAAAGCGCCTTCATTTATAACTTTGTAGTCGACAGAGCTACATTTGGAAATCCTTAATTGCATTCCTACATTATTACTAAAGTCATACACTATATTCGATATGGAATCACTTCAGTTCTTCGATTTCACAAACAGCTTCAAATCCCTATAAAAGGCAGGATGTGTGTGTGTGCGTGTGTGTGTGTGTGTATGTGTGTATGTGTGTGTGTGTGTGTACATGCACATGCTCCAAGTTAGCGGAAAGATCGACGTTGCATTTCGCTAGTGGAAATAATCGATTTTTTCCTGCTTCTACGGCAGTTTTCATGTAGTTTGCGGCCATTTTCTACTGACCAGCGTGAGAGCCTATAGCTGGCTGCCACGAATAGGATTCTTTTGACCAGCGTAAGAGCCAACAGCTGACTTACACGAATGTTAACTAGCATATTAGCATGCAAAAGAAATCGATAGCTGCATTCGTCACAAGTGTGAAAAATTTAAATCTGCATGGCACTTTACTCCAATTGGCTCATTCGCTTGCTTAAACTCAATGTTGATTCTGATTCCGCAGAACTGGGTTGGGTTGTGAAAAATTATTTGTTGTTAACATTCTTTTTTCATTCGGTTTTTCCAGTTACGAGTCCTTTTTTAAAGCTGATCGTTTTGTGTTCATTTTGTTTAGTTCTTTTTTCTTAACAGATTTAATGTTTAGTATAGAGCTTAGAAAAATTCGCAGTGTGAGATAGGCAAGAAGTAAGGCATGTAGCAACATCAGCACGGCAAAGGGCACTCCTTTAAAAGCAAGGAAGGGCAAAATATTTTAAGTCACGTGATAGAGATTGCTGTATGAGTCGTACGATTTTTGAATCAAGCACGGGCAACGCCGGGCCATGCTGCTAGTCATCCATAAAGACCAAATGGTCTACAGTTGGTCCATTCTTTCTATGTTGGTAACCCATTCTTACATTCCTAAGCACCAAGCCAATAGATTTCAACGCAATAACAAATTACAAGGGTGAGAATTAGTCACCTTGCAAAATGCCTTTCTTTATCAACATATCGCCATGATATTCATTATTTGAATATAAACGAGTTTTCCAATCAATTGAGAACTGTAATAATATTATCTGATATACCAAACACCTGGAATGTTTCCAAGTTACACGAATGCGGCAAAATATCATAGGCATTTTAGAAATCAATCCAAGCCTAATATAGATTGATTTGGTGTTTCTTACAGTGTGTTGTAATGCTGTCTTTGTTGGAAATAGCCGAGAATTAGGAAGACTGTAGTTAGAGGGAGAATCGAAAAAATACAAGACTAGGTAGGGAAAACAAAGAAGAAGAGGTTTATTTAATATTCATACATAGAACAAAAAATACTACTCAAATCCTAAAAGCCGGAAGTACGCTGCATCCTAGTATACAACACAATACCTCAAGTGATATGGGATTTATACGTTGTAGTTTTGTTGAAATTAAATTTTGTAATACAATTTGATTTCTTTAAGAAATTCTAGGATATTATATGTATTAATGTCATGAAAAAGTTCTTTCATGTAGGTAAAATAAATAAAATCAACCAATCAACAATTGGTTGATTTTATTTAGCGGCATGACAATCTCTATGCACTATTTAATGCCGAAATTTAAATATTTTGAACACAATTTTATGGCTTTAACTAAATATATACTATAAATAGGTATTGTTTATTGTTGGTAATTTCATTGTAAAAATGAATTGTTGGTATTTTTTATATAGAATTATATAATATATTATTTTTATACATTGTTTTTGACGAAATAAAGGGTTTGGTTTGAAATTCCAATCACCTGAAGAAGGCTGGAGCGTACAACGGTCAAAAGTTTGTGAATATGGCAGTGAAGATAAGGATAACAGACCAGATAATTTAAATAATGCAAGTAATCATAAAACCTCATCTCAGAGGTAAAGACAGATGTTTGTGTCTAGTCACTGGACCTGGATAATGTAAATAATGCAAGTAATCATAATACTTCATCTCAGAGGTATAGACAGATGTTTGTGTCTAGTCACTGGATCTGGATAATGTAAATAATGCAATTAATCATAATACCTCATCTCAGAAATATAGATAGAAATTTCTATTATTATTTAACATTAAGCAATAATTTCAGTTTTGTTGTCATTTACACTCTTTCTTCATGAATCTTTATTTTTTCTATGTTTCGTACAGTGTGTTGTAATGTTTCTGTTCAAAATAGCCGAGAATTAGAAAGGCCGTAGAGAGAGAATCAAAATAATACGAGACTAGGTAGGGAAAACCAAAAAGGAGTTTTATTTAATTCACATACATAGAACGGAAAAGGAAAACTTGAGTAAATCAAATCCTACTCTAATGTGGCTAATTAGCATATTTATAAGTTCAGTGTCACAATGGTAGGGTAAAGCGGGAAGTAAGCTAGATCCTGCTAGACAACACAATACCTCAAGATTGTTTTGTCAATCACCAGATGCTCATAGATTTAAATGTTGAACTTGTTATTAAGTTTTACCAAACATGTATTTACTTCTAGTCACTTTCTCTCAATGAAGACACTACGTTTGTTATTCGAAGACGAATAAAAGAAGACTAAATCGGATATATTCGATGAGTGTTGCTTATTTAACGGTTGTACGACAACCTGTAATAAAATCTCAAAAAATACTGGTTGATTAATATTTCAAGAAATTTGCATTATTTTTACCATGAAGCAATGATTTCAGTTTCTAGTAATTCTGTCCACATGAACATATATATCAACAAAATCCATATATTTTACGAATTCAGTTCCATATATTTTACGACTTCAGTTCCATATATTTTACGACTTCAGCTCCATTTATTTTAGGACTTCAGTTCCATATATTTTACGACTTCAGCTCCATATATTTTACGACTTCAGTTCCGTATATTTTACGACTTCAGTTCCATATATTTTACGACTTCAGTTCCGTATATTTTACGAATTCAGCTCCATATATTTTATGACTTCAGCTCCATATATTTTACGATTTCGGCTCCATATATTTTACGACTTCAGTTCCATATATTTTACGACTTCAGCTCCATATATTTTACGACTTCAGCTCCATATTTTTTACGACTTCAGCTCCATATATTTTACGACTTCAGTTCCATATATTTTACAACTTCTACACCATATATTTTACAAAAATGAATCGGGGGGTTCTCTGTATCGGCTTCGTTGGTACTGGAAGAACATTAAGCATACAGAGGTTTAACGTTCCATCGTTTCTGCACTTGGTACATTGCATTTGCTTTTGCTTTCTTTTTAAAATTTCTTGCTGCTGCAGTAGGTGTGTTATGGCTTACTTGCTCTTCTTACCCCACTTGAAATTCTCTTTTGAATCAGTTGGCTGATTTAATTACAGAATAGCTTTTTTAAAATTTCTTTTATGTTCTTTCACTCAAATTACCATGCAGTCTTCTGTAGTTTATAGATATATTTGTAAACCCATTATTGTGTGTGTTTTTTTCTGTTTTATTTTACATAGTTACAGTTGAACTAATCGGCTTCTTCCTTTGGATTTCGACACATACAGGTGATCCACATCGGCCTTTGAATGATTCATGTAGTGGCAAATATGACACATTCTCCTTTCGACATCCATTCGCTTAATGTCAGTCATAGTCCAATTAAGGTGTTGAAACTGTGTTACACCACTGCCAAAATGCTTATGGCTGATATTCTGTTCTGTGAATTCAAATCAGTATTCAAATTGACTGTAGTCTTAATTACTTGCTTTTTCCTTCATTTGAGTACGTCGTCTTCCATCGCGTTCACTGATTCCTAGGTTTCTATAAGCATCTTCGTCATTATCTGTCTATATTTCTTAGATGGGGTATTATGTACATTATTTACATTGTTTATCCACAGTGGATAAAGGCGTTAGTTAGATCCACTGACAGGACACAAAGGGATGTGAGTTCAATACCTGGTTAACGCAGAGTGAGAACTTGGAGAGGTGAATTAACAAGAGATAACTGATAACTGACATCGATTAGACATGGCACGTGGAACTAGAACAGCGAGCGAAATAAAGGGTTCAGTTCGACATTCCAACCATCTGAAGAAGGCCGGAGCGAGCAACGACCGAAACTTTGTGATCTACACTCCTCCCCCCTCTATTGGACACGATTAGAGGCTCAAACCTTGTTTCGTGTTTAGGAAGGGGTTCCCGGATCTCTCTTTCGATCTCTCTCTCTCTCTCTCTCTGGCCTCTGTGCTGGTGCCGCTCTGTTTCTCCCGTGATGCGTGTAGTTTGTGGCATTGCCTATCTATCCACTTCCCTTCTCCACATCCTTTCACCTTTCATTCCTATCTGCTCTCGCTCCAAATCTTCTGTAACCCCCTTGCCCTGATCGACCCACTGTCTTTCTCTTTCTCCACATCCTCTCCTTTACCACTCCTATCTGCTCTTCCTCCAACCCTTCTTTAACCCCTTGCGTGATAGTGGCCTCCAGCCTTGCTTGGGGTGATACGCTTAAAAAAAATAAAAATAAAAAAAATATGGCAACAAAGATGAGGACGATAGTCCGAATAATGTAAATAAAGCTTCTTCTTGTCCCATAACCCTAATAAATGTAAAAAATATAGATCTACTCTGTGCGTTTCGGTAATCTCCCGTTTCTAAAACTTTCTCTTTTCTTTAAGGAAATACAAAAATATCCCATTTTACGTCGTTTTTTTTAAAAGAAATACTAGGGAATTCACAAAGCTAATAATAACAAGCGGAACATAAGTTTAGGATTGCGAAAGATCTCAAACGATAGAAAACAAAACTAAAAGCATTGGTAATATTACTAGCAAGAATCATTCTACCTTGAAGAGATTTGAAACTATTAAAAGTTCAATGATAATTGTGAGATTAGTCGTTTTATACATTTATTCCCCGAGCATTTAACTTTACTAGGGGTTGAGATAAGTAAAACATTTTCCCGTAAAATACTTTTGACTTAAATTTGTTTCTCTAAACCAATATTAGCGCTCTTTCTATTATTGATGGAGATTTTCATTCCTCGCTTTTCTTTTATTTGTGTGGAAAATCGACATATAGAGAATGAGTCAAAATTATGTCAACATTAGAATGAGAAAATGTGTCAAAATTATGTCAAATCTAGTATAGGAGGATGAGTCAAAATTATGTCAACACTAGTATGAGTGGATGAGTCAAATTTATGTTAAAACTAGTATAAGAGGATGAGTCAAAATTATGTCGACATTCGTATGAGATGATGAGTCAAAATTATGTCAAATCTAGTATGGGAGGATGGGTCAAAATTATGTCAACACTAGTCATCCTCTCATACTAGTGTTGACTCATCCTCTCATATTAGTGTTAACATAATTTTGACTCATACTCTCATACTAGTGTTGAAACAATTTTGACTCATACTCTTATACTAGTGTTAATATACTTTTGACTCATCCTCTCATATTAGTGTTAATATAATTTTGACTCACCCAATTATACTAGTTTTAACAAGATTTTGACTCATACTCTCATACTAGTGTTAACGCGATTTTGCCTGATCCTCTCATACTAGGGTTAGTATAGTTTGACTCATCCTCTCATACTAGTGCTAACATGATTTTCACTCAACTTCTCATACTAGTCTTACTATAATTTTGATTCATCATCTCATAGTAGTGTTACTATAATTTTGACTCATCCTCTTATAATGGTGTTACTATAATTTTGACTGATCCTCTCATACTAATTTTAACAGAAATTTGACATCCTCCCGTAATACTGTTAAAATCATTTTGACTCATCCACTCATGCCAGTGATAACGCGATTTTGACTCATCCTCTCATACTTTTGTTACCATAATTTTGACTCATGCCGTCATACCAGTGTTAACATGATTTCGACTTATCCTCTCATATTACTATTGACATAATTTCGACTTATCCTCTCATACTTGTGTTGACATAATTTTGACTCATTCTCTCATACTAGTGTTGACATAATTTTGACTCATCCTTTCATAGTAGTTTTGAAATACTTTTGATTCTTCCTCTTATACTAGTGTTCACATAAGTTTGACATCATATCATACTAGTGTTAACATAATTTTGACTCATCCTCTCATACTAGTGTTACTATGATTTTAACTCATCCGCTCATACTAATTTTAACATAATTTCGACATCCTCCCGTACTAGTGTTAAAATCATTTTGACTTATCCTCTCATACTAATTTTAACATAATTTCGACATCCTCCCGTACTAGTGTTAAAGTAATGTTGACTCATCCTCTCATACTAGTGTTAGCGCGATTCTGACTGGTCTGGAACAAGAAGAAGCTTTATTTACATTATTCAGACTATCGTCCTCATCATTTTGCCATATTGCCAGGTAATAATGGCTATTTTCAAAAACCTGCCAACAATGCTTGGTGGAAAAATAGCTATTATTACCTTCAACAAACCAAAATAAATTAATTAATAAACGATCTGAGCTCATCTCAAAATGCAGACATGAAAACATATTTTTACGACGTTACTAAAAATTGAAAACTGTAATGAATATTCAAAATAATATAAAAAACAAGTAAAATAAATTAACCCAAACAAATAATAAACAAATTAACAAACCAGACCCATTACAATAGATGAAATAGAAAAAAAATAAAAAACATAAAAAATAGTAAAAATAGTAAATATATTCAACCCAGATAAATAAAGTAAATAATAATAAACACATTAACAAACCAACCCCACCAAAATAACCGTTAGAATAGACTGCAATAACAAATCCAAAAATTGGACGTAACAATAGCTATAACTACTATATAACGAAAAAAATCATTACTACTTTACTCAAAATTCGAAAACCAAATGGAGTAAATAAAGATATACAAAATAAAAAATGAGTAAATAAATAAAAAAACAAATGAAAATTAATCCAAATAAATGAACAAATTAACAAATCTCCCGCGCTAAAATAACCGTTAGAGCTAATAAAATAAGCATAAATAAACAAGTAAAAATAATCAATCCAAATAAATAGATTAATTAAAAAGTGTCCCCCACCCCGCCAAAATAACAGAATAGACTACGGCAATCAATCTAAACATTGGAGGAATAAATAGATTTTATTAACTTCCCAGACCAAAACAAACTATTAAATAAATGACATAAGCATATTACCCATTTTTTTTGACTCCGTTAATAAAACATCTAAAACCGAAAAGAATAACTAATACAAAATGAAAATGAGATACAAATAAA
This sequence comes from Acanthosepion esculentum, assembly GCA_964036315.1. Classification (NCBI taxonomy): domain Eukaryota; kingdom Metazoa; phylum Mollusca; class Cephalopoda; order Sepiida; family Sepiidae; genus Acanthosepion; species Acanthosepion esculentum. Next base: position 19,027,076 of record OZ038499.1, read on the forward strand.
ATAAATTAACACAAACAAATAAATAATCAAGCCACTCCCGCAAAAATAACCGCCAGATTAGATTACCGACAATGCACCACTGACCCATATATATAAAAAAAATCCAACATTCGCAGCCTGACGTTTGCGTCTAGCATGAAACAGTCTGTCGCCTCTGAGTGTTGACTTCAATTTTCCATCTCACACATATATATATATATATACAGTGTAACCCGGATATAAGAGACCCGGATAAAAGATAAACCCGGATATAAGATACATTTTCTCTGGCCCCAAATTAGAGCGTGTGTTTAAAAAACAAAATAGAAAAAGAGAAACCCGGATATAAGAGACTTCTTCTGCGGTACCGACAACTCTCTTATATCCGAGTTACACTGTATATATATATATATATATATATATATATATATATATATATATAAACAAAGATTTGTACCCACAGAAATAAACATAGATTTGAACAAAATAAACGTCATTTTTTATACCTTTAGGATTCTTTCGACCAATGCTTTTTGAAAAGGTATTCATTGGCGATATACAATCAAGACACAAAAATAATATCCCCAAAAATCACAATGTGTACACGCAGGTTGTTTGAACTTCCGGTGTGTAGTAGTCACTTCTAAATTGACATGATGGTCTTGCGGTTGTTGTTCTTGCAGGAACCTTCGTCTACACACCATTGGACAATAAAGCAAGAATTCTTCATAGTCGAAAAACACCCTGTGATTTTTTGGGGGGGATTATTAATCTGTTTTGATTGTGTCTGTATATCGCCAACGAATACCTTTTAAAAAACGTTGGTCGAAAGGATCCTGAAGGTATAAAAAATGACATTTATTTACACACACACACACACACACACACACACACAAACACACATATATATATATATATATATATATATATATATATATATATATATATATATATATATATATATTAATGGAATCACGGTGGAGGAATGAATAGCGGCTTGTAATGGATTCGAATGTAATTCGAATCCATTACATTCGTTTACTTGGGAAAGGTATGAATCTTCTTCTTCGTCCGACTAGTTATGGGTAAATAGCAGGACAAATTGGGTTCTATAGCCTTAAATGGCAACTGGTCTAGGAGAAGAACAACTCTGAATTCAAAGCCTGAGGTGGGTCTTTTGGGGTCCTTGTGGCGCGTAGTGTACCAGCCCTCTGTATTCAACCCTTAAAAACGTGTGGTTGGTTCTGCACAAAACCTTCACCACCATAATCAAATCTCATATGCTGGTGTCGGGTTGTTGCTTCTGCCAAACCCTCATACGTCCAATCGACTGGAGAGTCGAGTATATATATATATATATATATATATATATATATATATATATATATATATATATATATATATATATATATATATATATATAACACGTACCTTCTAAAATACGACCTGGCAAAATAGATAACATGTGTTATCTTCCCTCTACAAATATGGAATCGGCTATTGCGCAACACCTAGTAGAGCATATAACCTGTGCCAAGTCGTATACGAAAGAGTGGTTCAAAATTATTCACATAGCTGCTTCCAGCAATCATTTGAAGATTTTGGAATCAATCTGTATAGGATTACGGAAACTTTCTCTCTGCCGGCAGAAGGATTTTGTGAAGTCCCTTAATTTGTTGGGGGATATTTTATTTTCACTGTCCCTCGCTAATTATTTACACGCAATTTCCCCTCCCCTCGATATAAGTATATATACTTATACTTTATTAATTTTCCCCACCCCATTTTTTTTTTTGCTCTTCAATTTCGTTGTTGTTCTTTTCGTTTAATTTATCAATTTTTCCAAAGATTTTCTCCTGATGAGATGTTGGACGAAAGGGCCTTAGGGACTATTACCATTAATAAATTCCTTGTTTTTAAAATAGTATATAGATTTTGTACCTCCAAGCATTTGTTTATATATGTATATACATATTTATTTATTATAATTTTATCATATAGACAAAACCATTTTACTCACAACAAAGATGCAACTTGGTTTCAGTGCATTTTAACTGCACATCTACGGGTGAGGGTCGAAAACCATTTCCGATCCTCACCCGTAGATGTGCAGTTAAAATGCACTGAAACCAAGTTGCATCTTTGTTGTGAGTAAAATGGTTTTGTCTGTATGATAAAATTATAATAAATAAATATTTATCGCTCTACTACATGTATCGAGCTCTTTTTTGAATGAATGCTGCGAACGTTAGAATTTATATATTTTATATATTACTTTCGTTCTCATCGCATCGGGTATATATATATATATATATATATATATATATATATATATATCATGATGAAATAATATATATATATATATATATATATATATATATATGTATTACTGTGATTGTAAAAAGAAGATTTTCATCATGATTATTCATTATCTTTAATATTTACTGTAAAACGGAGTGTATGATAAGGGAGTCTTGTGTCAATGCCTTCATTTTTTTTCTTCTCAATTAAATTACAGAAAATATTTTCCAAAATTTTAAAATTCGTCCTCAGATCACGGAATCTTATTTTAATGAGAAACACACACACACACGCACACACACACACACACACACACACATACACACACGCGCGCGCGCGCATGCGCATTTTAAGACATCATCAACAAAAATGTGTCTCTGCCAGTCTATTGGAACTCAAATGAATTCCGAATACCTGATTTAATTAGTTTTTGATTGATTTCTTTTTGTTTTGCTTTTTTTTTGTTTTTTTTTTGTTTAGAGGCATACCTATACTTCTAAGGGTTATTTAATCCCGGAATCTAAATGTCTTGCATGTAATTTTATCTTATTTCTTTAGATAATACTGGTTTTAATGATACAAGTCTTACTAATCAACCCATAGCTGGAGGAGAAGATCTGTATTCATACCTTTCCCAGGGCGTGCAAGGGAATATAATAAACCCAAATGAAATTGCTACTCGGCTCTCCGATTAAGAATTCAGATCCGTTATATATTAAAGCGCTCATGCAACCAAGCTTAAAACACCTGGTATTCCCAAGTGGCCAGCTATCTAGTTACTGTTCGGGCTTGACGTTGTCGTTGCTTATTGTCGTTCTCTAGCTACTACGTTTTTTTTTCCATCTTTCTGGCAGCATTTGGATTCCACGTCGGAAAAACGACACGTCATTTGAGGCTAAGCATGAGCCGATCCACTTATTGGCATCTTCATAAGAATGAATGCGCTGCTCAGCCAGTCCATGTGCCATCGATCGTGACAAATGATAAACGGACGGGGCAATGTCTGGTGAATACGGCGGTCGGCGTAGGACTTACCATTTAAACGTTTTCAAGTAGGTTTTCACCCGTTTTGCAACATATGGCCTGGCGTTGTCGTGTTGCAAAATCACTTTGTCGTGTCTCTGCTCGTACAGCGGCCGTTTTTCTTCAATGTTCGGCACAAACGCATCAATTGTAGTCGATAGGCTTGAGAAGCTCATAAACTACACCCCCCCCTGCTAATCCCACCAAATGCAAAACAGAAGCTTCGAACCATTGATATTCGTCTTTGTCACCGATGTTGGGGTATCGCCGGGCTTACCCCCGCAATCTTCTACGCTTAGGGTTTTCGTAGTGTATTCATTTTCATCAGCGGTCACGATACGATACAAAAAAAATAATTTCCTTTTCTACCGTTGAAGAAGAAGCTGTTCACACGTGACAAGACGCCGTTTGACGTCTCTCGGCTTCAACTCGTATGGCACCCGGTGAATTTGCTTTTTAATCATTCCTATTGCTTTCAAACGTTTCGAAACTGTTGTGGGATCAACTAATGATTCTAAAAGTTCACATTGCGCCTGACATGAGTCTTCATGAAGTAATGCCCCCAATTCTTCGTCTTCAAAACTTTTTCGGTGCCCCAGAGCGTTCTTTATCTTCAACATGAAAATCATTATTTTTGAAGCGTCTAAACCAATCTCTGTATGTGGTTTCCGAAAGAACATGGTCGACGTAAGTCTCAACAAGAATTCTGTGTGTTTCAGCTGCAGATTTCTTTTGAATCATCTAGTGCAGCAAAATTCCCCGCAAATACATTTTTTGCACGAAATCCGATATGTTTAACGCTACAATAAAGTGGTTTACACTTCAGCAAAATGACATACACTGAATTTCAAGTTTGCATACAGTTCAACCTTATAGTTGCGTTAAAATCTGAAACTACATGCACGCAGTTCTGGGAAAGTCATCTGTTGCAAAACAGCGGGAACCTATTCAAGGTCCTAATAAATAATAAACAAACTACTTACTCACACTTAAACACAAGTAAATTAAATAATAATCAAGAACAATTAAATATGTAATGAATAATAAATAACGAGAAAAAGGTAACAATAATATTATAAAATATCTACGATTAACCGCATTCAGGTCTACAATTATTCCTACTTAATAGGGTCTAGAATAATTTTAAGCATAATCGTCTTCATAATAGCTGTAAGACCTTGCTACCCATAATGCACCATTGCCCAGCATATATAAATATTCGTGCCGTGAAACAACACGGATAGCACGAATATTACGTTCAGGCATGAGACTGTCCTCGCTCGGTATTGACCTCACTGTTTAAGTTTATATTTACATACGGATTATCCTTGATATTGAGGACTGTTACCCACACATATAGTATACATTTAAACTATATATTTTATTATAGGTATGATTTTTCCGGTGTTTTTTGTACACAAAACCAATGACGATTCTTTGGTATTTCCACATCGGTGAGTTTAGTTGGTGTGTGCCTACCCATAGTATACGCTCGCTGTAACATTTGAGCTACCCGTTGGGGTTAAAAAATGTCCATTTTTACAAACAAAAAAAATAATTACGACTGCCTGATGATTGCGTGCAAAAGTATGAAGTTAGTACTATTGATCGGTCATTGTACACTGGAAAGTCATGAAAATATATTTAATAATTTGACATTTTAGAGTATATCTGTACTATATTAGACGCCCTGTTTTTATTTTATTATTTTATTTCGTTTACTTGCCTACTAAAATACGGGTATCCACTAAAAATAAACAGACCGTCTACTCAAATACTAGTATCCAATAAACATAAAAACAAACAAAGCGTCTACTCAAATACGGGTATCCCCTAAAAATAAACACAATATCTACTCAAATAGAAGTATCTACTGAAAATAAAAATAAACACTGCGTCTACTCACATACGGGTATCCACTAAAAGTAAAATAAACAGAGCGTCTAATTAAATACGGGTATCCACTAAAAATACAGAGCGTCTATTCAAATAAGGGTATCCACTAAAAATAAAAAGAACAGAACGTATACTCAAATATGGGTAAAAACTAAAAAAAAAAAAGAAAAAACACAGCGTCTACTCAAATACGGGTATCCACTAAAATAAACACAGCGTCTACTCAAATACGGGAATCCACTAAAAATAAACATATCTTCTAGTCAAATAAGGGTATCCGCTAAAAATAAACATATCCTCTACTCAATTACAGGTATCCACTTAAAATAAAAATGAACAGTGCGTCTACGCAAATACTAGTATCCACTAAAAATAAAAATAAACACAGCGTCTACGCAAATACGAATATCCACTAGAAATTTTTAAAAAATCGTTTACTCAAATACGGGTATCCACTAAAAATAAAAATAAATACAGCGTCTACACAAATACGAGTATTCACTAAAATAAATATTAACACAGCGTCTACTCAAATACGGGTATCAACTAAAAATAAAAATAAACACAGCGTCTAGTCAAATACGGGTATCCACTAAAAATAAAAATAAACACTGCCTCTACGCAAATACTTGTATCCACTAAAAAAATTTAAAAAATCGTCTACTCAAATACGGGTATCCACTTAAAATGAAAAGGAACAGTGCGTCTACTCAAATATGGGTAACCACTAAAAATAGAAAAAAACTAGCGTCTACTGTAATACGGGTATCCACAAAAATAAACACAGTGTCTACTTAAATACGGGTATCCACTAAAAAGAAATACAACGTCTAATCGAATACGGGTGTCCACTAACAATATCATTTGAACTAATAAAAATATGTCGGATTGAAAAAAAAATCAATAAATTCTTTCGAAATTGCTACATATAAAATATTCACCCGCTCTGCCCGCAGAAAGTGCACTAGATTGCTGCAATCGCTGGGTGTAGCGTCCCTACGTCTGATCTCGTTGCTGATTGCCACACGAGTGAATGATAGAATAACGCGCGCGCCTAGCTACACGTCTTCTCATCTGCACACCTTGTTTCGCGATTCAACGCCTAACTGTTGTGTTAAGAGCGTATTTTCAAAGGTGTCTTTACTTTCTGATTTACCCACATATCTCAAAACCGATATTGATTTTCACATCTAAACAATCATACTGCGACATTTATTTACCGACTGCGCTATGTTAGTCAGTGTTGCATCATTATTTAAATTAATTAATCAATTAGCTGCTTCATTAGTGTTAATGAGCACGGAGATAATTAGTCAATATAATGAACCCATCAACTTTGTAGGAGCCGTGGCGCTTAAATCTCCACATGGATTTTTTCATCATTGTCTTCATTTTTAAATCTGAGATAATAAAGCAATAGTTTTCTTTCTCCGTAAAATCGGTGATGAAAAAGTCGACTTATACACAAGTCTATACCGGGGGCGTAGTTATCGACTAGTTTGTCCCAAGGCATTCTGCATTTTTTATGAGAGAAATCAAATTATATATATCAAGGATTCTTTTCAATTAGTACATTTTTTTTTTTTAGAAATCTACTTTATTGGAAAGGCTGTGATTATGATGACTTCACATAAGCAGAAGGGTAAGACCCACCATTATTGATAAAATCGGACCACCTTCCGAGTGAACACTCGTAGATTTGGGTATATAAAAGACATTTGTCTACCTAAACCAGACATATGTATACCTTTTTGAAACTCTAGGATAAACCGGGCCTATGTTTACTTTATTTTACTCTAGTTTAAATTGAACCTGTATATACTTTTTTGATTCTAGTGTAAACTGTATGTATGTCTAGCATTTTTACTCCCGTTCAGACCAGACTCACATCAACATTTTTTTAAAACTAGATCGACGTCAGCCTATTTGACTCTATTGTAAACCGAACCTCCATCTATGTTTTTCACTCTTGTATAAAGCGGCCCTCCATCTATGTTTTTCACTCTTGTATAAAGCGGCCCTCCATCTATATTTTTCACTCTTGCATAAAACGCCTCCATCTATGTTTTTCACTTTTGTATAAAACGGGCCTCCATCTATGTTTGTCACTCTTGTATAAAACGTGCCTACATCTATGTTTTTCATTCTTGTATAAAGCGGCCCTCTATGTTTTTACTCTTATATAAAGCGGCCCTCCATCTATGTTTTTTATTCTTGTAAAAAACAGGCCTCCATCTTTGTTTTTAACTCTTGTATAAACCGACACTCCACGTATGTTTTTCACTCTTGTATAAACCGACCCTCCATCTATGTTTTTCACTCTTGTATAAACCGGCCCTCCATCTATGTTTTTTATTCTTGTAAAAAACAGGCCTCCATCTTTGTTTTTAACTCTTGTATAAAGCGACACTCCATGTATGTTTTTCACTCTTGTATAAACCGACCCTCCATCTATGTTTTTCACTCTTGTATAAACCGGCCCTCCATCTATGTTTTTCACTTTTGTATAAAGCTGCCCCCATCTATATTTTTCACTCTTGTATAAAACGGGCCTTCATCTATGTTTTTCACTCTTGTATAAAGCGGCCCTCCGTCTATGTTTTTCACACTTGTATATACCAAACCATTATCTACTTCTTTCGACGATCCATTTTTGTCCCTTGAGACAATGGTAAATTACCCAACAATAATTTACCTATCATTAAAACTCAGGCGATCGCTTAGGCGATCATGACACATGACAGACGAGGCAGATTTTTTCCTGTAGTATGTTACCTTTTCTTTCTGCAGTAGACTAGTTGCCATCAAAGCCTATAGAAGAGGATTCACACCTTTCCCAAGGGTATTAGCACATAAGTGAATGTAATGGATTCAACTGGAATTCGAACTCGGCTCTCCGATTCCTCAATCCGAGCCGCTATCCACTACTTCATTTTTAAAAACTGCTAACCTAAATTATGAATGAATTTTTGACATTAAGTATATTTTAGTATATGTTTTTAATATATTGCCAATTATGTTAACACTAGTCTGAGAGTATGAGTCAAAATTATGCCAACACTAGTATGAGAGAATGTGTCAAAATCGCGTTACTCTAGTATGAATGGATGAGTCAAAATTATGTTAACACTAGTATGAGAGAATGAGTCAAAATTATATTAACACTAGTATGAGAGTATGAGTCAAAATTATGGTAACACTAGTATGAGAGCATCTGGCAAAATTATGTTAACACTAGTATGGGAGAATGAGTCAAAATCGCGTTAACACTAGTATGAGATGAGGACTCAAAATTATGTTAAAACTAGTATAGAATAGAACTTATGGTATATCTAGCTATTTCAACGGTAAAACAATGAAATCTAATTGCCAATTTAGTATTACGCTTAAGTTCATGAAGTCGGGCTACTACGAGGGAGAAGTCCTTATTTTACGTGGCTAAAATTACCCAATGAATCCATAGGCATGGTTTCAGCACCTTAACAGGTACTGCCAGTACGTTACTGAACACTGCCACAAACTGCTCAAAAGATTCCGACATCAGATTCATCAGAATTGTTTACGACCTAAACTTTTTCCTCAAGTGGGAATTTGGAATCAAATTGTCCCATCTCTTAAGTAAAATGCCCTCCGAGGATAATGAGTTACATCTAACCGATGTTAAATTACGGCATTGGGAATTTCCCAAAAGGTCTCTCATCTAAGTATCGACTAGACTCAACGTTTCTTAACTTCGTGTATCGGTCGAAAATATGTGTATTTTTGGACATAAGTCATTACTGTCTACATTTATTTATATGGTGAACAAACCTAAATACACATTAAAACCTCGCAGCACGAAACAGGTGACTGTAAACATGTCTCATAAATACAGATATTATAATATAAATTTCACTTGATAAATTTATATATATATATATATATATATATATATATATATATATATATATATATATATATATATATATATATATATATATATATATATATATAGGGAGAGAGAAAGAGTGAAAAAGAGAAAGAAATATATATACAAGTCTGTCCAGTAACTTTTATAACACTGGTTGTTTAATACCAATTTTATTATGAAAGCTGACATTGTGTAGTCTCACAGACAAATTCAGCAGAATGAAGTTCGATTTTCCCTGGTTACTTTATGTCGCTTAAGGCTAGACTCAAATATTTTGTGAAAATAAGCACATGATGAAATCACTGGTGTCCTTAAATGATTTTGTAACTATTTTTTTTCAAGAGTTTTACTGAGCTTCAGGCTATATAGGAATAAAAAAAACTTTTAATTTTCCCTAAAGGAGAAATTGAGAAAGTGAAAACTTTTTACTTACGATTTTGACGTTTTCTAGTTAAGATATTCTTTATCAGTTATTTATTTTTTTTTTTTTTACGTTTTCTTATCTCTGCAGCATATCGAATTGTTTATTTAACAATTTTGGAAACAAACAAACAAAAAAAAAACAAATTCGTTAATATAGTGATTTTAATACATTTTTTTCTCCCTGTAAATATCTAAACAACTTACAAATTAGCTATGTCTCAGGTAGAATAATAAAACGTATATCCACCGGTGTCAGAGCTAACTTTGTTCCTGTTTTGTTTTTTTAGTCAGTGTTTCAAATGCCGGATGTGACGGTAGCGCGGTGGTAATAGGCAATAACTATGGAATCGGTGAGTTGATTTCAAATCGCAGTCGTGTCTTTTTGCACTCACTTTCACACTATGCCACTATAAAGGCAACTACCCATCAATTCTTCCCTATTCCAACCTATGTTCTCAGTAGCAGGCTAGAATATCTTCCTCGCCTTGGGTAGCAGAAAAATAAAACGTAAGTAATGTATATGCGTAGGCGGTGTAACGGTTATCGGCGCAGTAGTTCAAGATCCGGCTAAGTGTGCCGCGTTAATTTCTCACAAATGCAATTGAGTAGGGAACAACTACATTTCTTCTTCATGTTCCCAGCAATTGATTAAATAATAATAAAGGGTTAATTTAAAATGAGAACTTTGAAATCAAAACTGTGGAGAAAGCATCAGGAAAACACTTCTCTATCTTTCCCAAGAAACAATGTCTGTTCTCAGATACTAAAGAAAACAATTCTGCGGAGAATTATCATGACCTATGCCCTGAAGGGACATAGAATAATATTTTAACAATCCGTGATACCTAAAAGCAGGGTTACACAGTTAAAATTATGAGGAGCCACATTGCGGACAGAATATTAGTCTTTCGTTGCAAGAGCAAATTGATAGTGTAACGTACAGATTGAAAAAAAATAGCGGAATAAACAAAATAAATAATAGCGGACAAAATCAAGCTACCATAAAACTTAATTTTTGCGCATGATCAGTCACCTAATTTATTCTAAGCACAAAACAATATACAATCTTGGAGACCTTTCGCGGGCCACAGAAATAATTGCGCGAACATCATACTTTTTTTTTAAGTATTTCACCACAAGCAAGGCGGGAAGCCACTAGCCCGCAAGGGGTTACTGTTGAGATGTTGAGTGTTTCCACGTGAGTATATGGTAATAACGAACAAACACAGTTGTAGGGAAAAATACTGGTATATTCAGAGAGGTATTTACATCAGAGAGATTAGTAGTAGAACGAACGTAGGTTAGTAGTAACAATAAGTAATAGTAATAAAGTCCAACGGTATCTTCCGGTCGAGAAACGGAAGTGTAACTGATCACTACAGAAGTCTCACTCTGCACTGCACTACACTGCTCTAGAACTACTGTTCTATTTATAATAATAGAATCAGTCTATTGTGGTTGTGAAGGTGGGTGCGCCCCAACAGTTACAGTGAGTTGGAACGAGTGCAAAGAGGAGTGATAGAAGAAAGGATGAAGAGAAGAATAGGGGAAAGATCAAGGCATCCGGAGACGTCGATTGACATTGCATTTGAATAGCTATCAGGGAAACAAGAAATAGGGAGGGAGTTCCACAGGCTAGAAGTGCGAGACATGAAGCTATTGGAGTAGAAGAGACGGCTACATTTAACAGTTTAGACAGTGAAAGGGTGAGAGCGAGATGCCAGCCTAGTTGAACGCTTAAATTCATGAAGTCTGGGAACCAGCGAAAGTAGCTCATCGGAGCAGTTACCATGAAAGTATTTGTAAAAAAGACAGAGGGAAGTAACGGCACGTCTGTGAGAGAGCGAATACAGACGAGATGCCAGATCAGGACCAATTATATTGCATATCAGTCCCTGGATTTAATCAAGAACCTTGAGACAAACCGAAGGGGCTCCAGACCATATATGGCAGCAATACTCCATGCAAGGGCGAATGGTTGATTTGTAGATTTGAAGGATTGACTCTGGCGAGAAAAATTTCCTGGCGCGGCACAAGGAGCCAACTTTCCTTGCGGCGCACGAATCTATTGACTCAATGTATTTGTTCCATCTCAGGTCAGCAAACAATGTGAGACCGAACAGTAGCAAAGAGGTGGTCTCGTGTAGTTGAGCGTCAGACATTCTAATGGAAGGTAGGGATGGTTCTCTGTGCTGAGTAATACGGTCCTATTTTGTGAAAGCCTGCCTAAGAGAATGGACAAATCTTCAAAAATTGGAAAAATGTCAATATTTTCTATTAACAGTTTGCGATTTTCAATTTGGATGAATTTATTTCAGCGTTAATAAATAGGCAAAAGAATTTTGAAGCAGCCTTATATGAACATTTATAACACCTCGTTTTGATTAATTAAACCGTGAAAGAATGAAACTTTTTCGTATACAATAAGAAAATAACCTTTAACTTAATATTATTTTTAGCAAAAGATTTAAAGGAATTAATTTTCTTTTAAAATGGCTGACATTTGTGCCTTTTAAGCCCGGAACTGGAAATTGAAAATAGACAGAAATAAGTTTTCTTTAATATTACTGATATTGACGACAAGATCTCAAATAAGATGATGTTTTTACTGTTGGTTATTCATACCGGCCTCACTCTCTCCGCTCACTGTTCATATATACATTTATATATATATATATATATATATATATATATATATATATATATATATATACATATATATATATATATATATATATATATATATATATATATATATATATATATATATATATATAAGAAAGAGATTATAGGGGTTCCAACGAGAGAAAAGTGTGTATATTAAAAAGAAGAGAGATACCGCAAACGTTTTTGGTTGTAATGTGGATTTAAAAAAATATATATTATGCTTTATTTTCCATAATTTTACTACACGTGTTTTAGGTCTCGCGACCGTCATCAGGTAAAGGGTGGAGATTTCCACATATTCTTTAAAATAATTATTTTTTTTTTCCTTTATGTTTTTTTATGCTAAATATTCACGATATGAGACATTCTCTATTTTTGTGTTAGTAATCCGAGTGTCTTTCTTGAATTGGCAGTGAAGAGTTATACACGAAGGGTCATAAAACAATTAAGGTTGGTTTGAGAAAGGATGAATTAGTTGTCGGTATCTTATCTTTTAATGTTTTAATGACCCCTGTGTGTTCTTAGATCTATTTCCATTTTCGTGTGTTTCTCTCAGCATGCGTGTATATGTGCGTGCGCATATCCCCCCTCAATACATACACTGTCTCACTACGAGGAATTAGTAAACACATTTGTACATATACACATACACATACACATACACATACACCGTCCCACCATAAGGAATCAGTACATACACACACATACGTACATACATACTTCCGAAGTTAAATGGAACCAGCATACACATACACATACACATACACATACACACATACGCACATATATACGTACATCGTGATACATGTTTGAAATGCGGGCAAGCGTTTATGTGTGTTATAGTTGGCATTTGAATAATAAAATAATTGCTACACTAAGCTTAGTCTGATACAACATCACAATTCAGATACCAAGTGAGAAGCGAACAAACTACACGGTAAGGTCGGGCTAATTTTGACCCTTCATACTAGAAAACTGTAATCACTATTTTGTCTATGCGTCTGTAGATAGATAGATAGATAGATAGATAGATAGATAGATAGATAGATAGATAGAGAATGTGCAGTCTGTGATAGATAGATAGATAGATAGATAGATAGATAGATAGATAGATAGATAGATAGATAGATAGATAGATAGAGAATGTGCAGTCTGTGATAGATAGATAGATAGATAGATAGATAGATAGATAGATAGATAGATAGATAGATAATGTGCAGTCTGTGATAGATAAATAGATAGATAATCTGTGGTCTGTGATAGATAGATAGATAGATTAATAGATAGATAACGTTCAGTCTGTGATAGATAGATAAATAGATAGATAATGTGTAGTCTGTGATAGATAGATAAATAGATAGATAGATAATGTGTAGTCTGTGATAGATAGATAAATAGATAGATAGATAGATAATGTGCAGTCTGCGATAGATAGATAGATAGATAGATAGATAGATAGATAGATAGATAGATAGATAGATAGATAGATATTAATAAGAAATATATATCCGTATATTTTGCAAAGTGAAGCGGGAGTATGGTGAAGAATGAAACAATATGTTTATAAATATATGTGTAATGTAACTGAGCGTTTTTGTGTCAGTATCAAATATATAAAGGTGGCCATAGCATTCAACACACAGTGGCGACAGTCTGTCTCGTGCTTACAAGGAATATTCTATACATATATAATATTTACATATATATCTATATGACTATATCTATCTCTCTCTCTCTCTCTATATATATATATATATATATATATGTATATATATGTATATACATATATTTATATATATATATATATAGAGAGAGAGAGAGAGAGAGAGCTGCTGCTAATGATGATGACGATGATGATAGAGGGAGGTGAGAACGAGAGTAATTGGGAATATTATGAGGATAAATATATATGTATATAGTTGTGCAAAGAATACACACACGCACACGTGTGTGTCTTTGAAATTTATTTAAGAAGTTCGGCTGCAATCAGATTAGTGTACGCACACACACACACACACATATAGATAGATATATATAGACAGAAAGGTGTGTGTGTACGCGCGTGCACGTTTAAATAATAGGGTTGGAAATAGTAGGCGATTAAATATGTGTATGCATATCAGGTTACATTTACATCGACATGAATAATCTTGTGATAGATAGATAGATAGATAGATAGATAGACAGATAGATAATGTGCAGTCTGTGATAGATAGATAGATAGATAGATAGATAGATAGATAGATAGATAGATAATATGCAGTCTGTGATAGATAAATAGATAGGTAGATAATGTGCAGTCTGTGATAGATAGATAAATAGATAGATGTGTAGTCTGTGATAGATAGATAGATAGATAGATAGATGTGTAGTCTGTGATAGATAGATAGATAGATAGATAGATAGATAGATAGATAGATAGATAGATAGATAATGTGCGGTCTGTGATACATAAATAGATAGATAATGTGTAGTCTGTGATAGATAGATAGATAGATAGATAGATAGATAGATAGATAGATAGATAGATAGATGCATGCGTGTGTGTATGTATGTTTAATCGGATATTTACTTAGAAGCAATGGCTGGAATTGTATATATATATATATATATATATATATATATATATATATATATATATATATATATATATATATATGAAGAAATATATTCTTAAGATGTGCTATATTTATGGGATAAAGTGCTCAAAATGAGATATATAGCGTATGTAAATATAAATGCGAACATTGAAATCAACACTTAGAGCCGACAGCATGAAACAGCCTGTCGCCTCTAAGTGTTGACTTCAATGTTCACTTATATATATATATATATATATATATATATATATATATATATATATATTATCTTGGATGTACAATATTTATTGTGAAGTGCTCAATATAAGCGATAGAGCTAACATATTCAGTTGTATGTATATAAGTTTGTCTGATGATCGCAAAAGCTTGAAACCTAGGCTCACAAACTCATATCCATACAACTGAATATATATATATATATATATATATAAGTGGACATGGAAGTCAGCACTTAGAGGCGACAGTCTGTTTCATGCTAGTGTAATCGTCAGGCATGACGATTGCGCTAGCATGAAACAGACTGTCGCCTCTAAGTGCTGACTTCCATGTCCACTTTTATATTTACACACGCTCTATCTCTGATATTGAGCACTTTATCCCATAAATATAGCACACTTTAAGACTATATTTATTCATTCATATATATATATATATATATATATATATATATATATATATATATATATATATATATAGCCATCCACATATAAGCCTGTTTCGCTATAACACAGTTCATTAATGTTGCTTCAACCCGGGATCGGGAACCCTATTGCTTCAAGCCGGGATCGAAACCCAGCCGGTGTGTCTACGTGTATGTGTTTATGTATATGTATGTGTATGTTACGTAACCAACTGGACCTTATCTTTTTCTGAATACTTCACTTTCTCGCATCTTCTCTCAGAGGTAAAAAGAACTGCTTTAAATACCTTTCTAAATCGGGCCCATTTTCCTCATTTATTTTTATCCAAATTAATTCTTTACTGTCTCCTCTTGTAAGCAATATTAATCTGCCTTATTGATGCGCGTCTCTGAACTTTTCAGACTGACCTGTCAGCTGTGATGTAATATTTTCGGATTTACACTTACATTACAAACATTTTATCGAATTTATACTGAATCCAACGCCATACTTTAAATACGACATTAAAACAAAATGGCCTCCATATTAGGATTGGACGCATCACAGTTAATTTTAGTTGGTAGACATAATAATGTCGGCACCATCAATGTTTCTCCATCTCTTTCATTTCCAAGCAGTTATCATATGATTACATGATTTGTATTTATTTAGACCTTCTACGAGCAACACTCAGTCAGATATGTGCCATGAGTGATACACGCTTAGGCGATCAGGCATCTTTCGATACATGGTTGACGAGGCAGATTATTTTCCTGCGGTAGGTTGCCGTTTCTTTCTGCGGTAGACTGACAGCATTCATATAAAATATAATATATGAATAAAGACAACAGGAAAACTTATCTTAGCCGAAGAATTTCGTCCTCTGATGGACTTTACTAAGACAAATGTAAGTAATTTAATTTGCAATAAGTATTTATAAATGTGTGAACCTGACCTATGTAATCTTTTCCCCAGCGACAAAGTCTTTCCGTAGAAGCCGCGGGCAAAAACTGACTATTCTCTCCCGCGTGGTGTTTTTTTTTTATGCCGAGCTGATCTCGCAAAACATTTGCATACGCCCAACCGTTCTCGCCAATTCTCCTTTGTTCCGAGACCGTGTTTTTCTTAAATTAAGATGTCAGGGCGGCCATATTTCTTTTAGCTTTCTTTCACTCGTTTTTCACGACAGGCATATACGTGATCGTTTTGCTACAAAGTGTAAGTCATCTTCTCTTCCACAATAAACAGAAGTAAAAATGCCGTTAGTTGATTCTTTAGATTTTCTTTTTTCTTCATTCATATTGTCTTTATACAGATATTCTGTCAACATTAATTTTTACGTTATCATTTTCTTATATCTAAGACATTTGTGTTGTGTTTTCTTTTCTTTTGGTGTGTTTTGCTGGCCATTAATAATCTTGGCCAGTTTGATTTTATTAACTATTGAGAATAGGCCCTTCCCGTTGTCCATCATCGAAGCGGATTATCTACCCGTGGAGTTTTAATTGATTTGAATTCGTAATGTTCAAATTCTTTTATATCCTAATTTTCTCATGTATGAAACACAGAGTCGTGAAAAACGACGAAGAAAAATATATTTATTATTAGTATGTGCGTGTGGTGGTCTCATCATTGTCATGGTAATATATATATATATATATATATATATATATATATATATATATATATATATATATATATATATATATATATATATATTATAAATTGACTCATTTAAAATATGTTTTTTTTCGCTACACAGTAATAACCATGTTCTATACTCTGTAAATTTATATTGAGCACTGTTTTGTAAAAATAAAAATGAAAAATATCAATACGAGCACCGGATTATATATCTTACTGTTCTTTCTTTCATATATATATATATATATATATATATATATATATATGTATATATATATATATATATATATATATAGGTGACTATACTCGTGTCGAAAAACCTTTGAATTCTTGATTTAACAATAGCCAAATCAAATATATATATATGTGTGTGTGTATTAAGACATTTTATGTTTATACATTCATTTTTATAGATACAAATATTTAAGTAAATGCTGTGTTTTATAATAAACAGTATTAAACAACATTTTCCGGCCTGAATGTCCGAGAAAATTTCATAGAAAATTTTTGTCCTCCGACAGGAATCGAACCTGTACCCCATACGGA
>OZ038499.1:19049684-19052184 GCA_964036315.1 Acanthosepion esculentum
TCTCTCTCTCTCTCTCTATATATATATATATATATATATATATATATATATATATATATATATATATATATATATATATATATTCGTGTTGACCTCAGTGTTCGCTTTTATAGATAGATAGATAGATATGAATGCAGCAAGATAGAAGAAAGATATGAACAGACTGAGTGAGAAGGGGAGAGAGAGATACAAACAGACTGAAATGAATAAACTGAGATAGATAGATAGATAGATAGATAGATAGATAGATAGATAGATAGATAGATAGATAGATATGGTCAGGTTGTAGGATACTGATCAGGTCCAGAATTCTTCGACTCCACCTGGCACAAACACGCACACACACATACACAAACACATAGATCTCTCTCTATATACACACATATATATATATATATATATATATATATATATATATATATATATATATATATATATATATCAGTCTCATATATACATATAATATTGCATACCCACACCCATCCGCACACACACACACCCACACACACTCACACACATATATATATATATATATATGTATGTACGTGCGTGTGTGTGTGTGTGTGCGTGCGTCGTATTTACAGGAAATTATAAATTTCTATTAAGGAAAAATACGGTCATTTTACATAGAAAATGTATTTTAAAAGAAGTTATTTTTCTCTTTCTTGTAAGCAGCTTTACGTAATTATTTGTTAGTATTTTTTAGATTGTTGATAGCGATCGGGGTTGGTAGTGTAACTTCCTGCGTAGATTTTAATGTCAAATCAGTCGACTGTCTCTTTAACTGAAGCGAATTGAAGAAAAAAATGTCAGACATATTAATATATAAATATATATATATATATATATATATATATATATATATATATATATATATTTATATATATATATATATAAATATATATATATATATATATATATATAGAGAGAGAGAGAGAGAGGGGGGTGAGAGAGAGAATAATACCTTGTAAGTGTTTTGTTAAACTCATTTCGATTTAGATTGCCTTGTTCGATTTGTCTCGTTTTGTCTACGGTAGAAGAGCATCTTTGATTAAGAGGACCGGGAAACCGATCAGAAGGAAGAATATAATGCGCCAATGGAGAATGTAGAAATAGTGAAAAAAAACGAGGACACGTTTTTATACTTGTATGAGTTCCTCTTTTATATATAAAACTTGAAGAAGATAGACACACTGTTGAAACAGTGTTGCACACCGTTAATGTACTGCCGCTATATACGTATCTGTCTCGCGCACATGCGTACCTAAGACAGCCAGATAAACGCTTTAGAGCAATCAAAGATCTGAAGACAACGTCTTGTCCAATAGCAGGTTTATTGAAAAACATAAATGGTGCAAGAAAATGAAAAAAATATAAACATGAATCTAGTCTGGTTAGAATAACAAAATAAATAAAATGGTGAAAAGGAAAAAAAAAGAAAAAGTATGAAATGGATTTCCAAAGATTGAACATTATTGTAAGGTTGAGAGTTTAAAAGGGTAAAAGACGTAGCAAGCACTTTGCTTACAAGAATATGTCATAAAGCTTACAAGAATAAGGAAGAAAGTTACATGAATTTAGAGTATGGCAGTCTGAGGACAGTAAAGACGTAATGAAAGGCTTTCAACACGGAGAAGTACAAGAACAAAATAAATACATAGAAAGTAGCTACGTTAAATAAATGTTCAAGTATCAGTAAGATATTAAAGAAGGCTAATGTCTAGGGAAAAGTTTAAGAAGTTACATACCGGCGCTACTATAGTTTGGGGTAGAAATTAAGAGGATAAGAAAGTAGGAACTGCCTTGATCATATGGTTGATTGTCCGGTGATTAATAAGGGATAAACAGGAAATGGCAAAACCGTTGACTAATCTAAATTATACCTAAATTAAAAGTGGAGTACGACTAATGGGAAATTAAGGAAAAAAGGCGCTGTACCGTAGTAATCGAGCACTTGGACATTGTTTTTCTGGAAATCACGATTTTCTGTAATTATTATTATTATTATTATTATTATTATTATTATTATTATTTCCTTGGATTTCTGTTGTATACATGTAGAATTGGCTCTGTAGTATTTAGTTTCCAGTCAGACCAGCGGAAGGAAAAATCTGAATTCTAAACCGGTTGAGAGTAAATACACCAGTAAAATTCCGCTTGTTAATAAAACTGCAGCTGAGTGTTTAGGACAAGACCTGGCGCAGTCTGAAGAACTAACATACACAGAAATATATATATATATATATATATATATATATATATATATATATATATATATATATATATATAATAAATTAACTGATGTAAAATATGGTTTCTTCGCTACAGAGTAATAACCATGTTTCAAAAACTGAAGCTAAAAACGTAAAATTTAATTACATAATTAAATTAAAAGCGTTAGTTCTGTTTCATCTTCAATCGAATTTATAATATTTATGCTCTGTAAATTTACATTGAGCACTGTTTTGTAAAAATAAAAAATATCAATAAGAACACCGGA
>OZ038499.1:19054684-19079684 GCA_964036315.1 Acanthosepion esculentum
TGAATTTTAATCGTCCGTACGGCGATCAACTTTGGGATTTCAAATATTCCCCCGGCTGAATAAGTTTCTTTGAGCCAATAGTGTGGTCTTTGCCGAGTTGTTTTTAATGCTCTTATAACTGCTGGAATAACTTTGAATTTTCTGTCTCATGATTCCTGGGAATCTCCACCAAGACCATAGTCATTCCTTGTACTTTCTAATTCATTTTTTTCTTCTTCTCTAGAAATGGCATCGGAGCCATAATTCTCTAGTTTGACCAAGATATTTCTTTCTCTTAAGAGTTGCAAAACCACCGAATATTGGGTAGAATTTTATCATCCGTCGCCATCATCATCATCATCATCATCATCATCATCATTCGTCATCATCATCATTCGTCATCATAATCCGTCGTCAACATCATCATCCGTCGTCATCATCATCATCCGTCGTCATCATCCGTCGTCATCATCGTAATCATAATCTGTCGTAATCATCTGTTGTCATCATCATCATCATCATCATCATCATCATCATCATCATCATCATCCGTCGTCATTATTATCAACAGTCGTTATCATCATCATCCGTCATAATCATGATCATCCATCGTCATCATCCGTCGTCATCATCATCATCATCATCATCATCATCATCATCATCATGCGTCGTCATCATCATCATCCGTCGTCATTATCATCATTATCCGTCGTCATTATCATCATCATCATCATCATCCGTCGTCATTATTATCATCATCATCATCTGTCGTCATCATATGTCGTCATCATCATCACCATACGTCATCATCATTATCATACGTCGTCATCATCATCATCCGTCGCTATCATCATCATCATCATCATCTAACATCATTCTATTCGTACATGAATTTGAAATTGTAAAATTACGATAGAGAAGCAACATTAGCTTATGGCCATATCACTTTGAAATAACGGTTTCCATACGATCACTGAAGTTAAGCAACGTCAAACCTGGTCAGTACCTAGATGGGAAACCGCTCGGGAATGCCAAGTGCTGGAAGCTTGGATGTGCGGGTGGTATAATGGATGATGGCTCGGGATTGTTACTTGGAGAGCCGAGTTCCAATTCCCGTTGTGTTCCCTATATTCACTTACGAGCAAATATCCTTGGGAGAGATATGAATTATACTTATTCCCGCCCACCCTAGCTATGGTTCAACTAGTAAGACTTTTATCACTAAAAGATTATCTTCAAAATATTTTCCCCAACAACAGTATGGACAACACGTAGGTTAAAATGAAAATAATGTCATAATCAAAATATGGACGTCCAAACAAAAGGCTGGAAAAGAAGAGACCCTCAAAACTTCAAAGAACAATAACAGTAGCTGAAATGGAGAGACCTAATTTCCTTTTAATTTAAGAAATAATTATGTAAGAACCTCTCTCTCTGCGCCTGCTTTGTCTCACGTTCTCCACTGACTTTAGGTGGAACAACTACATTAAATCAATAGCTTCATCTACCACAAGGAAATTTGGTTCTCTGTGTCACGCCAGAAGATTTTTCTCGTCAGTCCATCCTTCAAATCTACAAATCAACCATTCGTTCTTGCATAGAATACTGTTGCCATATATGGTCTGGTGCCCGCGCTGTTCATCTCGGAGTCCTCGGCAAAATGCATAGACGGATGTGCAATGTGATAGGTCCTGACCTGGCATCTCGACTACAGTCACTTTTTCACAGACGTAATGTGGCTTCCCTCTATCTTGTCTACAAATATTTTCGCGGCAACTGCTCTGACGAGCTAATTTCACTGGTGCCCCATCTGCATGAAGTTAAGCGTGCTACTAGGTTAACTTCTCAGTCACGCCCTTTCACTGTCGAAAAATTAAATGTAACCGCCTATTCTGCTCCGGTAACTTCATCTCTCGCACTACCCGACAGTGGAACTCCTTTCCTCTTAATTGCTTCCTGGTAGCTATAATCGTGTCATCTATAAATTAAAATGTAATATCAATCAGCATTTTCTGATACCTTGATCTTGATCCCCGCCCTTTTCTTTATCCTTTCCTCAAAAAACCTTCTTTATTCTTACTTTCACTCTCTGTAACACTTTGCATGCTAGTGGCACTCCCACCATGCTTGGGGTGAAATGCTTAAAAAAATACAATGTCCTGGAGATCGCGTTTAACAGGATGTGAGATGTCCTCGCAAGTACAGCTCACACATTACGAAGGGTTTTGTCTATGTAAAATATGCAGTGTGATAGGCCCTGATCTGGCATCTCGTCTAAAGTCACTGTCTCACAGACGTGTTGTGGCTTCCCTCTGTCTTTTCTACAAATATTTCTATGTAACTGCTCTGACGAGATATTTTCACTGGTGTCCCAACTGCATGGATTTAAGCGTGCTACTAGTTTGGCATGTCGGTTCCACCCTTTCACTGTCGAAACGGTCTCTTCTACTCCAACAGCTTCTTTTCTCGCACTTCCCGACAGTGGAACTACCTTCCTCTTACTTACTTCTCTGATAACTATAATCTTCAAAAAGTTAAATATGGCAATCGGCATCTTCTGATGCCTTGATCTTGATCCCCGCCCTTCTCTTTATCCTTTCCTCAAACACCCCCCTCTTTACTCTTACTTTCACTCTCTGTAACCCCTTGCGTTCTAGTGCCACTCCCGCCTTGCTTGGGGTGAAATGCTTATAAAAAAATCTGCCAGGTGGGTAAAAAGATATGAAGACTATTGTTGCCGTCATGATGCCGTCATGATGTATGTCATAAATTACAGTCACGTGCGAAACGTAATCAGTTGTTCAAACAGGATATTTAAAAAAAAAGAAAGATACAGTTTGAACGTTTGTTCCAACCTAATATATGCAGTGATTATGATTTTACTGCAGCAATGCATTGAAAATGATTCCTTATATGCTTACTTCTGTAATGCGATGAAACTTATTTCTCTTAAGAAATGCACTGAAAACCAAGGCAAATGTACCTCCCGAATTTGAGCTGAGCGCTATTGAAAGAATAAGGTTATTCGGTGTATTTAATTATCACTTTGATGACTTGAAGTAATTATGAATTAATTATTATTTTAATTACTTTTGTGTTGTTTTGCGTCGTTAATGATTGAACGACATTGATGTTTTGGTGCACCTCCAAAAATCTAACTAGACCAGAGCATGATAGCAGATCCACCTCTTTACCTTCCTAACACACCCCAACAGGAGAGGGACGGGTAACATCCATTACCTCCAAAACCAAGATAGTAACAGCATCACCGAACAGGCCCAGAGTTCAATGTGTTTCCTTACCTTGATTGTCTGTTGAGACTCAAGCTCACATGTGTCTTCTCTGGATTCTGGGTTTCTAGCGGCAGTTCCTCAGTAGGGACCACAACACTGCATCAAGACACTCAATCACTCAATCAGCGACAGACAATATTCTTCGGGTTTCTTTTTGTTTATTTTGTTTTCGGAAGGCGAACATAGAAGGCATCGTTCCTTGAAGATGGAGAGAAAAATACAGAGAACGGTAATAAATAGTTGGTCGTCTTCCTTTCCGCTCCCCCGTGCGAGGCTGGTCTCCTTGCTGAAACAACTCCGTGTGTATTTTTATCTCTCTCTCTCTTTCTCCCCCTCTCTCTGCAAGCTGGTGGAATATTCAATACAGACTGTCTACCCTTGCTATTGTGTCTACCGTTGTTAATGACTAATCTTAATGCCTCAGGAATATTAATAGAGATTAACTAAAGCGATCGTAATCTTCGGTAGACATTAGGGTATTAAACTGTTTTATCTGCCTTCAGATAAAGAAAAATACGGCACAGTAAAGAGACAAAAACGAGTACCAGGTCTTCCATAAAAGCAGAACGCCACTAGTACAACGCTTTCCAAACATATATGGAATTTGAAAGTAAAGAGAGAAAAGAAGTGGAAAAATGCTTAAGAAAGCAATTTTAAGTAAAACAGGATTTAGGGTACGTATCACTTCCAAGTTTACAATGAGAAAAAGTGAAATTTCCTTCATGTTCAATTGATAAGATTTCGCATATTTTGGAGGTTATTTCGAGGAAAATATGTTAACGAAGGAGGTGCTGTGGAGTAATGGATAGCGGCTCGGTTTGGGGAATCGGAGAGCCGAGTTCGAATTTCAGTCCAGCCCATTATATTCACTTACGTTCTAAAACCTTTGGGAAAAGTATGAATCCTCCCCTTCCCTAGCTATGGGTAAATAGCAGGATAGACTAAGTTCTATAGCTTTCAGTATCTGTCTATATTTCTGAGATGAGGTATTATGTAGTACACTATTTACATTATTCCAACTATTGTCCTCGTCTTTGTTGCCATATTTATTACAATGTTTCGGCTCTTCAGTATCTGTCTATATGTCTGAGATGAGGTATTATGTACACTATTTACATTATTCGGACTATTTTCCTCGTCTTTGTCGCCATATTTATTACAATGTTCCGGCCGTTGTACTCTCCGGCATTCTTCAGGACACAAGGCATAGTGGATAAAGGCGTTTGTTAGATCCAGTGATAGGACTCTTTGAGTCCTGTCACTGGATCTAATGAACGCCTTTATCCACTGTGCCATGTGTCATCAGGGCCCCAAAAGTGTGAGTTCAATACCCGGTTAAGGCAGTGGCGAACTTGGAGATGGGAATTAACAGGAAATAACTGATAACTAACATCCTTTAAAAAACATGGCACGTGGAACTAGAACAGTCTACCCGAGTGAGCGAAATAAAGGGTTCAGTTCGACATTCCAACCACCCGAAGAAGGCCGGAGCGTACAACGGCCGAAACGTTGTAATAAATATGGTGACAGAGATGAGGACAATAGTCTGAATAATGTAAATAGTGTTCTATAGCCTTGGATGGCAACTGGTTTATCGCAGAAAGAAAAAAACTGACTCGTCAGTCATGTATCGAAAGATATATTATCGTGTATCACGCATGGCACATAACTGATGTTAACGTAATTTGAGCCTTACTATTCTATCTCTTGTGTGATAAGTATTTTTTATTCCATGTATCTTTAAATTATGTCTGTTACAATGACGGAGGCTTCTTTTCCGATTTTTTTTTTTTTTTTTGCGCTTGGAGTTGTGTATCCCTATACATATCAAAAGAGTCCCTTTTTTTAAAAAAAAGAAAGAAAAAGAAATGACACTCGTCAGTTCGGTGGGGTTACTCCTCGTTTTTATTTTCTCTCCCTAATCCTGTTCGTCCCACCCAATCAATTTCCCCCTATGCTTTTGTCCGTCTAATCTTTCCTCTCGCTAAACAGTTATCAAAACTGTCAACTTGTCAGCTTAAAAAAAAGTGCCTTCTTTTTACTCGAATTCTTTTTATGCTTTCTACACCATTATCTCTTTACCACCTCTTTTAAGAATTATCTCTCCATGATGATAAGAGATTCGTAAAGGCTTAACGGTGTTGGCAAGTTTGTATCGGTGTCTGCAGCTTGTTACGCCTGATTTTCTTTACAGTTCGTCTTTTATTATTTTTTATATTTGTGAAAAAAAAAAAACAGTTTGTTGAATAGCCACAGTCGTTGGATATGACACTAAAATATTAGATAACAAAATTTCTTGAAACACTGAATCTAGAACTGAACAAGACAAAATTAATGATTCAGTTTCATTATGATAATTGCATTCGTAATTCGATTAATAATAATAACAATAATAATAATGAGAAGAAGATAAATAAGTTAGAAGAAGGAAAATTAAGAAGAAGAAGGAAGATTAAAAAGAAAAACAAGAAGAAGAAGGAAGATGAAGAACAAGTAGAAAAAAGAAGGAAGAAGAGGAAGGAAAATTAAAAAGAAGAAGAAAGAAGATTTAGGGAAAAAAAGAAGGAAAATTAAAAAGAAGAAGAAAAAGAATGAAAAATGAGAATCAGAAAAAGAAGGAAGAAAAAGATTAAGAAGAAGGAAGATTGAGAGGAAAACAAACAACAAGAAGAAGGAATATGAAGAACAAGAAGAAAAAGGAAGAAAGAAGAAGGAAGAAGATTAAGAAGAAGAAAAAGAAAGAAGAAAAAAAGGAATAATGAGAAGCAGAAAAAGAAGGAAGAAGAAGGAAGATTAAGAGGAAAACAATCAACAAGAAGAAGGAATATGAAGAATAAGAAGAAAAAAGGAGATTGAGAAGAAGAAAGAAGATTAAAAGAAGGAAGATTAAGAGGAAAAACAGGAAGAAGAAGGAGGAGGATGAATAACAAGAAAAAAGGAACAGGTATGAAGAAGAGGCAGGAAGATTAAGAAGGAAGAACAAAAAGAAGAAAAAGAAGGAAGATTAAGAAGAAAAAAAAGAAGAAAGAAGATTAAGAAAGAAAAAGAAGAGAGTAAAAAGAAAATGTAAACAGAAAAATAGAAAGACATGAACGAAGAAGAAGAAAGAAAGAAAGAAAGAAAGAAAGAAAGAAAGAAAGAAAGAAAGAAAGAAAGAAAGAAAACGAAAATACATGTGGGGGATGACGAGGAAAGAAAGAAAGAAAGAAAGAAAGAAAGAAAGAAAGAAAGAAAGAAAGAAGGAAAGAAAGAAAGAAAGAAAGAAAGAAAGAAAGAAAACGAAAATACATGTGGGGATGACGAGTAAAGAAAGAAAGAAAGAAAGAAAGAAAGAAAGAAAGAAAGAAAGAAAGAAAGAAAGAAAGAAAACGAAAATACATGTGGGGGATGACGAGGAAAGAAAGAAAGAAAGAAAGAAAGAAAGAAAGAAAGAAAGAAAGAAAGAAAGAAGGAAAGAAGGAAAGAAAGAAAGAAAGAAAACGAAAATACATGTGGGGATGACGAGTAAAGAAAGAAAGAAAGAAAGAAAGAAAGAAAGAAAGAAAGAAAGAAAGAAAGAAAGAAAACGAAAATACATGTGGGGGATGACGAATAAAGAAAGAAAGAAAGAAAGAAAGAAAGAAAGAAAGAAAGAAAGAAAACGAAAATACATGTGGGGGGTGACGAGTAAAGAAAGAAAGAAAAAAAGAAAGAAAAAAGAAAGAAAGAAGCAAGCAAAGAAAGAAAGAAACGCTAAAAAAGAAGAGCGGAAAGCAGTATCAGCACTGAATTTAAATTTAATTTGATACAATATCTCTCTTGCTTGACTGCTCATCATCCGTTCCAATCGCTGCTGGTATTTTTTTTAATTAACTGGAAGTCTTTGGTTTTAACGTGTCGATAATAATTGTGTGGGATTCCAGGACTTGGGACTTGGAACTTTCGGACGTTGAACAACTGTGGCGAGTTAGAAAATGTAAAACAAGAGATGAGTAGAGTAAAAATCAACATCTTAAGCATATGTGAAACTAGTTGGCCAAACAACGGAGATTTTGTTAGTGACAATCACGGGATTATACGAGGGTTGACCCAAAAGTAACCGGAATTGAATCATATAATTTTATTCCTTTATTGTTGCACGTTTATATTCTTATCACCTTCAAAGTATTCTCCATTTGAAGCAATGCACCGGTCCAGACGGGTTTTCCACTGGAACTCTTGTGAAGTTATGTTTTTTTAATGACTCTTCTTCTTAACCTCTTCCGCATTTTCAAAACGTTTTCCTTTGAGGACTTTCTTCATTCGGAGGAACAAAAAAAAAGTCGCAGGGGGCGAGATCGGGTGAATAGGGAGGGTGGGGAAGTGAAGTCATGCCATTCTGGGTAAGAAACTGTCTCACACTCAAGGTGGTGTGCGCTGGCGCATTGTCGTGATGCAACCACCACCCTCCACTTTGCCACAGGTCAGGACGTTTTCGTTTCACATTGTCTCGCAAACACGTCAGGACTTTCAAGCCTGGTTAACAGTTTGGCCCGGAGGAACAAATTCTTTGTGGAGAATTCTGTTCACATCAAAGAAACAAATCAGCTTTGTCTTGACATTGAACTTCACCTGACGCGCTTTTTTGGGTCGTCGTGACGTTGGATGCTCCCACTGACTTGATTGGTGCTTCGTTTCCGGGTCGTAGCCATAGCACCAGCTTTCGTCACCAGTGATGACCTTCGAAAATGGTCTGGATCAAATTCCAACTGTTCTTTCAGTTTACGACAGGCATCCTTTCAGCCATGGTAAAAATAGACGAAAAGGCTTGAAGCACTTCAAAACAAATGTGAACCACGGAGCTGTACGTCTTCGCACGATGACACCAGTTAGCACACTGATGTCTGAGGGTTGCCTCAAATGGCGTCGGTTACTTTTGGGTCCCCCCTCGTATATGCAGGCGGAGAGAAAGACGATAAAGAAGTAGGATTGATACTAGATTATCCGAAAGAATTCTGGTAATCAAGCTGAAAAGAAAACCTTTCAACCTAGCTATCAACCTAGCACCAACAGCACAAAATAAGAAAGAAGAAATTGAATCTTTCCACTGCATGTTAGACAAGGCCAAAAATCATTGCAAATCACAAGAAATCCTAATCATCAAGGGAGACCTGAACGCCAAAGTAGAAAGGGAGAGGACGGGAGCATTAGCTGGCAAATTCAGACTAGGAACGTAGAGAAAAATAGGTCTAATGGCGCACGTCATGAGAAAGGAAAGGTTGGAAAATCTGATAGAAGGAAAGAGGGGCAAAGGAAAGCAACGCGTGGCATACTTAACAGGCTTATGCAACTGGATAGCAGAACAGGGTCTGGGAAAAATAACGAAGATAAAACTTATTGAGAACTATAAGAGACAGGAGGAGGTGGAGAGCCATAATCGCCTACGTCCAGAAGGAAAACGGCTGTTCAAAGAAGAATTGTGGAAATTTAAGAAGTCCTAAAACAGTGGCCATTTAGTAAATACAATAATAACTCCCCGATCAGACTCTGTAAAATAATTTATACGTCACATGTCTGCCACAGCCATACTGATACAGTTACACATCTTATTCATATGTTATCCTTAATTCTCCAAACGTGGTATTTCTCTCTTTCTGCTTCTTTCTTTCTTTCTTTCTTTCTTTCTTTCTTTCTTTCTTTCTTTCTTTCTTTCTTTCTTTCTAATTTTCTCCTCATTACCGATACGTATTATTTGTCTTTTTTTTTCTTTCTTTCTTTCTTTGTTCGTCATCCCCCACATGTATTTTCGTTTTCTTTCTTTCTTTCTTTCTTTCTTTCTTTCTTTCTTTCTTTCTTTCTTTCTTTCTTTCTTTCTAATTCTCTCTTCATTATCCATACGTATTCTTTCTTTCTTTCTTTCTTTCTTTCTGTCTTTCTTTCTTTTTTCTAATTTGCTCTCCATTTTCCATGCGTATTATTTTTATTTTTCTCTCTTTCTTTCTGATTTTAACCTTTGCTTTTCATTCCCCACACATTCTTTCTTTATTTCTTTCTTTGCTCTTCGTTTTCCACGAGTATCCTTTTTTCTTTATTTATATATTTCTTTCCAATTTGCTCCTCATTTTCTACGTGCATTATTTCTCCTCTTTCTTTCTTTCTTTCTTTCTTTATTTCGACGTATATATTCTTTCGCTTTGTTCTCTCATATTTCTTTCTTATCCTCATTTTCTTATTTCATTGTTTTTCTTCATTTTTCTTTACAAATGTTCGATGGCTAAACTATCCACGCTAATGATATCCTGAATATTTTGAAACTTGAGTTTAATACTACTTGAGAGAGAGAGACAAACACCTATTTCTTGTGCTGTATAATCAACAGATTTCGTGGTCTGGCGCTACAGAATCACAAAGAAATTTGACAAAGCACAGAAAACACATCACTTGAGGACTTTCAACAGGAGCAACAGCTAAAATGGAAGGGACATGTAAGACAAAGAGAGAACAATGACTTAATTAAGATGTTGATATTCCAGAAAGGAAAGGAAACCCCCAGTCAAAACTATAAAGAACGATAACAGTAACCGAACTTTAGAAAACTATTTACCTGAAAAACTGTTTAAGAGAATGATTTTTATAAATTTCAACCGATATTAGCACCGGTTCTTCGGTCAGTTAATGCCGAATAATTCCGTTATTTATATTATTCGGACTGTTATCATCATCTTCCTTGCCATATTAACAACGTTTCGGTCGTTGTACGCCCCCCTCCGGCCTTCTTCAGGTGACTGGAATTTCGAACCGAAACCTTTATTTCGTCCACCAGGGTAGATTGTTCTAGTTTCACGTGCCATGCCTCTTCCGGATATCTCAGTAATCTCCCTTTAATTCAACTCTCCAAGTTTTTATTTCACCACTGCTGTGGCCTGTTATTGAACTCGCAACAATTTGGGTCTAGTCACTGGATCTAACCAACGTCTTTATCCACTAAGCCATGTGTCCGAAAAGTTGTGAATATGGCAATGAAGATTAGGATAACAGTCCGAATAATGTAAATAATGTAAATAATCATGATACCTCATCTCAGTTATATAGACAGATGTTTGGTTCCAGTCATTGGATCTAAACCAGCTTTTTATCCAACAGGCGAAACGCTGCGAATATGACAATGAAGATGAGAATAAGAGTCCGAATAATGTGAATAATGCATGTAATCCTAATACCTCATCTCAGAGATATAGAGGTTGAAACGTTGTGAATATGACAATGAAGATGAGAATAGCAGTCTGAATAATATAAATAATGCAAGTAATCATAATACGTCATCTCAGAGATATAGACAGATGTTTGGGTCTAGTCACTGGATCTAACCAACATCTTTATCCTACAGCCGAAACGTTATTTATATGGCTATGGAGATAAGAATAACAGTCCGAATAATGAAAATAATGTAAATAATCACAATACCTCATCTTAGAGATATAGACAGAGAATATTTCCATATTAGGAAACGGATAATCATTTACATCTCATCGCCATATCTTAATAAAATCTTTCTTTATTGGTGTGATACTTCATAATAATCCTAATGAAACTTTCACCGAATTAAGCAATTTTCACATAACTAAATTAACGGCGGTGAATTCATGAAACGGAGTAACAAGGGAGTTTGAACTTCACACGCGGTCCCCACACCTCACGTGCTATCCCAGTGAATATGCTCTTACTTGCTGCAGAATTTCCACAGACGCAGAGGCAGGAGTAACCAAGAGGCCGCCGGATGCCGGTTGGTTTTGAATTCAGAGTTGACCTTCTCCTAGACCAGTTGCCATCCAAGGCTATTTAGCCATAGTTGGAGGGAGAAGAAGAGGATTCACACCTTTCCCAAGGGTGTTAGCACGTAAGTGAATGTAATGGATTCGACTCGAATTCGAACTCAATCCGAGCCGCTATCCATTACTCCACCGTGCCTCCTATATACCTCATTGTCTCTATAAAATGTTAGTGGGATACAACAACAATTAAAAACTAAACCATAATATGTATTCATAAAGCGATATGACCCAAACACTGACCCAAACATACAACAATATTACTTACACCAAAACAATGCATTCTTAATTACTTTTTTGACTACATCCACCATAATACCACAGAATCTCCATGAATGTCCTATTTAGTCTTCATTTGTACAATTCTTGTCTCAATGTGTGTGTGTGGGGGGGGGGATATAGCAAGAATTAAAAACTAAACTCCGGTGTTTATTTACAAAGTGAAGAGCTCATCCGAAAAATTACCACGGAAGTATTTATAGAGAAGCACAGTGATTTTTACAATTCAAAATAAATATATTCCCTTTTAATGCTGTGTATAAATTATTTATGAGCAAAAGAATATGGTTTTGATTATTTGCAAATAAAAATAGGAAAGAACTCTGGCTTCAATTTAAAAAAAAATAATTACAACTTCGGTTTCTTAAAGATCTCGCTGATTTTGAATATAATTATTATTGTGGGCAGTATTAAAGATATTCCTCGCTTCTTATAGGAAGCCTTTAATTCATTATCTCCAAGCGATGCGTAAATAGCTGCCAGTTCTTCACCCAGTCTTATGCCTTTTATTGTGTCTTTTATGGATATGGATAAGTGAAGAATTCTAATAAAGTATATTCAAGATTAATCAATGCATTTTATTGAAAATATCAAATATAAAAGGGAGTTAAAATCTATTACTTCTTTGATGTTTTGGCTGTATATTTTGAATCTTTCTCCTTCGTAATTTCTTCTTCGTTCCTTCAAGTTTCCTTCATATTTTTCCATCCTTGATTTTAAACGATCACGAGCCCTGTAGCTCATTAGGGTCGTAGGCGCATTTTACGTACACCAGCCGCAGTATCAGTGGCGTTTCATGGGCAGGATGGAATAGACATTCTACAAGCCGGTTTGAATTCAGAGTTTTTCTCCTCCTAGACTAGTCGCTAAGATTGAGGAACCTGTGAGTGGCGTAATTTAATGAACTCGGCTGTTACGAGGGATTAATGGATAATGACTCAGAGTGAGTGACGTTCGAATTCCAGTCGAGTTCATTAAATTACGTACCTTAGGAAAGGTATGAACATGTATCTTCCACCCTTTGGTAACCGCTTTTGAAATGTTTCTAACCCGACTGATGTTGCAAAATATATCCAAATCAGATATTTTTCATTTTGTCCAGACCCTGTCAGAACGCCTAGTGGCTATTTCAGATTTTAGAGTATTTTTGACCTTTCTTTCTTTCTTTCTTTCTTTCTTTCTTTCTTTCTTTCTTTCTTTCTTTCTTTTTGTGTTCCCCCCACAAAAGAATGCGTATTTTATTAATCTATACCATTTTTCCTTTCTTTTTTTCATTCTTTCTTTTTCTTTCTGTCTGTCTTTCTTTCTACCGTTTTTCACTCCAGACAACGCCTTTATTCTTATTTTTTTCTATTTATTGTTTAGTTTTATTTGCCGCCTTCCTTTTTACCTCCTCCTCGTATTTTATTAATTCCTTCCCTCCTTCTTTGTTTGTTTCTTTTTATCTCTTTCTTTCTTTCTCCTTTCTTTCACTTTCTATGTTTCTGTTGTTACTCACACCAGACAACGTCTTTCTCCTTTGATTCTTGTATTTGTTGTTTTATTTTCTTTCTTCTTTTTTTTCTCCTTTGTCCTTCCTTCTCTTATTTTGTTAACCCCTTCTCCTTTTTCTTTTCTCTTTGCCTTCGCCATCTTTCATTTAATCATTTTGTGTCTTTTTTAATTCATCACTCTTGTCCCAGAATCAGTATCCAACATCCTTTAAACCGGACACCATTTCATTCCGTCCAAAGAGTGGTTTGAATTTTTGTCTCTAGATTCATTATTCTTTCTTCAAGGACACATACCGTAATTCCCTATGTATAAAACGCATTTTTTCATGAAAAATAATTTTTAAAATTAGGGGTAGGTATTATGCACAGCTACAAAAATATATTTAATAATTTCCCATTTCATAGGTCGATTTCAGTTGCGAAATGACTACTCACCACAAACATCCGACAATCTGACACTAACATTCGGCGATTGCGACCCCACAAGGATGTCAAATACAATCATATGTACCTAACAATACTTACAAATGTAAAATAATATAAGAATTATCATAAAACTAAATTAGAATAATATTATTCTATGTTTGAAACCATTTTCTTTAAATGAGAGTAGGAAACGCTGGCCGTAATGGAATTGGAGAGGTACAATTTATAGGGTTTGATTACCGAACAAGGGGTGCGTATTATGCATGAGTAGAAGCATTTTCCCACACTTTCAGCAAAATTTGAGGTGTGCGCACTATGGATGAAGGCATATTATACATGGGGAATTACGGTAGCCCAGAGGTTAAAAAGCGTTAGTTGGATTCAGTGACTTGACGCAAAGAATTCAATACCTGGCTACTGTAATGGTAAACAAAAAACTTGAAGAGTTGAGTCAAAATAAGATAACTGAGACACCAGGAAGAGGCCTGGCACGTAGAACGAGAAGAAATCTACCCCAGTTGACGAAATAAACGGCTTAATTCGAAATTCCAGTCACTTGAAGAAGGCCGAAACATCCTGAATATGGCATCAAAGATGAGGACAACAGTCCAAACAATGTAAATAGTGTAAATAATTTCAGTACTTCATCTCAGAAATATAGACAGGTTTGGTTGAATCGCAGTTCTCTTGGACTGTGTGTTGCAGGAATTGAACTCACGTATTTCAGGAAAATGTCTTATGATAGCGGAAACAAATTGAAAATGTGTTATCGTCAATAAAATCCATTATGGGTATTCCTTCAAGTACTTCTATATAATACACTTTGTTCATTTGAATATCGCTGTAATTTGTTGTTGCAATAAATCAAAACAATGTATAAAATATAAAATGAATCCTGTGCAGATTCAGACGTGAACGAAGATAGCAAATAGCAAATCCATTATGTTAATGGTCACATGCTTGAACCAGGTTGTAAAATTTAAAAGATTAGGCAAAATACAGATACTTTTTGGAAAAAAAAAATAGTACCAGTAAGACATCATTGAAAAAATATTACCAGCAATAAAACATTCTTTCCAAAAATACGTCAATGAAACCTGATCTCCAAACTGATTTTTACAAAGAATACATGTTCTATTCATACAAACCTATCCTAAAAATTGTGTTGCCATTGTATAACCCATTGTGGTTGATATACCGTAAAACAAAATAGACAAAACCAAAGTCTGGACAAAAAATCTTTTTGCAAAAATACGTCAATGAAACCTGATCTCCAAACTGATTTTTACAAAGAATACATGTTCTATTCATACAAACCTATCCTAAAAATTGTGTTGCCATTGTATAACCCATTGTGGTTGATATACCGTAAAACAAAATAGACAAAAACCAAAGTCTGGACAAAAAATCTTTTTGCAAAAATACGTCAATGAAACCTGATCTCCAAACTTATTTTTACAAAGAATGCATATTCTATTCATATGAACATATCCTAAAAATCTTGTCGGCATTATATAACCCATTGAGATTGACATACCGTAAAACAAAATAAACCCAAGCCCATATATTTTTATTTTTACTTCAAATCGTGTGAATTACATCTATCTGGCTGCGTATTCAAGAATTCTCAACAAAAACTGTGCTCTCTAGCAGGTTCGATCCCTGCGTCTTCCTTTAAGCAATGCAGTAATTAGTTGGCTATTGATTGATGTCTCTTAATAAGAAGAATTTAATTTGCTCACTTGCTTGTGTCATAATAACATTAGAGATACATTTCATGCACAAAGAGATACGTGAAATAATTGAATTAGCCACAAAGATATTTACTTACAAGCCGTGACTTGCCTTCTGGTATAAATAACTATTGCCTATTCATAGCCAAATATCTTCTTGTTGTTCTTCTTCTTCTAAGTTCTGTGTCCTTGCAGGACGTTGGCGGTCATGGCTCTCCACAATTTCATGCCCTTTGTAGCTCTTAATAAATTTTGTCTTTTTGCTGTTTCTTCTAAACCCTGATCTGAGATTCATTTACTTGAGCTCGCCATGGAGGCCATGCGTTGCTTTCCACTGTCTCTTTTAAATTCTATCTCTTCTGTGAGTATCAGATTTCCCATGTTGTCTTTTCTCATTGCGTACCTGAGAAATTTCAACTGTATCTTTGTATCTTTCTGGTGTTAAATATAAATGTTGTCTTTGTCTTTAGAACTTTGTCGCGATTCACATGTTCGATCCATGGTATACAGCAGAGATCGGCAATTGCAAATGGCACGCAGCTGCAAATGACATCATGAAGTCTGAACCAATAACTACTACAACGCAAAGAAGATATTTAGCTGTTACAAAACTGCTCACTCGCTGGACTCCCATTAATAATAAAAACATTTAAAAAGAAAACTTTTAAAAACAGTTTATTTCTATTAATGCGGTTTACATATCATCGCATACATTACTACATTGCAGAACAGATACATTGAACGTGACTTGTATAAAAATACGTATGCTATTGGTGCACTGAATGACATTAAATTATCGCCGCCCCCGCCGTCAGTTCGCTCCCTCTAGGTGAAACGGCAATTTTCAGAAACTATGACTGATTAGCACAGGTGACACTCATGATGTATTGGAATAGTGGTGGTTCTTTTGCTCTCAATTTCTGTGATGAAGAGTTATCATTATCTACATCAGGGGTCGGTAACCTACGCCATGCGTGCCACGCCAAGAAATTTCCAATGGTTTGCAGCCACAAATGAAATCACAAAGTCGAACCAATAACGACTATAATACAAAGATACTATTTAGCTGTTTCAATTTTAATATATACTAAAGTATATATAGTATATATTACTATATAAAATATATTGTAGAACAGGTATATTGACCTTGACTTATAAAAAAATACGTATGCTGTTGACATACTGAATGATTTTAAAGTCGGCACATAGTCAGCAAAAGGATGCCGAGCCGTTTTATAGCATCCATCTGTAGAATCACATTTTTGTCGCTTCACGCCACTTCTTCATCTGTGATGAGATTGTCCAGTATTAACTACCATATATGCGGACTAATATTACATAAGTATTCAGTACGCTTCTCTTTGTTTCTCTTGCTTCAAGTATCTTCTTCATCTGTGAGGAGGTTGTCCAGTATTAACAACCATATATGAGGGCTGATATTACATAAGTATTCAGTACGCTTTTCTTTGTTTCTCTTGCTTCAAGTCTCTCTTCTTCTTTGTGAGGAGATTGTTCAGATTTTTCTACTATATATGCGGACTGACATTAAATAAGTGTTCAGTACACTTTTCTTTGTTTCTCTTGCTTCAAGTCTCTACTTCATCTGTGATGAGATTGTCTAGCATTAACTACCATATATGAGGACTGATATTACATAAGTGTTCAGTAGTCTGTTCTTTGTTTCTCTTGCTTCAAGTCTCTTCTTCATCTGTGAGGAGATTGTCCAGATTTCACTACCATATATGAGGACTGATATAGTACTCGTAAATTATGTGGCGGCTTTAGATACGTACAGAACTTCTAAGTTGGTAGTAGTTGTGTAGGATTTGTTCACTCTGCTTAGGATCAATGTGTGACTGCGGCTCTCTATTTAAGATCAGTTTCGCATGTGTATGCTCTGCTGAGGAGGATAAGTATCAGTGTCCCTTTTGTTTCTGTTCTCCGTAGAACTTCGTCGTTGCTCGAATGTTCCATCCATGGTATTCTCAGCATCATTCTGTAGAACCACGTTTATATTGCTTCAAATTGATCAAAAATATTTGAAAAGACCCGAGATTGAATACGGCCTACTTGTCCTTCTGGTAGTTTCTTTCTTCCTAAAAATGTTAATCACTTCTGCAAACTTTGACCCTCGGTTGTCCAGAGGGATAATAATATATACGAAACAAAAGAATCCCCAGTTTATTTCTGATATATGGCCTGAAAGAAGATATTTAGACCGAGTTTAAAATCCGGGAAATAATCTATCTCTCTCTCTCTCTCTCTCTCTCTCTATCTCTATCTTTCTCTCTCTATCGGTCTCTTCTTTTTCCCTTTCTCTCTCTCTCTATCTAATCTCTCTCGCGCTATCTCTTTCTCCCTCTTTCTCATTTTCTATTTCTCATTTTTCTCTCATTCTTTCACTCTCTTTCTTTCTCGCTCTTGATTCATTCTCTTTCTTTCTTTCTCTCTCTCTATTTTTCTCACTCTCACTTTCTCTTTCTATCTCCCTCTCTATCTCTCTAATCTCTCTCGCTTTCTCTTTCTAGGAGTCGATCATTTTACCTGCATCTTTAGTAGTCGATTTAGAGTTCCACTTGCGATTCCGACTAATTCTTCTCCAGTTAGAGGTCGGCATCAACCCAGACGTCGAGTAGCTTGCATGGCCCGCCCCCCATACAACTGAAGAGCCTAGGAAAACATGGAAAACAATCAATTATATCTATGTGTGTATTCAGGTGGGCATTGCGGATATTACAGTCTCTAAACGAGAATATATATAATGCAGGTATTTTTTATGTCACCGTGGTGACTCTTATCTTGTGGAAACCAGACTTGGACGTGTTTAAATTGCTAAATTATTACAGTGACTTTCCCGTTATGAATATAACAAATAAATTCTTAACATTTATAGAAAAATAGAATATTATTGATTCCCTAAGCAAAAAAGAAAATAATCGAATATAGAAAACATTTTCACAATATCGGAGAGTGAATATTGAAAATCATTACATTATGTACAGACACACACAGACATTCCTCTTTTTATGTGCCATGTCCTTTCAGGATGTAGGCGCTCATGGCTCTCGCCCTCCCTCTATCCCTTGCAGCTATCAACAAGTTCATTCCTTCTGTCTCCTCCCTAGACCACGTTCTGTCATCCACTAGCTCAAGCTCGCCAGTTATGTAACGCGCTGCTTTTCCTTGTCTCTCTTTCTTTCTATTCGACCCGTAACTATCAGATTTTCTATCCCCCCGCTTCTTTATTGTGTGTCGCAGAAACTTCAGCTGCCTCTTCCTGATATTAAGTATAAGCCTCCTCCTTGTTTGCAACCTCTCCAAGACTTCATCGTTGCTCACACGCTCGGTCCATGATATCCTTAGCATCCTTCTGTAGAACCACATCTCCCTCGCATCGAGTCTCCTCTTCATCTTTGAGGAAATCGTCCAACATTCGCTGCCGTAAAGAAAGACAAATGTCACGTAACAGCTCAGTAGTCTTTTCTTTGTTACCAAAGAAATCCTCCTGTCTCGCAATACTCGGTCCAGCGTTTGGAATGGGTCCTTGGTCATCTCAATACGTCTACGTTTGTTTGATTCTTGTGTTCCCAACCTTCAAATCGGGCTCCTCCTAACACTGAAGACCATGTATCCTGTCTCCTTATATTTTATGCTTAGTTAGTCCTTTGTTCTTTGTCACTGGATTTTGTAATTTCTTTTCTGTGTCTGCTATCTATTCTCTGTGATCTGCGTATCTTATGTTGTCAAGTTTGTGGCCGCCAATGCTAAATTCCGGTAGGGTTTCCAATTCTCTCAGAATTGCCTCGCGGTATAGTTTGAACACATCGGGTTAGAAGACGCCTTACGCCCCCTTTCTATTTTTGTATATTCACTGAACTCGTTCCCTATGCGCATGCATGCTGTTTGCTGCCAGTATAGGTTCTAAATTATCCTGATATACCTCCCGAATATATCAGGATTACTGACTCAAGCATTTTTAATGTTTACACCTGACGAAACCTTTTTTTTTAGACAGACTTTATTTCGTAAACTGGCCAACGCATTCGAGAGAACTTAATAAAGAAAATGTGCTCTGAATTCGAACCTGCGTTTAAGCTAAAAGGATCTTTGCATGAATGAGAATCTTTCCGTAGCCGAGCGGTCTAAATTATTATTATTGTATTTTTAATTTAATTTTTTTTTTTTTGTTTATTTTTGGCTTCTTGGTAGGTACCTTGGTTACTATTAGAAACTCAAATCTAAAATTCCCAGCACCTTCCACAGCATTTTACTCGCCCCTACACTGCCATCTTTCAGACAAAATTAAACTTGCTGAAATTCATTCAGTTTTGATTCTATTTTGTCACGTTTCCAAGTTCACTAATAATTATGTGACAAGACAGCCATTCCACATGATTCTTTATTCCTTGGAAATTTTCCAGTATTTTCCGAGATTCTGCTTTCGTTTTAAACTTGTGGGCCTGTCTTACAATAACTTCCGCTCTCTAGCGCATACTCTTGCATGTTACACATACACACACTTTTATTTATATATATATATATATATATACGAGGGTCATTCAATAAATAAGGTGAATTTTTCGGTATCAGGACTTCTAATACAGATAGAAGCTTACTCTTTTTTTTTCTTTTTTGTTTTACTTCTTTTTCATATGGATTTATTTTCTTTTGCAGATTAAAAAAAACTTTGAGAGGACGAAACGGCCGTTCAGTGCGTTCTGTATTTTGTTGAGGTTTCTAGACTCGATGAATTACTTTATTATAATTCTCAAATCCTCCTAATTACTTATATATATATATATATATATATATATATATATATATATATATATATATACACACACACACACACACATACATATATATATATATATATATATATATATATATATATATATATAAATATATATATATGTATAAGTAATTAATCCTCCTAATTATATATATATTTATATATATATATATATATATATATATATATATATATATATATATATATATATATATATATGTGTGTGTGTGTGTGTATGCCTATGCATATGCACGGTTGAGTAATGGATAGAGACTAGGATTGAGGAATCGGAGAGGCGAGTGCGAATTCCAGTCTAATCCATTACATTCACTTACGTGCTAATACAATAGGGAAAGGTGTGAATCGTCTTCTCTCTCCAGCTATGGGTAAATAGCAGGACAGACTGAGTTCTATAGCTTTGGCTGGCAACTGGTCTAGGAGAAGGAGAACTCTGAATTTAAAATCTGCGAAGAGTCGTTTCGAGACCTTGTGGCACGTAGTGCGCCAAGTGTCTGTATTCGACCCTTCAAAAAGTGTGGATGGTTCTACACAAAACCTTCGGCACTATAATAAAATCTCATGTGCTGGCGTCGGGCTGTCAGTTTCCTTGGAATTGATCTGCTTGACCGCCATACGTCGAATTCGACGGGAAATT
Source organism: Acanthosepion esculentum (assembly GCA_964036315.1). Lineage (NCBI taxonomy): Eukaryota > Metazoa > Mollusca > Cephalopoda > Sepiida > Sepiidae > Acanthosepion > Acanthosepion esculentum. The sequence continues at coordinate 19,075,122 of OZ038499.1, forward strand.
CGAGTATATATATATATATATATTGGTAGGGATTTTCTATGGACAAAAATGTAAAATATAATTGTTAACTCTCGCAGAAAAAAAACATTTCGTTGGTTATGTTCGAGTGAGAAAAGTTTTGTCGTGTAGTAGTAAGGTCTAGTAGTAGAAATTACTTACTGACTGTTAATTTTGTTTAAACTCCCTAACATCTACATCTGTAGTCGGGGTGTGACTACGAGTGAGAGAGGAAGATCTTTTTTTTTATCTCTAATAGTTTTGGGAAATTTATAGCGGTTTCGAAAATTATGTATCATACAGCATTATCATTAGTCAATAAATAAGACGTTACATCGCGTGACCTGCTTTCTGCTAGTCCGAACTTAGCAGCAGTAGCATGAATAAGTTTTCAGGCGCTAAATAGAACATTGAATAATCTGACAACAGTGTCAACGACAAATAGCAAGAGTAATTTTATTTTCGTTGGAAATATCTTGCTTGCGTTGTCGAACAGTATTTCCTTGTACAGTTACCGGTATTTAACTTGGAAAACCTACCGAGATTTGGCGGCCACAACCTTAACAACATAAGTTACGCAGATGACAATACTGATAGCAAAGAAGAAATTACAAAATCTATAACAGAAGGTAGAGACGGAGGGTGAGAAGAAAGGACTAAGCATAAACTACAAGAAGACAGAATGCATGGTCATCAGTAAGAGGATGAGCACGAAACGCGATTTGAATGTCGTGAACACTAGAATCAAGCAGACGCTGAAGTTTAAATATCTGGGAAGCGTTTTGACAGAGGACGGTAAGTGCGACACTGAGATCCGTAGACGTATTTGGATGGCCAATTACACATTCCAAAAGCTGGGCACTGTATTGCGAGACAGGAGAATTTCTTTTATAACAAAAAAAAGAATACTGATCTGTTACGTGATATATGTCCTTCTTTACGGCAGCGATTTTTGGACAATTTACCCAAAAATGAAGAAGAGACTCGGGGCGTCTTTTCAGCTGTTGAATGTGTTAGTTTCTATGCTTTATATTTCCATTCAGTTATGTGCCCTGCGTGATACACGCTTAAGCAATCATGTATCTTTCGATACATGACTGACGAGGCAGATTATTTCCCACAGTAGGTTGCCATTACTTTCTGCGGTAGACCAAGGTTATAGAACCCTATCCTGCTATTTAACTATAGCTGGGGAGAAGAAGAGCGTTCATACCGTTCCCAAGGGTATTAGCACGTAAGTGAATGCAATAGATTCGACTGGAATTAGAACTCGGCTCGCCGATTTCTCAATCCGAGCCGCCATCCATTACGCCACCTGCAGTATATTTGCAGTAGAGATGAATATCCCAACGAGTAATGACAATAAAGGAGAAATTGAAGAATATTTTTTTTAAAAAGAAATAAAATCTTTTTGAGGTTTTTTATTTGCGTCTGAAGACTCTTAAGTTGCTCTTAGCATTGGCCAATTTTAAAACTGAGACGAAAAAACATAAAATGTAAGATTCGATTTGAATACTTTAGCATGTGTGCAGAAGATCGGCCAACTAATGTCATAAAGTTGGAAAAACGGTGGTTTTTAGTCAGGACAAGTGATAAGATTGATTTTTCTGCTCCGCTACAATATTTAATATATAAAGTTCTGCTTCTTCACTCTCCTTTTTTCTTCTTCCTTTTTTGCTTTTCCCCTTTCTTCTATCTCCTCCTTTTGCATCTTTATTCATTCTACATCTTTTCCCTCTCTTCTTTTTCTCCTTCATATTTTGTTTATCTACTCCTTCTTCTTCTTCCTTTTTTTGCATCTTCTCTTTCTTCTTCTTCCTTCTCCTCTTTTTGAATCTTTAGATTTATCATTCTACATCTTTCTTCTCTTCTTTTCTCCTTCGTTTTTGTTTTTCTTTTCTTCTTCCTTTTTTCCATCTCCTCTTTCTTCTTCTTTCTTCGCCTCTTTTTGAATCTTTAGATTTATCATTCTACATCTTTCTTCTCTTCTTTTCTCCTTCGTTTTTGTTTTTCTTCTTCTTCTTCCTTTTTTCCATCTCCTCTTTCTTCTTCTTTCTTCGCCTCTTTTTGAATCTTTAGATTTATCATTCTACATCTTTCTTCTCTTCTTTTCTCCTTCGTTTTTGTTTTTCTTCTTCTTCTTCCTTTTTTCCATCTCCTCTTTCTTCTTCTTTCTTCGCCTCTTTTTGAATCTTTAGATTTATCATTCTACATCTTTCTTCTCTTCTTTTCTCCTTCGTTTTTCTTTTTCTACTCCTTCTTCTTCTTCTTCCGTTTTTTGCATCTTCTCTTTCTTCTTCTTTCTCCTCTTTTTGAATCTTTAGATTTATCATTCTACATCATTTTCCTCTTCCATCTACTTCTTCCCTTTTTTATTTTCCCTCCATTTTCATCTCTAGTTTTTTTTCATTCTACGTCTTTTTCCTCCCTTCTTTTTTCTCCTTCGTTTTTTGTTTTTCTACTCCTTCTTCTTTTTCTCTTCTTCTTTTTCTTCCTCTTCTCCTTCTTCTTCTTCTTTTTTTTGCCTCTTCTCTTTCTTCCTCTTCTTTCTCCTCCTTTTTCATCTTTAGTTTTTTCATTCTACATTTTTTCCCTTTCTTTTTCTCCTTCGTTTTCTATTCACTAATCTTCCTTCATGTTTTTCTTCTTCTTCTTCGTGTTCATTTTCTTTATATACTATTATTATTAAAATTATATTCATTTTGCAAATTATGCAGTCAGTCATCATTCTTTTCCATCTTACAATTGCCTACTCTTACGCTATCTGCCTCTTCTTCTTCTTCTTTGTGCCATGTCCTTTCAGGACGTTGACGATCATGCCTCAACACAATTTCCTGTACTTTTTGGCTCTTAGTAAAATTTGCCTTTTTGCTATCTCTCCTCATTCCTGTTCTTCCAACCATTTGCACAAGCTCACCAGTTTTCCTCTGCCCATCTTGTCTTTCATATGCCCTGTGAATGTCACATTTTTTAAGCCCTCTTTCCTCAATATGTACTCGAGATATTTCAACCGATTTATGATGCAAAGTATAATTGTCCTTTTTGTTTCCTTTTTCTCTAAAAGTTGTCGTTGCTCAACGTGTTCGGTCCGAGGAATTCTCAGCATCCTTCTGTAGAACTACACTTCTATTGCCTCAAAACTTATTTCATGTGTGGAAAAGTGTTATTGCGGAAAGCCATGATCGCTTACATCCTGAAGAGACACGGCACTTAGAAGACAAATGGGACCTAAAATTTCTGACTGGAGACAAATATCATTTGAAATTTTTGTCATTCCTCAGCAGAAGGAAATCAGTTACCATGATTAATTTTCAGAATTTTCTTCATTTAATTCTCTACAAGGTTTACTCTTCTTCTTCTTCTTCTTCTTCTTCTTCTTCTTCTTCTTCTTCTTCTTCTTCTTCTTCTTCTTCTTCTTCTTCTCCTAATCCTCCTCCTCCTTCTTCTTCTTCATCTTCTTCTTCTTCCACGCTCTTTTCTTCATATATCCTTAATACTTTCTCATTGTTTCTATCTTCTTCTTCTTCTTCTTCTTCTTCTTCTTCTTCTTCTTCTTCTTCTTCTTCTTCTTCTTCTTCTTCTTCTTCTTCTTCTTCTTCTTCTTCTTCTTCTTCTTCTTCTTCTTCTTCTTCTTCTTCTTCTTCTTCTTCTTCTTCTTCTTCTTCTTCTTCTTCTTCTTCTTCTTCTTCTTCTTCTTCTTCTTCTTCTTCTTCTTCTTCTTCTTCTTCTTCTTCTTCTTCTTCTTCTTCTTCTTCGTCTTCTTCTTCTTCTTCTTCTTCTTCTTCTTCTTCTTCTTCTTCTTCTTCTTCTTCTCTTCTTCTTCTTCTTCTTCTTCTTCTTCTTCTTCTTCTTCTTCTTCTTCTTCTTCTTCTTCTTCTTCTTCTTCTTCTTCTTCTTCTTCTTCTTCTTCTTCTTCTTCTTCTTCTTCTTCCTTCTTCTTCTTCTTCTTCTTCTTCTTCTTTCTTCTTCTTTCTTCTTCTTCTTCTTCTTCTTCTTCTTCTTCTTCTTCTTCTTCTTCTTCTTCTTCTTCTTCTTCTTCTTCTTCTTCTTCTTCTTCTTCTTCTTCTTCTTCTTCTTCTTCTTCTTCTTCTTCTTCTTCTTCTCTTCTTCTTCTTCTTCTTCTTCTTCTTCTTCTTCTTCTTCTTCTTCTTCTTCTTCTTCTTCTTCTTCTTCTTCTTCTTCTTCTTCTTCTTCTTCTTCTTCTTCTTCTTCTTCTTCTTCTTCTTCTTCTTCTTCTTCTTCTTCTTCTTCTTCTTCTTCTTCTTCTTCTTCTTCTTCTTCTTCTTCTTTCTTCTTCTTCTTCTTCTTCTTCTTCTTCTTCTTCTTCTTCTTCTTCTTCTTCTTCTTCTTCTTCTTCTTCTTCTTCTTCTTCTTCTTCTTCTTCTTCTTCTTCTTCTTCTTCTTCTTCTTCTTCTTCTTCTTCTTCTTCTTCTTCTTCTTCTTCTTCTTCTTCTTCTTCATACGTGTACATTTACTCTCCTAAGCTGGCTCCTTTTTTCTCTTCTATGTCGTCTCTTATTCTTTTCCTTTTTCATTTTTTACTCTAACTCTCACTTTTTCTTTCCT
>OZ038499.1:19082184-19104684 GCA_964036315.1 Acanthosepion esculentum
TATTATTATTTCCTTTGATATCTGGCGTTTACACATTTTTCCTGCTCAGAAATGATATCATGACATTTTCCAAATAAAAAAATTACATAGATAAAGCTCTTCGTAAAGTGTGGACTGTACTTGTGAGAACAATGTTTTGTATCTCTTTGAGTCATGGGCTTCCAGGAATCCCTTCAATTAGTCTACTAGAATATTTTCCAACCAGTCCAAGGGCTCCAACTACAACAGGGATTGTTGATGTTCCCATGTGCCACATTTTTGAGATTTCTATTTCAAGGTCCTTGTATTTTGACAGTTTTTCGAATATCTTCAAAGATACATTGCAGTCTGCAGGGACTGCCATATTAATAAGGAGGCACTTATTTTGTTTGTGGCCTTTAATAACAATGTCTGGGCGGTTGGCTTTGATTGTTCTGTCAGTGTGTATTGTGCAGTCCCATAGAATTGTAACAGGTCCTATCTCCGTAACCGGGTCTGGGTGGTGTTCGTACCAGTTTCTTTCAGTTTCCTTCCCGTAGGAGTTGCACATTTTCCAGTGCAGATATTGGCCGACTTTGTCATGCCGGGTTTTATATTCAGTGGGTGCCAATATCGTGCAACCTGATACAAGATGATCTATTGTTTCTGGATATTTATCACAGAATCTGCATTTTGGGCTAACACAATCTTTTAGTATATGTGCTTGATAATTCCTAGTTAACAAGCATTGGTCCTGTGCAGCAAAGATACAACCTTCAGTTTCAGCTTTCAACCCTGCACTACGTAGCCACTGATGGGTACGGTTGTTGTCTACGTCAGCTTGTTTGGTACGGGCAGAGTATTGGCCATGAAGCGGTTTATCTTGCCATTGCTTCTGTATCTGGTCGGTTGCCTTTGTCTTTGCTTTCTTTTTTAAGTATTTTGCAGCTTCAGGCGTTGTACTGTGCTTTACTTGTATTTCTGCGCCCATTTGAAACTCCATTTTGATTATTATTATTATTAGTAGTAGTAGTAGTAGTAGTAGTAGTAATATTTTATCATTATTATATTTTATTATAAGATTATTATTGATTATTTTTATTATATTTTATTTTTTTATTTTTTTTATTTTCATCATTATTGCGATTCCTTATATTTTTATTTGATTGTTACCGTTATCTTCCTTATATCTGATTTGCCTTTATTTTTTTAAGCTTTTCACCCCAGGCAAGGCTGAAAGCCACTAGCACGCAAGGGGTTACAGATGATTTGGAGCAAGAGCAGATAGGAGTGATAGAGGAAAGAATGTGGAGATCAATGCAACTGGAGATGTCGATTGACGTTACATTTGAATAGTTGGAGATTATAGTTGTCAGGGAAACAGGAATAGGGGAGGGAGTTCTACAGGTGTGAGGTGCGAGATATGAAGCTATTGGAGTAGAAGAGACTACATTTAACGGTTTCAACAGTGAAAGGGTGAGAGCGGGATGCCAGCCTCGTAGGACGCTTGAATTCATGGAGCCTGGGAACCAGCGATAGAAGTTCATCCGAGCAATTACCATGGAAGTATTTGTAAAAGATACAACGAGAGGCGACGACGCGTCTGTGAGAGAGAGACTGCACACGAGATGACAGATCAGGGCTAATTACATTGCATACCCGTCTCTGGATCTTATCAAGAACCCCGAGGCAAACAGAAGGGACTCCAAACCATATATGGCAGTAATACTCCATGCAAGGGCTGAGGGTTGATTTGTAAATTTGGAGGATCGATTCCGGGGAGAAAAATTTCCTGGCCCGTCACAGGGAGCCAACTTTCCTTGCGGTGGATGAAGCAATTGACTCAATGTATTTGTTTTATCTCAGGTCAACAGACAGCGTGAGACCGAGCAGCCGCAGAGAGGAGCTCTCGAGAAGTTGAGGTTAAGACATTCTAATAGGATGCAGGGAAGGATCCTTGTGGTTATTAATAGAGAGCAGTTTTGTTTTGCAGGCATTAAAGTTAACCAGCCAATTCCTGCCCCAGTTCACAACCGATTGAAGGTCCTTTTTGAGACGAACAGCCAGGTTGATTTTGTCAGCGACACTAGATTTGCTTCTGAGGCAGGAGTAAATTGTGGTGTCATCCGCTAGATGCCGACTTGGGAATCTATGGCGTCTGGGAGATCATTTATGTATATAAGGAACAGGGTAGGGCCTAGGATGGAGCCTTGCTGAACACCTGCGTTCGTGGGATAGGAGTTGAATGAGAATCCGTTGAGAACGACCTTCAATTCACGGTTTGACAGGAATGATTGTATTAGGTCAAACAATCGACCTGTAATACCATAGCCCTGGAGATTGCAGAGAGGGCCGGCATACCAAACCCTATTAAACGCCTTGGATATGTCAAGGGCCACGGCGCGACCTTCTCCGTTATTATGAAGAGCTTGTTAGACAAATTCAGTGATGGCCGTAAGCACATCAGCTGTAGATCAGGCAAAACGGAATCCATATTGCTTGTTAGAGAGCAGATCATGTGATGTAAGGTTGTACAGATGCACACACACACAGAGATACACACACACACAACCACACACACATATACACACAACCACACACACAGATATACACACATACACAGATACACACACACACACACAGACACACACAACCACACACACACAGATATACACGCACACACACAGATACACACAGATATACACACACACAGATACACACACACAGAGATACACACACACACAGATACACAAACATATACACACACACACAGATACACACACATATACACACACACACAGATACACACACACACAGATACACACAACCACATTGACAGAAGAAGTGAAAAGTGCATAAATTATTTGTCAACGTAATATAAAAGAAACAAAAACTAAGAAAATAAAAAGTCAATTGTTGATATACTCTGACGAATGGACGGATCAATTGCTGGAAATACCCCGTCTATGAAATTCTGCAGTCGGGATGCTGAAGCTAACATCAATGAGAAAAAAGAAAATTTTTATATTGGTATTATATGTAAGCAGATATGTGGATGTAGATCCGACGGTATGATGAGAAATATGGAAAAGACAAAACAAAATCCGAATATGCAAGTTTACTGTTTTAATGTTGTTTTACTGTCGACGTCAGACGTTTCGGCCTAGTAGACCATCTTCAGGACATGATTATTAGAAACATACTTAGGATTAGACGATATTTAATTCAACATGAAAAGACGATAGACACAAGACTAATCAGAAACAGTTGATTTTCAGTTGATTTTCAGTTGTTCTGTTTCTAATTAGTCTTGTCTATCGTCTTTTCATGTTGAATTAAATATCGTCTAATCCTAAGTATGTTTCTAATAACCATGTCCTGAAGATGGTCTACTAGGCCGAAACGTCTGACGTCGACAGTAAAACAACATTAAAACAGTAAACTTGCATATTCAGATTTTGTTTTGTCTTTCCATATTTCTCATCATACCGTTGGATCTACATCCACATATTTGCTTACATATATATGTCTGTATGTGTGTGCATCTTTACATGTGTATATAGGTATATGTGGAAATAAGCATTGTTTTTTTTTTTTACTGAATAGAATATTTTTATATGTTTATATTAAGTTTCTAATCTATAAGGGAAAATTACATGCTTTTTTCAAATTGTTTTTTATTACACATTATTTTTCTTTTAAATGGCCATGTTTTTTGTTTAGCCTTTTCTCTTTCTTTCTTTCTTTCTTTCTTTCTTTTCCTCCCAAACTTTTTTCTTTGTTTCTTTCTTCCTCTCTCTCTCTCTCTCTCTCTCTCTCTCTCTCTCTCGTGTTCTTCTTTCATGTATGCTTAAATTCATTAAATGCAAACCAGACGACAATTTTTCATATATGCATCGGCATCATAAATTAGCTAGAGGTTAAATATAGATCATCTAATGATTTTCCTTTTCCCATTAAGTTATTCCACGAGAAAGAGAACAGGTTTAAATCGTTTTCTGTCAGCCACACTGGCTTCCCAAGCGAGCAATAGGGAAATAAATAAAAAACATTCGGGCCTTCAGTAATGGTACCAACATTCACACACTGGCTTCCATTTTCAAAGCCCACTGAAGAACCATCTAGAGATCGGTGAATAATTTTAAAAAGGTGAGAACATTAGAAAGGAAAACAGGATCATGAGATCACAAGAAGAAAAGGGATCATCATTTCAACTCAAAGCTAAAGAGATCAATTAGAAAAATTCCAGCTCAATCCATAAGAGATTTGGCACATGGGAGATATGTTTCAGCAATGGAAAATGACTTGAAAATGAAATCTAATGTGAAACGTGTCAAGTACCTTATTACTCCAGGACAGAAAGTTAAAAGATTAAAGAGGGCAAAGATCATCTTGAATAAGATATAAAATGATCCTGGAATAATATATTTATATATTAACTTTATTTCAATAATTCGTGAGCTTGCGATCGTTAGCTGTGCTTATTTTATGATGAACATGTCATTTTCGTAATGGATCTCATCACGATTTTTCTGTTAAGCTTGGAAAGTAATTATACATTCCTATTGCTCAAAGTCGAGTCCAACAGAGTTATAAAAACCTCGGAGAATTTCAGTAAAATATCTTCAACCATTTCTAAGTTACAACGTTTCAGAGCCTAATCTAACAATTGGACAAATTTGCTGATATATATATATATATATATATATATATATATATATATATATATATATATATATATATATATATATATATATATATAAATTTTTGCATATTTGTAGAAGAAAAGGACACTTTATCGACATAGATATGTGGACATAATTATGTTTATACGTTCTTTTTATAGATAGGAATATTTAAGTAAATGCTCTGTATATAGTAAACAGTATTAACGACATTTACCGGCCTGAATATCCGAGAAATTTTCATAGAAAATATGCGTCCACAGACAGGAATCGAACCTGTATCCTATACGGAACCTCATATAGCCTGACGTGCCTTAACCGATTAGGTCACAGAGGAGCGTTTCGGTTAGCAAGGTCGATTTTACTGTTTTTAAACACAATTCTCCATGATTTCCTCTCACTCATAATAATTGCGTCCTGCATGAAACAGCCTGTCGCCTCTGAGTGTTGACTTCAATGTTCACTTTTATATTTATATTTACATACGCTCTATCTCTGATATTGAGCGCTTTATCTCATAAATATAGCACACCTTAAAACTATATTTCTTCATTTATATATGCCTCTCTCTGTCTCTTTTACAAATACTTCCATGGTAATTGTTCCGATGAGCTGCTATCGCTGGTTCCCAGGCTCCATGAATGCAAGCGTCATACGAGGCTGGCATCCCGTTCCCATCCGTTGACTGTTGAAACTGTTAAATGTAGACGTCTCTTTTACTCTAATAGCTTCATATCTCGCACCACTCGCCTGTGGAACTCCCTTCCCTATTCCTGTTTCCCTGACAACTATAATCTCCAACTATTCAAATGTAACGTCAATCGACATCTCCAGTTGCATTGATCTATCAACTATCCTTCTCCACATCATTTTCTCTATCACTTCTATCTGATCTTGCTCCACATTCTCTGTAATCCCTTGCGTGCTAGTGGCTTTCAGCCTTGCCTGGGGTGAAAAGCTTAAAAAAAATCATATATATATATATAAGCAAATGGTTAAATATAGGTACATGCCCGAGCGAGCGTTCGTATACAAATACACTCATTCACACACAGGCACACAGACACACACACACACACACACACACACATATATATATATATATATATATATATATATATATATATATATATATGCACGCTCTATCTCTGATATTGAGCACTTTATTCCATAAATATAGCACACTTTAAGACTATATTTCTTCATATATATATATATATATATATATATATATATATATATATATATATATATATATACGCTGTAGTGTACGAAAAAACATTGTTCAATGTTAAATAACTGAGGTATTTAATATGTTAAGAAATATATATTGTGTTTCATACGCTCTGCATTTATTGATTATTATTATTATTATTAATTGAATTGTAGCCTAATTTTGTATTGAAGTTTCGGCCCAGATTAGCATTTAAGATTGAATTAAAAAAGATTATAAATTCTAATTTGAACTAACGATCTTGTAATCAAAAGGAATAATTAAGAAAAAACGTTTGAAAATCAAGGTGGGTTCAACTCTATTTTTTCCATGAAAATCAATAAAGTATTTAATAATATTATTAATATTGTTATTAATAAACAAAATAACAGTAGTATATCAATAATAATAAAACATGCCGTGATAAAATAATATATATATATATATATATATATATATATATATATATATATATATATATATATATATATATATATATATAAACAAATAAAAATAAATAAATATATAAGATAAAAAATAAAAATAAATAAAAACAAGCAAAATAATTTGACCCAAATAAATAAACAAATAAAAGACTTCCGGTAAAATAGCCGCCATAATAGACTACCCACAATAAGCTATATAAACATATTTTTACTACTTTAATAAAAACACCTATCAAAATAAAAAATAAAAATAAAATAAATATAACGGATAAAAAACAAAAATAAATTAAATAAAAACAAGCAAAACAATTTGACACAAATAAACAAATAAACGACTTAAAATATCTGCCAAAATAGACTACCCACAATGCACCACTGACCCGTATATATAAATAGCCGATAAAAATAACAGCATGAAACAGACTGTCGCCTCTAAGTGTTGACTTCTATGTTCACTTTTATATTTACACACGCTCTATCTCTGATATTAAGCACATTATTCCATAAATATAGCACACCTTAAGACTATATTTCTTCCTCATATATATATATATATATATATATATATATATTATTATTATTATTATTATTATTATTATTATTATTATTCCTATAAACTTTATGTATGCAGTGAAATTAATAGCAACAGTTCTAAAATGAGAAGTCTTTCTAAAGACAGATACTCCGTTTCATACGAATCAAATCGTATCCATCCTTTTCTATAGTGTCACCGACAGAAACCGACTATTTATTCTTTTTACCCAAATGGAACCTGATACTTGTTCGATTCCTCTCGGCCGCACTATTTTTTTTTTTTTTTTAGTGGGAAATTCTCGATCTAGACCGGTTGGTATTATGTTCACTGTTTAAACAAAATAGAAAAAAACAAAACAAAAAAAAACACGTGTAACCAGAAATAACGTTACTAGTTAAAGAAATAACGTTACTAGTTAAAAGAATTAATGACGGATAAAAAATGCTATCAAAAATTATTTTATATACACTACAGTTCAAAAGTTGGAAGACACCCACAGACTTAGCATGGGATGCACTTGACAGAAATGTGGAAAAACAAAATAAGAGTGCTCTATGTGTAATTTATATTTTTTACATGGGTCGAACTCATCTTTATTACCATATTTAAGACGTTTCTTTCGTTGTACGCTGCAGCCTTCTTCAGGTGACTGGAATTTCGACCTGAAAGAATTCCATTCTTTTTTCAGTGACTCTAATAAAGGTTTCAGTTCGAAATTCTAATTTGCCTTTGAGAGATATATAGCGGTGAATTATGTTTGAATTGTTTTTCATATCCTGTTTATAATTAGGTTAAAGATTAGGTTTATGTGTCTATTTCAGTCTTTTATATCTATCTATCTATCTATCTATCTATCTAATGCTAATCAGTTTCTATCTATCTATCTATCTATCTATCTTCTCAGAATTTCTATCTACCTATCAGTCCTTTCTTTCTTTCTATTTTCTTTCTTACATCTTCTTAGTTTTTTCTCCCTGTCTATCAGTTCTTTCGTCTCAGTTTTTGTATCTATCAGTCTTTTTCTTTCTTTTTTCTTTCTTTAACAACGAATGCGAAAAATGTGTCCTGTCGTAAAGACTAAAGGAGGATATTTTAACGGGAGCAAAATTTAATTATAATATTATTTTTTTTTCTTTTGCCATAATAAATTTCTAATAAAAATCACTTCTTAATTTTTTTAACCATTTGTAAAAATTTTCTCTTATCTAAGGTACAAAACAGCTACTTTTGGGGCCAATTTAAAAAATTACACACACACACACACACACACACACACACACACACATATATATATATATATATATATATATATATATCTGTGTGTGTGAGTGTGTGAGTGTGTGTGTATGGGCGAGTATGTGTATAGTTAAAAAAACCGCACGCTAGACAGATTGATAACAAAAAAATAATAATAATGTAACAGGATGTCTATAAGGAACGCTTATCAAAAGAGAATCATTTTGTTGTAGCATGCCCGTTGGAAATTCCTGCTATCGAATTCAGAATTCCTAATCTGACTTCCCGAAATCCAGAAAAAATTGCTACCAGAAGTAAAAGCAAGAACCTGCTTCTCTTGAAACGTGGAAGCTGTTTGATGAATCGATTCGTCTATTCATATTAACAAAGGTATATTGATAAATATATCGATCGAGAAATTGATTGATACTTGAAGATCGTTAGATGATGCCAACTTGGCACAAGTTCCGATTATTGGCGCACCCAACAGGAATCAATGACTTGCAAAGTTGATCTAACATACATAATTCTTTAAAATGTAGATATAGACAAATATATTCATAGATGGATAGATAGACCGATAGATATGACTAAACTGAGATAGATAGATAGATAGATAGATAGATAGATAGATAGATAGATAGATAGATAGATAGATAGATAGATAGAAAAAAAAGTGAGGTGAAAAGAAAGAAAAAAGAAAGAAATGACGGACAGGGAGAAAAACTAAGAAGATATAAAGAAAGAAAAAAGAAAGAAAGAAAGAAAGAAAGAACTGATAGGCAAATAGAAATACTGAGAAGATAGATAGATAGATAGATAGATAGATAGATAGATAGATAGATAGATAGATAGATAGATAGAAAAAAGTGAGGTGAAAAGAAAGAAAGAAAGAAAAAACTGATAGACAGAGAGAAAAACTAAGAATAAAGAAACAAAGAAAGAATAGGAAAGTAAGGACTGATAAGCAGATAAAAATACTGAGAAGATAAATAGATATATAGATAGATATATAGATAGATAGATAGATAGATAGATAGATAGATAGATAGATAGATAGATAGATAGATAGATAGATAGATAGATAGAAAAAAGTGAGATGAAAAGAAAGAAAAAGAAAGAAAGGAAGAACTGACAGACAGGGAGAAAAACTAAGAAGAAAGAAAGAAAGAAAGAAAGAAAGAAAGAAAGAAAGAAAGAAAGAAAGTAAGAAATAAAGAACTGATAGACAGATAGAAATACTGAGAAGATAGATAGATAGATAGAAAAAAAAGTGAGGTGAAAAGAAAGAAAAGAAAGAAAGGAAGAACTGACAGACAAAGAGAAAAACTAAGAAGAAAGAAAACAAGAAAGAAACTTATTGTTTAAACTAATTATAAAGAGGATATGAAAAACACTTAAAACATAATTCACCGATCCATATCACTCCGCGACCCTAACAAACACCTCCGACTATAAAAAGTTTCAAACATCTAATGTAATCATTACCAACAACACCGGATCTCAAAAATTCTTGCTATGTAAAAATATGGTTTTTCATGCCCGCTGTTGGATTTGATCTCCTACATTCCTAATTAGAAACAGCTTTAGTGACTTACATTGGGCTCACATCCACCATTCACTTTCTGGCAAATTTACCTGTCACCTTACGAACCCTTGTGCTACCCGTACACAAATTGTCCAGCACACCATGAACGTTCAAAATACAAGTATCAACATATGACAAATATTATTGGATGATACCAAAATACTCTATCGACCCCAGTGCAATGAAAAACGCAAATAAGGCCAAATGCAAATGAATAAATAAAATAATAAAAAATAAATAAATAAAATAAAATAAAATAAATAAATCACATTAATTTTGTGCGGCCACTTTCCCAATAGCCGTTACCGATGAGGTCAAACGAAATCATTTCAAAGTTCCAGCATCCCAAAGAATACCAGGATGTAGACAAAGGAATTCCATCTACCACAGAGGTACATCATTAATTCTTGATAATGTCTTCGATGGTAGAAAGTTCTTGAATAAAACAATAAGAAAATCTGAACTTCGGACAGATTATCAACAACTTGGAGAAAAACTTAAACACAGTTATTTTCGGACAGATTTATGTTTACAGAAAAATAACGGATAATAAATTTATTATCGAAAAATGTTAGAAGTACAAAAATACATTATCCTTTTTTTATAATTTTATTCAATAAAGCTAGCTTCAGCTTCAATATCCAAATCTTCTGTATAATTGAGATAAACGGCCATGGTTCATTTTGGACATTACACTGACTATGGCGCCTTTCAAAGAATGTTGGGTGTTTTCTGGCTGTTCATTGACCTCTACCTCAACAACACTCCACGCCTAGTATTCCAAAGGATTTACATCTGCGGAGTTAAGAGGCCAAATATTAGGTTCATACTTTTACTTCTAATGGCAAAATTTGTCGAGATTTGGGGAAGTCAAATTAAAATTTCTGAATTCGCTAGCAGGAATTTTCCGCGGGCATGCTACAACAAAATGATTCTTTTGATAACCGTCCTTATAGACATCCTTTTACAATATTATTATTTTTTTTGTTATCAATCTGTCTAGCGTGCGGTTTCCTAACTATACAAATAATCGCCCCCATATATATATATATATATATATATATATATATATATATATATATATATATATATATATATATATATATATATATATATATATATATATATATATATATATATATATATATAAATTAACTGTGTAGCGATGGAACCATATTTTAAAATCAGTTAATTTATAATATTTATGTTCTGTAAATTTACATTGAGCACTAAAAATAAAAAAATATCAATAAGAACACCGGATTATATATCTTACTGTTCTTTCTTTATACATATATATATATATATATATATATATATATATATATAATATATATTTCATATTATTTTATCACGGCATATTTTATTATTATTGATATCACTACTGTTATTTTGTTTATTAATATCAATATTAATAATATTATTAAATACTTTATTGATTTTCATGGAAAAAACAGAGTTGAACCCACCTTGATTTTCAAACGTTTTTTCTTAATTATTCCTTTTGATTACAAGAGCGTTACTTCAAATTAGAATTTATCATTTAATATAATCTATCTATCTATCTATCTATCTCTCTCTCTCTCTCTCTCTCTATATATATATATATATATATATATATATATATATATATATATATATTGTGTATTTATGCAGCAATCCTGTTTATTTATAAATGTTTTATTAAGACAACTGACAAGGTACTAGTTTCCAAACGTGAGCAGCCGATTGTGGCCGTGTTCATAGTTAATATTATTGAGTGTTGGCTTTTTCTATTTAACTATTAAGGCTTCCATAATATTTAATCTTTTTCCATGTGGATGAGTTTATTATGTTTGTATTTTGTACTAACAGGTTTCGCCATGGAGTCTGGTAGGTTTTTGTGTTTGTTTAAATGAGTTCTAAATGAGCTGTGATCGTATAGGCAGACATGTCGTCTAGATAGGCATTTAGTAGTGTGATCGATGAAATTATTTAAGAGATTGGTTTGATCAGGAACACAGTTCCTTAAGGGGCATTTGAACTCGTAAAAAATGTTGGTTTATTGTATTTTTTGATTTTGAAGGTGTGTTGTAATTTTTCATGATGAGGTTAGCTGTTTTAATTTTTCTGTAATAGATAATTAATTTTATTTCCTTGTTTAGGGTCTACTTGGGTAGTGTATTTCTTCATGATATTTCTAAGTGAAGATTCATCTTGCTTATAGTTGAGATGTATTTCACCTTTTTAGAAGATGTCAATGTTATTGTTTTATTCTTGTTATCTATTGAGGGGTCGTCCCTTTTTACACAAATGCACTCACCCAAGCTATACATATACTACTGCCGGTGAATACCCGTCAGTACGTTAAGTCAAGTCAGACAGTAGTAATAGAGTAGAGTCGGTCGGTAGAATAACCTAGCGGCAAGAGTCACAGTCACGAGCACTTGACTCAGTAAGAAGCGATACGTCGATACCAAAGACTATATATATATATTTGTCTACTAACCGCGCATTCCTGGAACTACTAACCTGTATTACCAGTTTGTATTATTACGTTAATACATTTATTTACTGTATTCATTCTTGGCGTTTGTTATTATTTGATACCGGATTTCATCCCGGAATCCACAACAGTATCCTTATTAGTTACGATGGGAATTCGCTCGAAAATACAGAACCTTTGGACAGTTTTTACACACATTGTGTCCAGGAAAGAAAACACTTGTACGAACACAAGAAAAATTCAATAGAAAGCTTAATTGCAGTAGCTTGTCAGTCATCTTTAGCAAAACATATTTTGAGTTGGTATGACGTGTGCCTGATAACGTAACTGTCAGGGTTTCAATTCTCGGTAGTGGATGCGCACTACTGATGAGTCCCAAATATAGGACGAAACGGCCGTCCATTGCTTTCTGCATTCTGTTGAGGTTTCTTCTAAGACTCGATGAATTACTTAATTATAATTATCTCAAAGCCTCCTAATTTCTATCACTTGTATATCCTTGCTTGAATGGCTTCTAATGCTCTGGACTGAGCAGCTTGGGGATGGTAATCGTAGCTCCTGGAGCACAGTCCTATAGTTAAAGAGAAACTCGGATAAGTTCCACCACGGAATATATGAATACGACAGACAAGGTTCTTTTATTTAGTTTTTTATGCAATTTCTCATACGATCTAATAATTTTTTTTTTCTTTTCGGATGATAAATTATATAAAAACTGTCCGGATGTTCTTTTTATCCGAGCGCTTTCGGCTATACGTTTAGCCATTTTCAAGGATTAAATATTTTAACTGTTAAGTAAGAAATATTCGTAACATACTTGTTGACAACACTAATATAATAGCATCATCTACATGCAAAAAAAAGGCTAAAAATAATGGAAGCCTTATTAATAAAAAAAAAACACTTAATAATATTAACTTTGAACATGGACATAATATATAAACCGTGTTTTGAAAAATGAAAATATTTTATAAAACATACATACAACAAACTATTTCTTATTTAATATTTAAAATATTTAATCCTTGAAAATGGCTAAATGTATAGCCGAAAACGCTCGGATAAAAAGAACATTCGGACAGTTTTTATATAATTTATCATCCGAAAAGAAAAAAGTTATTAGATCGCATGTGAAATTGTATAAAAAACTAAATAAAAGCATCTTGTCTGTCGTATTCAATGAAATTTGCATGAAAGAACGATTGCTGCCTATCTATCTATCTATCTATATATATATATATATATATATATATATATATATATATATATATATATATATATATGCTGGCACATGTGTGTGTGTGTGTGTATGAGTTTGTGTGTGCATTCGTGTAAATTCACGCGATGAGAGCGAGATATACTTACGTGCACGCTTACAGTGAGAGGGTTAATATTGATAAAAGCCCTGACCTGTACGTAACAAGTGCAAGTTAAGACAATATACACGCCTGTGATTGAATAGATTAAAAAGCTTCGGAATGGCCCAGTTGTGTGGAAGTAGGGAGAATGGATTTGCCAGAGTGTACTAATCGATAACGATTGATGCACACCGCCGCAAAGAACAAAGGGATGAATCGTGTTTGTCGCTTTGTTACGTCTGAGCAATCATTTGATTTCGGCACGCAAGTTATACAAATGTATTTGGATCCGTATGGAAGATCTTATTCCACTTAAAGTCACACACACACACACACACACACACACACACACACACACACACACACACATATATATATATATATATATATATATATATATATATATATATATATATATATATGTATATATATTATGAAATGGACAAAGTCCGACTATTATTTTAAGACATTTTTATGTTTATACATTCTTTTTATAGATCCCAAAAATGAATGAATAAACATAAAAACTGTCTTAAAATACATACATATATAAATATATATATATATATATATATATATATATATATATATATATATATATATATATATATATATAAAGATAGATAGATAGATAGATAGATAGATAGATAGATAGATGGAGATAGGGAGAAATACGGGTGAAAGAGGGAAGAGAGATATGAAAAGTTTCGAGTAGATAGGGATGAGCTTCTGGCGTAATAGATGGTGTTTAGGATTGAAAAATCTGAAACTGATTTTTTCCAATTCCAGTCGGGTTCGTTCGACTCCCTTACTCGAGAAAGGCATGAATCCATTTCCTTCTTCAACTTATGGACTTGTATTATTATTATACTTCAAACGAATGCCAAATTGATTCGCAAAAATAGAGTAATGTTTACAATACATATTATATTTCGACTTCAAATAATTCATTCTTGCTGTACGGTTCTAAGAACTGAGCTATTGTACCCTCATACGTCGAAAACGACGAGAGTTTCCATATGTGTATACAGGGTGCGATGGGTAAATTGTCGTCATTTTATTTTTATTTTTTTCATTTCGGGTATGCGTTTTGTTTCTTTTGATTTTGCCGACTGCACAGTATAGTAGGGTCAGTTGGGCACCGCCTGCGAGAAATTGAGCACCATGAGGCAAAAATTCGGAAACCACATGTACTGCTTGACATTCGCGCCGGAAGCTCCAATACGAAAATGTTGTGGAGTAGCTGAACACCTCCACAAGATGGACTGGTTTAAGACTATTTAAACAGCACTCTCTCCTACTGATGGACAGTAACTGTATATTTTTATAAAATTTATGAAATTTACTGTTTATTACATTAGTCTGGATTCTCAACCGTGTACCATATTATTCTTCGGATAAACCTACTTCTTATTTTCTATACGTGTGTCAACCTTTCCTATTTACGACACAACATAATATTTTAGAGTGTTTTGGTATAATTCTGAGGACAGTGCAGAGGATTCTGTAGTGCTGTCCTGGGTCAAGAGTGTGCCTACTAGAAAACCCTATGTCTGGATTCTGTCCCATGGCACGCAAGCTGGAGAACCCAGTCATACAATTTCTACGACCATTCCACCCCTTATTATCCGGCCACCTAGGTCCCCAGAGTGCAACCCCTTTCATTATTAATATGGGGCGCTGTTGAGAGAGAGAGAGACCAACAAAATTTCTTCTAACATCTGGGATGAACTGATGGCAAGCTTTATGGCAGCATTGAGCAGCTAACTCAAGGTGACCGTCCAGAAGAGATGCAGAAGATTCCGAAGTCGACTGGAGACCATTAACGACTTTATTGAATAAATTAAGTCTTTAGTATTTCAAGATATTTTTGTAACTTTGGTAAATATATCTATTAAAATGAATATGTCAGTGTTATATTCATTTTTTCGTAATTTAAACGACAATTTATCTATATCACATTATATATATATATATATATATATATATATATATATATATATATATATATGTATATATATATATATATATATATATATATATATATATAAATATATACATATATATATATATATATATATATATATATATATATATAAGTGAACATTTAAGTCAACACTTAGAGGCGCCAGTCTGTTTCATGCTAGACGCAATCGTCAGGCCACGAGTGCTGTTATTTTTCTCGGCTATTTATAAAAGTTATTTTAAATAGCCGAGAAAAATAACAGCACTCGTATCCCGACGACTGCGTCTAGCATGAAACAGAGTGTCGCCTCTAAGTGTTGACTTCAATGTTCACTTTTATATTTACACACGCTCTATCTCTGATATTGAGCACTTTATCCCATAGATAGAGCAAACCTTAAGACTATATTTTTTCATATATATATATATAGAGAGAGAGAGAGAGAGAGAGAAATTGTTAGGAGCATTTGATAATTTTAAGTAATTCATTGAGTCTGAAAGAAACCTCAACAGAATGCAGAAAGCACTGGACGGCCGTTTCGTCCTATATTTGGGACTCATCAGCAGTGCGCATCCACTACCGAGAATTGAAAACCTCAGACAATAAATACGATATTAATAGTTATTGTCTGAGATTTTGGTGTAATTTGAGAGGATAATACAAAAGTTAGTGATGAATCTAAGTTTATGTTATTTGGCTCAGGTGGGAAAGGTACGTTCGTCAAAAAGTAAGTAAAAAATTGTCGCCTAAATGCCTTAAGACTAGTGTTAAATTCGGTGGAGGAAATGTCATGGTTTAGGGGATGATATCTGGAGATGGTGTGAGCCCGTTTGTGCGATTACATGGAAAGGTAAATGCAGGAGTTTATATATAACTTGTAAAAGGTCATGTCTTGCCTGTGCTGAGAAATTCAACTAAGTGACCACCCATATTCATGCAGGACAATGCCCCATGTCACAAGGCTAAGGTGGTCATGAACTTCCTCAAGGCTTAAAAGGTTATTGTTATGGATTGGCCTGCTCAAAGCCCAGATCTCAATCCTATTGAAAATGTGTGGAATATTCTAGGAGAACGTTCGAAAGCCAGAAATCCTAAAACAACCGAGCAATTATGGAATGCCCTTCAGCAAGAATGGAATAAGATCACCCAGCAAGAAATTGAAAATTTAATTTCCTCATGCAGTCGAAGATGTCAAAGTGTGATTGAAGCTAAAGGGCTTCACACTAAATATCAAATAATTCCAGTATTCTCCGTCATTTTTTATTATTTTGTTATTTTTTCAACCTTTCTGATCATTTTGGCCGCCATGGGTTTTGCAGTAAATCACTAAATCATCCATAACTTTTGTATTATATTTATAATTACACCAAAATCTGAGACAATAGCGATTATTATCGTATTTATTGTCTGTGAAAATTATAGAATGTAAAACAACTTTGATAAAAACTTATATCTACTTTTCCGACGAAAAGAATGCCGTTCTGAACATTTTGGCCGCAACTGTATTTTTGTGGTTGTTATAATGCTTTGCGTTTTTAAAAAAGTTTCCACCTTATAATTGGATCCCTGTTGTTTTTTGTTCTTTCAAATTCCACACATGGTTAGCTAGTTTGGTAAAGTATCTAAGATTTGCTAGCTTAAGTGATGACCTATGATTGTACCATCAACGTTTGAAAGTACCCTCCGTACATCCTATATACGTTTTATTTTGGCCTCTAATATCTGTTACTTCAGATTTATAAATTATAGCTTAATGGACTCTTTCGGCGTTGAAGACGTATGAGCGTAGAGGAATTCAGTTCTTAGAACGGAACAGCCAAACTACTCGCTACATTGTTTGATTATAATAGTGAAGTTCTGCAGGTGCAAACACTTTTTGGAACAGCCGAATAAAGAGAATTGGTGTACATATTATGCAACAAGACCCCCTCTGATTGTGTATTCAGAATCAATCTCTATAGTGACCTGTGTTTATTATATCGATTCAATGGTATAATCCTCCTGCGTAAAGCAGATGCACCAGATGCAGACCAAAGATTCTTTGAAGAACACTCTCTGAATATCACCATCACCGCCAACTTCCTGGATGTAACGTTGGACCTGTCTAATGAACATTATAAACCATATACTAAAGATTTATACAACCACAGATTCACCAACAATCTTACCAGCACTCTAGAATTCTAAATAATTTACATAAATCGGTTCAGCTTAGGCTATCCACCAAAGTGGAAATTTTTGACAAGTATAAAAGCAAATATAAAAGATCCATTCCTAAAATTGGTTACGTTTGAATACAAAACTAAGGAGAGATGCATATTTCGAGCGTCGGGAAAATATGTGTTTAAAAGCACTACCCCAGCTTTGCTTAGCCATAAGGCACTCCGTAGCTGAGAGGTCATAGCACGTCAGATGATTAACTTAGCTCAGGCAGAAGGCCGATAGTTTCGAGGCATCCATTGAGGATAGAATTCAATTTTCAGTCGCAATCGATCTGGCGAGACAATCTGGCTTACATTTACAGCACATTGAATTGCCCAAATAATTTTCTAAGCGTAGTTTACATATGGCACAAGGCCGGAAGAATGGAGCACCTAGTGAGGATTGAACTCACTCCTGAGTTAGGATTGTTCTAGCGAGACAAACTTGCTAAACATTACATCACGTTGAAGGGTCCAAATGATTTTCCAAGCGTAGATTACACGTGGCACAAGGCCGAAAGTATGAAGCACTCAGTGAGGACCGAACTCACGCCTCAGTTGGAATTGTTCTAGCGAGACAAACTTGCTGAACATTACATCACGTTGAAGGGTCCAAATGATTTTCCAAGCGTAGTTTACATGTGGCACAAGGCCGAAAGTATGAAGCACCCAGTGAGGACCGAACTCACGCCTCAGTTGGAATTGTTCTAGCGAGACAAACTTTCTGAACATTACATCACGTTGAAGGGTCCAAATGATTTTCCAAGCGTAGTTTACATGTGGCACAAGGCCGAAAGTATGAAGCACCCAGTGAGGACCGAACTCATGCCTCAGTCGGAATTGATCTCGCAAGACTAGCTTGTTAGCCGTTACAGCAGTTAGTAGTGGCAAAATCCATTTAGTTATGTATGTATAGTAAAAAAAATGATATAACTTTCGCTATTATCTGTGCTTTTGAGAACCCATTGAGATTAGGATCATAAATTGGTAGATGATTTTTAAACGGCATCAGTCGCATTCAAGGGAATAAAGCCACTAAAACACAAGGGGAAGAACTAGGAACAGAAACATTAAAAAATCAGTGGGAAGAGAAAAGAGTAATCAGGAGGTCAGTAGTTGGCGATTGTCATAGCATTTAAAATTTTGCAGATTAAAACTGGCTGGAAAGCATGGAGCCGGAAGGGAGTTCCACATGCGAGAAGTGCGAGAAATGAAACTGTTAACATAAAACTTACGGCTACATCTAGCCAGGTCCACTGTAAATTGATGAGATCCCGAAGCCAGTCTTGCACTGCACTTAAATTCAAAATGTCTGGGTACTAGAGCGATATTTATTTCCGCTTACTTAAAGAAATGTGGCACAAGGCCAAAATAGGAAATGGGGTAGAACGATGGTCTTCTTTTGTCTTAACATTAAACTTAACTAGTCACGATCACTGACTCAAACATATCACAATATTCCTTACACCAAAACAATGCATTCTTACTTACCATTCTTACAACATTCACAATAATGCCTCCATGTCTCTTTGAAAATCTTAACTAGTCCCTATATTTACAATTCATGTCTGTGTATGTATGGGTGGGGGTGATAAAATAACGATTTTAAAAAATCTAAACCCCAATGAATATGAAGAGCTCATTCGAACAATTACTATGCAAGTATTTATAGAAAAGACACAGACAGGCAGCCTTACGGCTCTAGATAAGTGACTGACGCTGAGCCGCCAGATCAGTACCAATAATATTCCTGATTATTGTTTGGATCTTATCAAGGAGCTCAAGGTAAACAGAAGGGGCACCGGACCATATGTGGCAGCAATATTCTAAGTCTGGATGAATGGTAGGTTTATAGGTCAGAACAAATAATATTGCTGATTCTTCTTTGGATTTTATCAAGGAGCTCAAGGTATATAGCAGGGGCACCAGACCATGTGGCAATAGTATTCTAAGCATGGACGATCGGTAGGTTTATAGATCAGGACCAATAATATTGCTGATTCTTCTTTGGATTTTATCAAGGACCTCAAGTTAAATAGCAGGGGCACCAGACCATATGTGGCAGCAATATTCTAAGCATGGACGAATGGTAGGTTTATAAGTCAGGACCTATAATATTGCTGATTCTTCGTTGGATTTTATCAAGGACCTCAAGGTAAATAGCAGGGGCACCAGACCATATATGGCAGCAATATTCTAAGCATGGACGAAGGGTAGGTTTATAGATCAGGACCAATAATATTGCTGATTCTTCTTTGGATTTTATCAAGGAGTTCAAGGTATATAGCAGGGGCACCAGACCATATGTGGCAGCAATATTCTAAGCATGGACGAATGGTAGGTTTATAGGTCAGGACCAATAATATTGCTGATTCTTCTTTGGATTTTATCAAGGAGCTCAAGGTAAATATGATAAGCACAACAATTTCTGGTTAAGTGACTAAAGCCGATCCGCCAAATCAGGACCAATAATATTGCAGATTCTTCTTGGGACCCTATTAAGGGGCGCAAGTTAAGCAAAAAAAGCCCCGGACCAGATGTGGCAGTAATATTCTAAGCATGGATGATGGGTAGACTTATAGATATGTAGGATAGATTCTGGAGAGAAAAATTGTCTCGCAGGACACATGGAACCGATTTTTCTTAGCAGCTGACCTAGAAATGGATTCAATGTAGTCTTTCCATGTCAGCTAAGATCGGGAGCCCGAGAAGTCGCAACGAGTCACCTTCCTGGAGGATAGCATCAGCCATGCTGGTGGAAGGCAGAGAAGGGTCTCTCAGATGATTAATGGAGAAAAGTTGAGTTTTAGAGGCGTTAAAATTGAGAAGCCATTTTTAGCCCCAGTTAATGACGGACTTTAGGTAGAAGCGGAATCTAGTGTTGACTACAGACATCAAAATTATCCATGCCCTCGCCATCTGATAGACTGATGTAACACAGTCTTTCTAGCAACATTTCAGATTGCGAAATTAAAACTCACGTTACAAAAGATATAGAGATTTGTCTGGATGAAATATGTTCTCGCTGCGTTGTATTGAAAGTTTTGAAAGTAAGACAAATTGATCAATTCGTCACAGAATTGACATGAGTCCAATCGGAGTAAGGAATTATCCATTCGGTGAAACTTTTTCGATTATCCACACCGCATCAATTTCAACTCCAGTAAAAGCCAAAAAAGAAGTCAGCTTGTTAAATTGAGACCAGTGTACACACCCACACACAAACATACCAAGAGATACACGCGCACGCATACACACCAACATACGCACACGGGCACACACACACGCGCACACACGCACACACACACTCAGACGCGCAAATATATACAGTGTGTCCATAAAGTTCATGTACACTTTAAAAAATGTATAACTTGTGTATATATATATGTATATATATATATATATATATATATATAGATATATATATATATATATATATATATATATATATAGGGTGTTCATATATATATATATATATATATATATATATATATATATAGGGGGTTCATATATATATATATATATATATATATACACACACACAGAGTGTCCATAAAGTTCGTGTGCACTTTAAAAAATTATTTGTATTTGCGATAGAAATAATTTGTAAAAAAGGATTAGAAAGAAGTAAATCTATATTTTGTAAGGTTTTAATGAAATTTTATTTAAGTTTCCACATGTCCTCCATCATTAGCAATACAAAGAGTAATACGATTTTGCAGTTCACGGAAAACATTTGCCAACTGATTTACAGTAATGCCTGAAATCACATTAGTTATTTTAGCTATACTTAAAACTGGTTACATTAAACTTTATAACATTTTTACATATATACATATATATATATATATATATATATATATATAAATATATATATATATATATATATATATTTGGTGTCAAAAATTTTTATCAGTGCCATGAACAGACAAAAATATTTTATTCCGTCTATACGTAAGGATGTTCTCCCGCCACATCATTTTGGTTCGTTGATTTATTCTTTTAAATGTAGTTGCGGTTCGCACTACATAGGGAGAATGACCCAAAGGCTGGATGTTAGAATAAAACAACACCTTCCAGCGAAAATCCGAAACCGGAAGTACACTGCCTCGGACATTCTGACCATTAAATACGGGTCATCCATCACAGAACACCTTATAAATAGCCATAATTGTGCTGTTAGTTTTACCATCCTTAGCAGGTATCACTCAAATTACCACCTAAAAGTGTTGGAGGCCATCTATATTCTAACATTAAAGCCTTCTCTTTGTAAACAGAAGGACTTTATATTAGGCCTCCAACTAATTACCATTTAAATATATTTTTCTCCCCACCAATAAACTTTATCCATTGTTTTTTTTTATTATTATATAATTTACTCTATTTACCTCGAATAAGCTCTGTCGACCGTGGTACGAAACCGGTTTTCATTTTTACTTTTTATTATCATGAGTGGGAATAATAAAACTAATTTTTGTCTGTTCATGGCAGTCATATATATATATATATATATATATATATATATATATATATATATATATATATATATATATATATTTCCGAGCGCTTACGGCTATATCTTTAGCCATTATCAACGATGATTTGATTTTTCAGCTTAATTGAGTGTGTGCATTATGTATATATCTTAGTGTGTAGTAGAGGTGTTTTAATTACATCGGTTACACAACCACATGCTTATCCAGACGTCTTACGTTACACCTATCTGATCACAGCTCCATTAGAACCCATTTAAACACACACACAAATTTACCAGACTCCATTAGAAATATACTCGTAGAAAACAAATATATTAATTGCTTCCACCTGTA
>OZ038499.1:19109684-19157759 GCA_964036315.1 Acanthosepion esculentum
TATTATTAAAAGGAATTAATTTTTCTTATGTTTTTCGATGTTAAATATTCAGGATATTAGACATTCTCTTTTTTCTGTGCTAGTGACCCAAATATCATTCTGGAACTGGCAGTGAAAGTATTCTGCGTGAAGGGTAATAAAACAATTAAGACTGGTTCGATAAAGGATGAGAAAGATATCTATATTCTTATCTTTTAATGACCCCTGCGTGTTCTTAGATCGATTTCCATTTTTTATGTTTTTGCCAGCATGCGTACGCATACGCATATTCCCGGTCTTATTATAAAGCATAAGTATACACATATGTACACATACATATACACAAACAATCATACATACACATACATACAAACACACATTCATCCACTTCCTATGTTGTGTAGGGTTCGCGTGCGTGCCCGTGAGCAGTTTTCTTTTTGTCAATATATATATATATATATATATATATATATATATATATATATATATATACCAGTACGCACATGTACATGCGCACTCCCTCTCTATACACACATAGTGTCTAATTATAAGGAATTAGTATACACATACATACAGAGACATATAGATCCACATATACATACACACACACACACACTTCCTATGTTGTGTAGGGTTCGCGTGCGTGTCCGTGAGCAGTTTTGTTTTTGTCAATAGGTATATATATATATATATATATATATATATATATACCAGTACGCGCATGTACATGCGCACTCCCTCTCTATACACACATAGTGTCTAATTATAAGGAATTAGTATACACATACATACAGACACATACATCCATATATACATACACACACACACTTCCTATGTTGTGTAGAGTTTGGGCGCGTGCCTGTGAGCATTATATTTTTTATGCCATTATGTATATACATATTCGTGCTCCACATATACGCACATGTGAGTGTATAGGCTTGGATGCGAGTGGTTTGACTACCGTATTTGTCCATTATGTGTGCATCTTGTGTGCTTTTGCGTGTGGGGTTATGATCTATTTAGTGCTGGTTTAAATTTTTTTTTTCTTGTATAATTCCATTCCTAGACGTATTAAAGCTGTATGTGAGGCTAAAGGAGGACCGACTCCATATTAAATAAATTTTGTTTGAATTTAACAAGTGTTTCAATTATATATATATATATATATATATATATATATATATATATATATATATATATATATATATATATATATATAAAAGACTCAAGCACTAATATTCTATGGTTATAATTTATTACATTGGAATCGTAATCACGATCCAATTCATCATCAGCGGTCATATGTAAAACACGGAAAAGGTTATGAAAGAATATCCAGACAGTGTGTATTGGGAACTTTCCAAAAGTTGGTAAAAATCATACTATCGTAGAAAATGAATAGTAGATATCATACTATACGAGAAAATGGATGGTAGATATCATACTTTAGTAGGAAATGGATGGTAGATATCATACCATACTACAAGCTGGAATGGTAGATATCATACCATAGTAGAAAATGGATGGTAGATATCATATTATAGTAGAAACTGGAATGTTAGATACCATACAATAGTAGAAAATGGGTGCTAGATATCATACCATAGTAGAAAATGGATGGTAGATAGCATACCATACTAGAAACTGGAATGGTAGATATACCATAGTAGAAAATGGATGGTAGATATATCATACCATAGTAGAAAATGAGTAGTAGATATACTATAGTACCACCGGAAATTGAATGAAGTAAACTATACATCAGTTTTTTTTTGGGGGGGGTTGTTTTTAGTTTTTGCAAGTGGATTTCTTTCTTGGTTTGTGTTTACAACTTTTAATTATTATTTATTTACTAAATCTAGCTCTAGTTATAGCATATGCTTCGCAAGTATGGGCATCGAACACTGTTCCTGATTTAAAAAACCATGTTACTGAATATGATGAAGTGGCTTCCACCATATAGTCTTTATTCGGTGAGACTCTAGTATGATATCTACGGAGGCATTTGTGAGCCACCGTAAATGACGATGCAGTCATTATTGCTGGAAAATGCTCAAGAAACCTGTTTATTGCTTTTAAAAGGGGAACCAAATCAGTTTAAAAATGAATAGTAGATATTAGACTATAGTAACACTGCAAATTGAATGTAATACGCCCATGAAGTTCGGTTTTTCAAGCATTCTTTGCGGTGACAAATCTCGTGATACTTCCACTGGTCCAGACCACCAAAAGCGGCTCACTAGCGTCTTGCATCACATTTAAGACGTCAGCAGCTCGGAGGTGGTGTGGTTTAGATATTCCGTTATAGGTGTTAAAATGGTGAACTCATACTAAGTTACAGATGGTGTTAAGAGTGCAGGTCAAATATTTATTGATTTCTTTTTAACGTCAAGAAAAGTATTGCTTTCAGAAAGATGATTTTTTCTGCACGACAATTCTCCATTACAGTCGACAAAAAGAAAATTAGGAAGATTATCAGAAGAGTTTTTTTTTTAAGATACTCTTTTGACTTGCACGTTCTCCCCATTTGTGCTGAACCTGATGTCAAAGCTCCAAGTTCCTAGTTAAAGATCATTCCACGGCTCAATAGTTTAGTGGATTACAGCATTACTTCATGAGGTTGGTAGTATAGTATTTGTGAGTTCAATCCCTGGGTCCGGTAGTACGAACCCAGACGCAGACCAAGCAATAAAATCAGCTGTGCTAGATTTAGATATCTCTAAACATGGACAGTAGAACAAGTCCAATCTACCCCATAGATTTAATAAAGGGTTCTGTTCGAAATTTCTTGAATTTTACCAGGATCGGCAGGCGCCTGAAAGATGCTAGAGATTCATAATAGCCGAAACAATGATAACTCTTTCTTCAAAGATTTAAAAAAGTTTATCCCGTGTATAGCTTCCGAGAAATGATCCAGAAAACTTTGCGAATAACCAGTGGTAGACTCTGTCATTGTGGACAACAAAATGAGGGCTCAATAAAATAAAGAGATTCTCAACTTTTATGGGCACGAATGTGCCTTCCGACGCCTGCAGGTGTTTAGCATAGTTTAAGAAAGTTAGAATATCTGGTTGACCCAAGCGGCAGAATGGTTGAGAATTACTTATTTTGTGATGTCAACAAACACTCGTTGCCACTTTCGTAATGCTTGTTGTAGTAGAGACTTTGTAATCGCAGATACAACTATAGTAACGCCGTTGAACAATACTGGTGTCAGACGCCTTCGAATAACCCTCGCACTAATAGTACTTGCTCGATAATACTCTCTCGACAAGTAACCACCGAACAGTAATCATTATAGAGAATAGTGTAGAGAAGAGACTAGTGATTCGTATAGTAATAGAGGATAGGGAAGAAATTGTAATACATGTTTAATGTAGTTTGAATGTAGCAATCCGACGTAGGAAGTAATTTGCTCAATGTAACAACACCAATGTCTCGTAGCACCTATTCAGGAATTCTTAAGGTCTTCCATATCAGAGGTTGTCAGTGGATATTTGGAAAGACTAGGAGAACGTACTTTTGCAGGTCTCCTCATCTGATAGGTTAGCAGTAGATCTTCCGAAAACGAAAACAAAATGGCCGCCTTTATACACATCGGGTCGAATATTTCTAGTCTTCTGATTGGTTAATCTTCTATGGATGTACTATAAAATGAGTCAGCTCATTTTGGTTTGCTCACTAGTATTCAAAATAATCTAACAGAAATGTTGTCCATTTTCAAGATAAGTCGCTACTAGTTACTTTTGAAGTTTTTTGTGATGTCAACGAACACTGGTTGCAACTTTCGTAATGCTCGTTGTAGTAGAGACTTTGTAATCGCAGATACAACTATAGTAACGCCGTTTAACAATAATGGTGTCAGAGGCCTTCGAATAACCCTCGCACTAATAGTACTTGCTCGATAATACTCGCTCGACAAGTAATCCGTAGAGTGATCAGTATAGAGAAATAGTACGGTGAGAAACTAGTGATCAATATAGAGATAGTGAGAAACCGTATAGTGAATAGAGTAGAGAAGAGAGCGTTCTTATAGTAATAGAGGATAGAACTGAAATAGCGATCCGAATAGTAATAGAGGATAGACTAGAAATAGCGATCGTTTAGACGTCAGCTACTTATTACATATGTACGTTTCCTCTATGGTGACGTGGTCTACTTAATTCGAAAATGGGATCGCCTGTGGTTGCTCACTGGCGATCTATGTTCAAACTCAAGTGTCGGCAGTGGCACTTTATTTCTATATAAGAACCTACCACATGTTTTCGCGAGTGGGCAGCAGGACCTGCTTTACTGCGTGCGCCATTGCAACAGTGGTCGGTAAGGCTATCATTGAGAGGAAGCCGACTGCCAACTTACTTTTGCATGCAGTTGATCCCGATGTTCAAGTCGGCCTCGCTCAAAACTCAGAGCAGGCCAGGTGTCAGATCCTTCGCTTTGATGCTTTGATTTCCCAGGAAGAAAAGGTGCTGCATCACTTCAGATTGTCTTTGAGACTGTCTTTGAGACGCAAGTATGGCTTTCCATCTAACATTCCATTTATTCTCATATATTCCTTTGTTTATTATATTGCAATTTTTTATTATAATACTTTAATATCTTTCATTAAGAGGAAGTCGCATGCTGCCAACTTCCTTTAATATTTGCAAACAGCTGATCCCGATGTTCAAACGGCACTCACTCAAAACTTTGTATAGATTAGAAGCAGGACAGGCGCCATCTTGTTCGTTCTGATGCTTTCTTTTCCCAGGAAGAAAAGGGGATTCTGCACCGCTGCAGATTGTCTTTGAGTTTCTCTTTGAAACGCAAGTATGGCCTTCCAACTGACCTGCTCCTTAGAAGCTAGCCAAAGAGAAGTTACTTCGGAAGTCTGCTATCGCTGATACCAGAAAATATGTCCTGTCTACGCGAATTTGATTTTCTTCAATATGTGCTATATATTTAGACAATGCTTTAATACCGCAAAATTTTATTATTGCCTTAAATAGGATAGATGTTAATCTCTTAATACTTAAACGTGGGGGATATCTGAGGAACCTTTCGACCAACGCTTCGTCGGAGAAAATCGTTGGCAGAATTTGTATTATTTTTATTATAACAGGAACAACGAAAAATGGGACGAAATAGGGAAACAAAACAAGCGCAATATTGAAATATAAAATCGTAAAAATCAAACAGATGGGACATGAGGACCAATGGCCACGTGTTTACGCGAGTGGGCAGCGGGACCTGCTTTACTGCGCGCGATATAACAGCAAGGGCCGCTAAGGCTACCACTGAGAGAAGCAGCATGCTGCCAACTTGCTTTAATATTTGCACGCAGCTGATCCCGACGTTCAAACCGCCCTCGCTCAAACCTTTGTATAGATTAGAAGCAGGGCAGGCATCCAGCTCCTTCTCTCTGACGCTTTGTTTTCCCAGAAAGAAAATAGGATGCTGCATCGCTTCAGATTGTCTTTGAGTTTGCCTTTGAAACGCAAGAGTGGCCTTCCAACTGACCTGTTCCTTAGAAGGTACTCAAAAGAGAAGTTGCTTTGAAAGTCTGCTACCGCTGATATCAGGAAAAAATGTCCTGTCTGCCCGAGTTAGATTTTCATGTGGATAGCTTCAATACGCGTCATGTTGCATTTAGTCAGAACATTACTGTATCTCATGCTATCACACAGTTTTATGTTGCAGATGATACATAGAAAATGAACGTGGAAAGCATCCAGTTGACTGATATATCGTCGGTAAAATAACCAATATATATTCATATATCTTACTTATAAATCGTTATAACGGATAATCCGTATTTGAAATAGACGCCCCATTTTTATTTATTAAACAGTGTTTATTACGTCTATCGCTCTGACTATTTCAGTAATTTTCGAAATTAAAATGCGTTCTCCGAGTGTCATCGAGCATGCATCTCCTTTTCGCAGAGGAAACCGTCATTCGATTCACTGTAATAATATTGAAGTTAATAAAAATGTCGGATTAAAATAGATCTATTAACTCTTCAGAAATGCATATACTGGGTGTAACAGCAAAATTGTCCAAATCGTGTAACAGCAAAATTGTCCAATTGTTAGATTAAGCTTCGAGCCGTTGTATCTTAAAAATGATATCTTATTGGAACTCTCCGAGGATTTTATAACACTACTGGACTCTAGTTTGAACAATAAGAATGTGTAATTACTCTCTAAACTTAACAGAAGAATCGTGATGAAATCGATCATAAACAAAAATGACATATCCATCATTAATTAATCATAGCTACGGATCGTAATCTCATGAAGTATTGAAATAAAGTTCATATATATATATATATATATATATATATATATATATATATATATATATATATATATATATATATATATATATATATATATACGAGGGTCATTCAATGAATAAGGTGAATTTTTCGGTATAAGGACTTCTAATACAGATAGAAGCTTACTCTTTTATTTTATTTTTTTGTTTTACTTCTTTTTCATATGGATTTAATTTCTTTTGCAGATTAGAAAAAAATGTAAGAGTTTTGGCGATTAACAAAGATGGCCGACCAAGAAGCATGCTCCAGGATTGAACAGCGGTCAGTTATCAAGTTTTTGGTTGCTGAAGGGTGCAAACCAGTTGAAATTCATAGGAGAATATCAACTGTCTATGGTGCCACATGTTTCAGCCAAAAAATATCTACAAGTGGGCTAAATTGTTTAAAGAAGAACGGAGCAGTGTTGAGGATGAAGACAGGCCTGGGAGGCCTACAGAAGTGAGGTCTTCTGAGGTGATCGAATCAGTTAATGACCTCATTCAGTCTGACAGAAGGGTGACAGTGGATGACATTGCAAAGATTTTGAGCTTATCTGTTGGGACAAACGCAGGGGTCATCAGTCAGAAGGAGTCATCTTGCATCATGACAACGAAAGGCCTCATAGAGCAGCCCAAACGGTGCAGACCATCAACGAGATGGGCTGGGAACTGCTCCCTCATCCCCCTTACAGCCCAGACCTTGCCCCTTCAGACTTTCACCTGTTTGGTCCCTTAAAAGCGTTCACGAGAGGCACGAAGTTTAAAAGTGACGATGAAGTCAAAAGTGTTGTGAGCGACTGGCTGAGACATCAGTCCAAAGATTTTTACGCTGAGGGAATACGGAAGCTTGTGCACAGATGGGAAAAGTGTGTGACAGTGCTTTGAGACTACGTTGGAAAAAAAAGTATGCTTCTATGTGTATTAGAAGTCCTTATACCGAAAAATTCCCCTTATTTATTGAATGACCCTCGTATATATATATATATATATATATATATATATATATATATATATATATATATATTATTCTAGGATCACTTTTCAACTCATTTAAGATGAATCTCGCCCCCTCCTTCTGACTGCCCCGGTGTAACAAGCACCCTCATAAGTTTCACGCACGATTTGGTTTCCAATCGTTTTTCGTTGCTCTTCGATCTACCATAGCTGAAACCACTGTCTCACGTGCCAAATTGTGTTGGATCTTTTCTAATTTACCTCTTTAGCTCTACGTTGAAATGATGATCCTTCTTCCTGTTGTGACTTGCTGATCCATTTTTTCTCTCTATTATTCCCTCTTTTTTAAACTGATTCACCGTTCTCTTAATGGTTCTTAAATAGACATTGAAGATGGAAGCCAGAATATGAATGTTGGTAAAATGACTGAAGGCATGAATGATCTTTTCCCTCTCACTATTGCTCAATTGAGAGGACAGTGCGTTTGACACAAAACAATTTCAAGCAGCTCTCTTTCTAGCTGAATAACACAACGGTTTCTTTAGTGATTCTTGCGAAAAAAAAAAGGTGTCAAGATGGCTATCTTATCTGAAATCCTGAAAAAAAAGAAACTAGATTAGTTTAGTGATTTTTTACATATTAAACATTTTGTTGGATGGATAATTATGTTGTTACACGATCTGGACAATTTTGCTGTTACACGATCTGGACAATTTTGCTGTTACACGATTTGGACAATTTTGCTGTTACACGATTTGGACAATTTTGCAGCTACACGATTTGGACAAATTTGCTGTTACACTATTTGGACAATTTTGCTGTTACACGATCTGGACAATTTTGCTGTTACACGATTTGGACAATTTTGCTGTTACACAATTTGGATAATTTTTCTGTTACACGATCTGGACAATTTTGCTTTTACACGATTTGAATAATGTTGCTGTTATACGATTTGGACATTGTTTCTATTACACTCAATATACGTATATAGGAAGGTATCGGTATTTTTAACAAGTCTTGATATTAAAAATTGAAACCCACGCGTTCTGGCAATTTTTATGGAAATTTATTTTTTTAATCTGGCTAATTGGCTCGGATATTTATAAATCTATCACACGGACTTTCACGGTCTTGCGTCAAGGTCGGGACGTGTTTACGGTGACATTCTTTGTTAAAATACCGCCGTTCAATTTAGTTCGTTCCTGGGTAATCAACCCGTCTTGCGCCACGGCTAGGTGTGCAGAGCAATAGATCACTCGAGAGTTCTTGGTTTGCTCGCCAGCAGTGCCCTTCAAAGCGCATTCTGCGTTCGCGTAAGATTGTAGAAATATTAGGGATGGGTGTATAGAGATGTGATTTATTTGGACGTTGTCACCAAGTGATGTTAAATATAGCTATCAGCGCCAGAGCGTAGGTTCCATCAAGTATAGAGTCTAAGGTTTTAGTTAACGAGCAAGAAATGTCACCATACATTAGAACCACCACTACAGTAGCTCGAAAGTATCTCCGTTTGAGGTTGTCTGGTATATCAGATTTACAGATTACATCCATTTTTATTCAAGGCAGCCTAGGCTTTAGCCACGCGACTTTTCACATCCTTTTCAGTAGAATTTAATTCGTTTCCGATGTCTGTAAAAGATTTAACAGATTTAATTGATTTACCTTAGTCAGTTTGTATTGAGCGTTGCAGGTTGAAGCCTACGAATTTGATTTTAGAGGTATTCACATAGAGTCCAACATCATCGGCAGCATTTTTTAGATGATATAGGAGAACTGTGTCTTTGGTGTCTACAGTGATAGTCAATATCTGTTAGTTTTTTTGCATGACATCGACTCCAGGTTTGTTTTTCTTTTGTTTTACGGCAATGGAAAGTTGGCTCCCTGTGCCGCGCCAGGGAATTTTTCTCGCCGGAGTCGATCCTTCAAATCTACAAATCAACCATTCGCCCTTGCATGGCGTATTGCCGCCATATATGGTCTGGTGCCTCTTATGTTTGTCTCAAGGTTTTCGATAAGATCCAGAGACGGATATGCAACGTAACTGGCCCTGATCTGCAGTCGCTCTCTCACAGACGTACCGTCGTCTCCCTCTGTCTTTTTTACAAATACTTTCATTGTAACTGCTCCGAGGAGCTGCTTTCGCTGGTTCCCAAACTTCATGAATTTAAGCGGTCAACTAGGCTGGCATCTCGCTCTCACCCTTTCACTGTTGAAACTGTTAAATGTAGCCGTCTCTTCTACTCCAATAACTTCATGTCTCGCACCTCTCGTCTGTGGAACTCCCCCCCTCTTCCTGTTTCCCTGATACCTATAATCTCCAACTATTCAAATGTAATGTCAATCGACGTCTGCAGATGCCCTGATCTATCCCCTATCCTTCTCTTCGTCCTTTCCTCTTTCACTCCTGTTTGCTCTAGCTCCAACTCTCTGTGACCCCTAGTGTGCTAATGGATTTCCGCCTTGCTTGCTGTGAAACTCTAAAAAAAAAAAAAAACACACACATCAATTTCAATTGGTTATTTAATGCCAACAAGATTTTTATTGCTGGTAATATTTTTTTCCAAAAATGTATTGCTGGAAACATTTTTTTTCAAAAATGTATTTTTTTAAAGCTTTTCGCCCCAAGCAAGGCGAGAGTGCCACTATCACGCAAGTGGTTACAGAGTGTGGGAGCAAGAGTCGTGGAAGAGGAAAGGATGATGGGAAGGACGGGGAATAGACCAAGGCATCTTTTTTTGGAGATTTCGATTGACATTGCATTTGAATAGTTGGAGATTATAGCTATCAGGGAAACAAGTAAGAGGAAGGTAGTTGCACAGACGGGAAGTGCGAAGCATAAAGCCATTGGAGTAGAAGAGACGGCTACATTTAACCGTTTTGACAGTGAAAGGATGGGACTGAGATGCCGACCTAATATCACGTTTAAATGTATGCAGTTTCTTTTTCAAAAATGTATTGCTGGTAAAAAATATTTTTTCAAAAAAAGAGGTACTTGTATCAAAACCCACTCCTACACCTTCACAGCGCTCTGATACCTTTTGGGGAGCCAACGACCCGCTCACAGCTGGGACCCCAAGAGACGCCACCACCCTGGGCCAGGGCGGATTCGGGAACACCAGCAACCAAGACGCGGACCCACGCTCTCCAGTACCACCACCGATAAAAGTCTCCGCTGCCGGATGTAGTTTATCGACTTACCCAAAACGGCTTGGTCATAAAGCAAAATCTAGATGATGATTTTTGTGGAGGCAAGTTCTCAAGGCGTAATCAAGGGTAATAACAAAGAGAAAAGGTGCAAGGCTGTCCCCTTGAAGTGTCCTTGCTTTGATGTCGAAAAATCTAGTGTCTGTGTCTGGCGATCTAAGCAATAAACTAAATATTTGGTAGGTTCTTTTATTGGGAAAACGCTGACAAGCATAATAAAACCTGACATACTGTCTAAAAAGGGAAAAAAAAAGTCGAGCAGCAAATAACATTTCATAATGACGTGTGTCTAACGGAAGATTGAGAGTTCGTGACGTGATCTTTAGCTTGCAAAGAGAGATCGCCAGCTGTTTTCTCGGGGATCATAAAACCACCGGCGCCATTGCGTGAATGAGATAACGACAGAAGGGAAAGGAAAAAGAGAGAACGAATCCGTTTCAGGCGAGATAAAATCTGTATAAAACAAATAAAAAGCGACCTTAGCATTTCTTCATTGGCAAGGGCGTTAAAAAGTGAAGTGTCGGAAAGTGCATTTATTTTTACTTATCTCCCCTCTTTCCTCTTCAACTAAATGCAGCTGATATTAAACACTAGCAAAATAAACATTTTTCGTAGGATTTTGCCATTTGCGCCAACCGCCCAATATGCGTCATGAGGCCTCTGATCAGGAGTTTCTGAGGAGCGTGGGACCACCTCTTAATTGATGCTGTTTCTAGGTCCACCCAAACCCGGGGTTGTAACACCTGTTAGGGTTCCAGCTATGGTTAAATAGTTAACCCCAAGTCCAGCTGCGTTCTAGGTAAGACGATAAACTACATCTAACAGCCACGCCTCTGATCAGGAGATTCTGAGGAGTGTGGGACCGCTTCTTAATTTCTGGTGTTCCCAGGTCCACCAAGACCCGGGGTGTTAGCACCTGTTAGGGTTCCAGCTATGGTCAAATAGTTAACCTCAAACCCATCTGCGTCCTAGGTAAAACGATAAAATACGTCTAGCAGCAAGGCCTCTGATTGGGAGGTTCTGAGGAGCGTAGAAACACCTCTTAATTGTTCTGACTCGGGGTGGTGGCACCTGTCAGGGTCCTAGCTATGGACAAATAGTTAACCCCCAAACTAGAGTCAAAACACTATGAAAGTGTAAAAATATGTTTTAATACCAGAAATACTTTGTAAAAAAATTATTAACAGCAATACCTTTTTTTTAAATATTACTAGCGATACATTTTTGAAGGAAAATTATTACCAGAAATAGATTTTTGAAGAAAAAAATATTACCAGCAATAAAAATTTTGTCGGCATTAAATAACCCGTTGAGATTGATATGCCGTAAAACAAACCAAACCAAACCAAAGCAAACACTAGCAACATAAACTATTTTCGTAGGATTTCGCCTTCTGTCGATTCCGAATACGAAATCGAGCAGATATGGTCTTTCGAGAAGATCTGAAGATCTTCATTGCCATATTCACAACGTTTCAGCCTCTATATCTCTGAGATGACGTATTATGATTACTTGCATTATTTACATCATTCGAACTGTTATCCTCATTTTCATTGCGTATTCACGACGTTTCGTCCGTTGTACACTCCGGGCTTCTTCAGGTGATTGAAATTTCGAACCGGGCCCTTTATTTCGCCCACAGGTGTATAGTGTTCTAGTTTCACATGCCATCTCTTCCGGATTTCTCAGTTATTTCTCTTTAACTCAACTTTCCAAGTTTTTAGTTCACCACTGCTGTAGCCAGGTGTTGAACGCACACCACATTGGGTCTAGTTATTGGATCTAACCAACGCCTTTATCCACTGGGCTATGCGTCTTTGACATGTGACCTGTGTATGAATTTTTGGGACTCATAAAGCTAATATATGAGCAACCAATTTTTTTTTTTACTAGTGCTCATACTGCATTTTTTTCTGTTATTATCGCATTTTTTACCAGAGCTGATACTATTTTTTTTTGTTGTTATTCATTTTTTTTTCAAGAACTTCTTATAACTGGTTCACATATTGTATTCATTTCTATGCTTGGTCGGCTCAGGGGAGTTTTGTAGCCAAGCATATTTACTGATTCCTTAAGTTTTCTTATTCCCCAGTGATGTTCTCTGTCTATTATTTCAACCTCATCCAACTTTCCCTCCATATGTCGTCAGCTACGCCTGAATTTTTCATTTCCTCTCATGTTACCACTTGACGATGTTCTTGCAGTCTTGTCTTAAGGGCGCGGTCTGTTTCTCCGGGATGGCGTAAACACAGTCCTTAGTCATGTTCTCCTCTAGGAAGGGGTCTTACTCGGAAGAGGTGCATGCGTGGTGTTGAACCAGTTTTGAATGTTGTCCTGATGTTATATGTATTTTTATTCTTTTATTTTTTATATTTTCTCCGATAATTCCTTCATTTCGGATATGCAGACTGAAGCTGTTTTCTGAGTGTTGTTGTCCTCTTGTACCCTTCTATCCCAGTTTGTCGGAAATGTTACCATCTACCCAGGTTATCTGTTACGTTGTATGGTACTGCTTATACTGACAATTTGTTCGGATGTCGCTGGGTCACCACTTATCAATTTTGCTCGCTCTTTGTAATCAGCGGACGATCCCTTTCTTTACACTGTATTGGTGGTGGGAGTTGAAGTTGAGGTATTGTCTGGTGAATGTAGACTTAAAATAGTCGGATGTCTTGAACCCATGCTCTGTTTGAGATATTAATACATCCAGAAAGACAAGTTTGTTGTTTTTTCTCTCCATTGTGAACTGTATCGATTGTCTTATTGAGTTCACATGGTCCTGTAGTAGCAATGAAGTTGAGTATAACAGTCCGAATAATGTAATATATATATATATATATATATATATATATATATATATATATATATATATGTGTGTGTGTGTGTGTGTGTGTGTGTGTGTGTGTGTGTGTGTGTGTGTGTGTGTGTGTGTTTAAATTATATTTCGGCTTAAAATAATCCTGGTTGGCTGTTTGGTTCTAATTACTGAGACGAAGAGAATGTTTATATATATAAACAGGGTACCGTGGATAAATTGTCGCCATTTTATATTTTTAATTTCGCGCATGCGCGTTGTTTCTTCTGATGTGGTCGTCTGAACAGTATAGTAGGGTCAGTTCGGCACGGTCTGTGAAAAAAAGAAAAGAAAATCATGCCGCAATTCACTCTGACAGAAATTTGGAAACAGCATGCTTTACTGCTTGGCATTCTCGTCAGAAGTTCCAATAAGAACATTTTAGATTGAGTTTCAATCTGAGACGAGTGCAGAGGATTGTGTCCCCCCAAAAATATAGAGATTGATAAAACCAAATATTCAGTCAACGTAATGGTGTTTGGATCAATGGTGACGTTATGCCGCATTCATCTTCTCAGACTCAACACATCAAGTTCATTGAAAAGGCAGTGCTGCTCTAGGTCAAGAGGATGGTTGCTGGAAGATCCTTATATCTGGTAACATGACTCTGCACCATGCCACAAAAGCGTGATAACTCAGTCATGGCTGTCTGACAATTTCTGTGGTCACATCACCGCTTATATCTGGCTACCTAACTCGCCCGACTACAAACCCCTTGATTATGATGTGTGG
Organism: Acanthosepion esculentum; assembly: GCA_964036315.1. Lineage (NCBI taxonomy): Eukaryota > Metazoa > Mollusca > Cephalopoda > Sepiida > Sepiidae > Acanthosepion > Acanthosepion esculentum. Next base: position 19,123,708 of record OZ038499.1, read on the forward strand.
AGTGCATTTGAGCGAGAGACCGACAAAACTGCTCGTAACACGGAAGCTGAACTGAAGGCAAGAATTATGGACAGCATTCACTAACTTAAACAAGGAGCGCCGGGAAGATATGCAGGAGAATCCGAAGTGGTCTGGAGACCGTGGTTCAATCTGATATTTCAAGATATTCTTCCGTAATTTTGGCATATATATATATATATATATATATATATATATATATATATATCCGGTAAAATAGCCGCCATAATAGACTACCTACAATAAGCTATATAAACAAATTTTTACTACGGTAATAAAAACACCGATCAAAATAAAATAAAAAAATAAATAAATAAAAATAAAAATAAAATAAATAGAAACAAGCAAAATAATTTGACACAAATAAATAAATAAACGACTCCCGGTAAAATATCCGCCAAAATAGACTACCCACAACTCACCACTGACACGTGTATATGAATAGCCGAGAAAAATAACAGCACTCGTGGCCTGACGATTGCATCTAGCATGAAACAGACTGTCACCTCTACGTGTTGACTTCTATGTTCACTTTTATATTTTATATATATATATATATATATATATATATATATATATATATGAGAGAGAGAGAGAGAGACTAGTATTATTTTGAATTATGCGTAATTTCGATATAATTTATCCATCGCATCCTGTATATATATATATATATATATATATATGTGTGTGTGTGTGTGTGTGTGTGTGTGTGTGTGTGTGTGTGTGTGTGTGTGTGTGTGCGCGCGCGCGCGTGTGCGTGTGAGTGTGGCTGGGTGAGTGCATGTTGTATATTTAATATATTTCCTGTTTATACATTATTTTAATAGATACACTTTATTTTAGTAAATGCTCTGTTTTTTGTGGGGAGTGGGTGGGTAATTAAACAGTATTAATTACATTTACCGGCATGAATGTTTGAGAAATTTCTTAGAAAATGTACGTGCCTCAACAGGAATCGAACCTGTGTCCTACACGCAAAAGTCATTTGATCTGATGTGCTTTACTAATTAGCTTTCGAAAAGCGTCTGGTTAGCTATGTCCAAATTAATGTTTTTAAACAACAAATATTCGACGAGTTTTCTCGATCGCTCATATCTGCTCACGAAACGTATCTTAACGTAAACAATAACAACGTATAATGAAATGGATTCAATCCGACAATTATTTAATATATTTTCTGTTTATACGTTATTTTATGGATAGTATTTATTTCAGTAAATGCTCTGTTGTTTTTTTTTTGATGTTTTTTTTGTTTTTGTTTTAATTTAAAGAACATTAATTACTTTTACCAGCCTAAAAGTTTACGAAATTTCTTGAGCATTCAGGCCGGTAAATGTAATTAATAATGTTTTAATGAAAAATAAGAGAGTATTTGCTTAAATAAATTGATTCTATTAAGATAACGTATAAACTGAAAATATATTAAATGATTGGCGGAGTTAATCCTTTTAATTATATATACGAGGGTCATTCAATAAATAAGGTGAATTTTTCCGTATAAGGACTTCTAATACAGATAAAAGCTTACTCTCTTTTAATTTTTTTTTTTTTTTGTTTTACTTCTTTTTCATATGGATTTAATTTCTTTTGCCGATTAAAAAAAAACTTTGAGAGTTTTGGCGATTAACAAAGATGGCCGACCAAGAAGCATGCTCCAGGATTGAACAGCTGTCAATTATCAAGTTTTTGGTTGCTGAAGGGTGCAAACCAGTCGAATTTCATAGGAGAATGTCAACTGTGTATGGTGCCACATGTTTCAGCCAAAAAATGTCTACAAGTGGGCTAAATTGTTTAAAGAAGGACGGAGCAGTGTTGAGGATGAAGACAGGCCTGGGAGGCCTACAGAAGTGAGGTCTCCTGAGGTGATCGAATCAGTCAATGACTTCATTCAGTCTGACAGAAGGGTGACAGTAGATGGTATTGCAAGGACTTTGAGCTTATCTGTTGGGACAAACGCAGGGGTCATCAGTCAGAAGGAGTCATCTTGCATCATGATAACGCAAGGCCTCACACAGCAGCCCAAACGGTGCAGACCGTCAACGAGCTGGGCTGGGAACTGCTCCCTCATCCCCCTTACAGCCCAGACCTTGCCCCTTCAGACTTTCACCAGTTTGGTCCCTTGAAAGCGTTCACGAGAGGCACGAAGTTTAAAAGTGACGATGAAGTCAAAAGTGTTGTGAGCGACTGGCTGAGACATCAGTCCAAAGTTTTTACGGTGAGGGAATACGGAAGCTTGTGCACAGATGGGAAAAGTCTGTGACAGTGCTGGGAGACTACGTTGAAAAAAAAGTAAGCTTCTATCTGTATTAGAAGTCCTTATACCGAAACATTCAACTTGAAGGTGGGAATTAAAATTTAATAGAGAGAAGTTTTAAAGAGAGGAGTTAAATAACGGTTTAAATGAATGAGATACAGAAAATATGAATTATTTTCCGATGTATAATTCATTACTGAATCGCTGACTTAAAATAAATTCAAAAAAAGGAAAAGGGTGTATATATTTGTGATGACACTACACACAATAAAAGACGATATAATCTAAACTTAAAATTCAGAAGATGAGAGAGAGAGAGAGAGAGAGATAAGAAAAGAAAAACAGGGGGGAAATTGGGCGGCAACTAAAACCGAAGGGCATTTTTAAAAGAGCCGCTGTGCAATCAAGAAAATTTGACAAAAGTAAAATATATATATATATATATATATATATATATATATATATATATATATATATATATATATATATATATGATACTAAAAGGCATGCATGTGTGTTCCTGGTATACAGCTAAAGCGATACATAATACGCTAAGCAATTTATAGTATATTGTATCTTGAATGCCTGCCAAATGCAGTGCCAAATTCATTAAAATTTGACACGGAGTTCCTGGAGTTAGGGCATTTTTAATAGGAAATTCAGTATTTGTTTTCGATACACATTCTTATATCAGTCCACGTATATAAACAAGCACTTTCATATATTCCAGCTATTATAAGTGTGTAACATAATAAGCATCCACGACACATCATAACATCATTATTGAGTAAATCTAAAATTTACATAACACAGCATATAGTTATACAATTTACGAGGCTTCACTAGAACATTTCATAAACAATTTTGTCGGATGCTTGGCAACGATTTGATATGTTAAGAGCCTATGTGTGTGTCATTGTAAAACATCATTTGTATGGCTGGTAAGTAGTGTCACATGACTAAATAAAAAAAATAAATGAATGCTTATTTACCGCCATTATACATTTTGAAATAAATTTGAGGAAGTAACAATTATGCATAATGAAAAATATAATTTTTATTTTTTTAAATAACTAGAAAAAATGAAAACTAACTGCACAAAAAGGAGGTATTCATTTTATTCAGTAAAATCAGATCATCAGACGGTTGATGTTTTTTTTTTTTTGGTGGGGGGAGTAACTTCAGCTATGAAAAATAAAATATGGGAAACATTAAAATTGTTATAAATTGTCACAACTAAAGGGAAAAGCGTGTAATGTGATGTCAGTTTGCAATTCCATTTAAAAAAGTAAGCTTTACATTTACTGGCCAGAAATGTAATTAATACTGTTTAATTAAAAAGAGAGCATTTATTTAAATAAATTGTATCTATAAAAATAACGTATAAACAGAAATTATATTAAATAAATATCGGACCTAATCCGTTTCATTATATGTTGTCATTGTTTCCGTTAAGATATGTCTTGTGAGCAAATATGATCGATGAAGAAAACTCGTCGAAGATTGTGTGTTTATCAACAGTAATTTGAACTTTGCTAACCAGACGCGAAATAGCACATCAGATCAAATGATGTTTTCATATAGGAATACAGGTTCGATTCCTGTCGAAAAACGCATATTTTCTACGAAATGTCTCGAACACTCATGCCGGTAAATGAATTAAAGCTGTTTAATTAAAAACAGAGCATTTAATCAAATAAATTGTATCTATAAAAATAACGTATAAACAGAAAATATATTAAATAATTGTTGGACTTAATCCCTTTTCACGGAGGCACGGTTGGATTGCGGAATCGGAGAGACGAGTTCGAATTCCAGTCGAATCCATTACATTCACTTACGTGCTAATACTGTGGGAAACGGAATGAATCCTCTTCTCCCTCCAGCTAAGGGTAAATAGCAGGACGGACTGGGTTCTATAGCCTTGGACGGCAACTGGTCTAGCAGAAGGACAACTCTGAATTGAAAACCTACTGAGGGTCATTTAGGGACTTGTGGCACATAGTGAACCAGGTCACTGTATTCGGCCCTTCAAAAAGTGTGGATGGTTCTGCACAAAACCTTCACCACTATGATCAAATCACATATGTTGGTGTCTGGCTGGCGGCTCCTCGGAACTGAGCTAAAGTCCGACAATTACTTTAAAACATTTTTATGTTTATACATTCTTTTTATAAAAATGTCTTAAAATAATTGTCGGACTTTGTCAATTCTATAATGTGTGAGGTCATTTGTTTACATTTGATACGCCATGAGCAGATATGAATGTACGTGAGAGAATAATGGAAGATGAAAGTTTAAAGACAGTAAAATCGACCTTGCTAACCGAACGCTACTCTGTGGCCGAGACGGTATGGGCACGTCAGTCTATATGACAGTTCCGTATGGGATACAGGTTCGATTTCTATGAAAATTTCTCGGACATTCAGGCCGGTAAATGTTGTTTAATACTGTTTATTATGAAAGAGAGCATTTACTTAAATATTTGTATCTATAAAAAGAATGTATAAACATAAAAATATCTTTAAATAATTGTCGGACTTTGTCCATTTCATAATGTATATATATATATATATATATATATATATATATATATATATATATATATATATCAATCTAATTGAAATAATAAAAACGAAAAAATATTAATATAATAATAACAATAATAATAATATACAACGCAGCGTCTCTGAAGATTTCAACTTTTTAATATTTTTATTGTTCAAAACATATATATACATAAATAGATATTTCTCTCTCTCTCTATCTATCTATCTATCTATCTCTCTCTCTCTCTCTATATATATATATATATGTATATATATATATATATATATATATATATATATATATATATATATTCACGATCTCTTTTCTATAAAGACAATCATCGTGGTTTCTAAGGTCAAATTGAGACAATTTATTTATAACAGGTGTAAATGAAAACGAGGCAAATTCTTAGGCGATAGTGAATTTCATTCATTCGAAAGACGAACTCGGAACCAATTGTTATATTTTATGTTCATTCCAAAGATACCAGAGACAAGTCATTCATTAATCACGATTTGAAGAATTATTTCTTTCGGCGCAAACACGAGAATTTAAAAATATATATATATATTTCTATTTTGTCTTGTTTCGGTCGCCGAGGACGACTAAACATAACTATTTTCACCACAAAAATTTTAATAGTCACTCTGTTATATTTCTATATAACTAAATAATATTGCGCTTCAACTGAATCCAGATTATAAAAATTCGTTTTTATAAATATCAGTAATAATACTCCACATCGCGGACTGAGGATAATATTTAACTTGTAGAATATAAGTAATAAACTCTACACAAGACGTGAACACTCGTTCCCCGTTCTGGCTATGAGGATAAACTACCCGCGTCCTGTGTAAGACGATAAACTACGTCCAACAGCAAGGCTTCTGATCTAAGGTTTTGAAGAACATGGAACCACCTCTCAATTGCTAGTGTTCCCAGATCCACACTGACCTGGTGTGGTAGCAGCTGTTAGGGTCCCAACTATGGGCAAATATTTAACCCCCAAACTGGGTTCAAAATACAATGAAAGTGTAAAAATAGGCTTTAATAGCAACAATAAAATTTTGAGGAAATATTATTACCAGCAATGCATTTTTGAAAAGAAATTAAAAACAATAAACATCTTGCCGGCATTAAGTAACCCAGTGAGGTTGATATGCCGTAAAAATAACACCGAACCAAACCAAACCTGATAATTAAAATCGTCCGAAATTTAAATGCAACGCTCTATCGCCATCTTGTCTTCTTGAATCTCCTTCATATTTTATCCTTTCCTCGATTTTTCCTATTCGCTGTCTCCTCTTTCATTTTCACTCCCTGTCAACCCCTTCCTACTAGTGGCACGAACAAGTTTTGAAACCAAAATACATCCTCTTTTTACGGAAAAAAAAAGTGGGGTTATAAGGTTTGTTGGCATTACTCTGATCAGCCAATCAAATAAGACCTACGTTAAACACAAGACTCGAACACCCACCCCGTTCATATTAGGTAAAGTCTCTTTTCCATCTGCTGCACCACAGGACGAATTTCGTGAGCCCAAAATCGAAATGGCAGACAAATCGAACTGTAATCGTATTATTTTCTCCCGATCACTTGACATTATATATGATTCTATTTTTTTGCATACATTATTCGCCATTCCTTTGAATATTGCTGATACATATGGTCTGGTACTCCTGTTACATATTTACAGATTCTTGATAAAATCTATAGAAGAATCTGCATTGTTGTTGGTCCTGACCTGGCATGTTGGCTCCAGTCACGTTACCACCGGCATAATATAGCTTCCCTGTGACTTTCTATAAATACCTTTTTCATGGAAATTGTTCTGATGAGATTTTAGTCTATTGTAGCTGGATTTATGAATTTAAGCGCAGTACTAGATTAGCGGCAAGGTCTCATCATTTTACGGTTAAAATGGTTACATGTAACCATAAGTTCTATGCTAATGGATTCTTCTATCGCACTTCCTGCTTGTGGAACTCTTGGCTTAATGTTGTTAGAGAAAGTTACCCCTCCCTTAACGAACCAAAGCATTTTGCAGCCGTCGAAAAAGGTGATAATCGATTTGTTCAAGGTGAGACGAAGTAGAAGAAAGTGAGTTCCAAGTTGCTTTCCGGTGTTCGCTTTCTGTTCAGGCTCTCTCCTGTGTTGTCCGGATAGAGAACAACATTTGGATCCACTGTGTACTTTGCTATTGCTTTGCAAATACTAACTATCATAGATTACCTATGTTAGTGGTCTCAAAATGTATGTTTAGTAGTCAGGATGAGATGATTTTCGATTATGGTGTGAAATTGCCTGATTATTTTGAAAATGACATTAAAAGTTTGCGTACTATTACCTTTTAGGAGTTATGAACAAAGTAATTTCGACTTCTTTCCTATCGCGTCGACAGAACGGCTTGTAGCGATTACTACTATGTTTGACACACCTACGTTTTTCTCAACTGTGATTGGTCAAATAATAAATACTATCACAGGACAATTTACTGATCGCATTCACCACACTGAATTTTTCCTACTGTTAATTCACAAACATGCTTTTGTTACAAAATCAACGATTGGGTAATTTTTCATCCAATCAGATATTTTTTGTGTGCTCTCGAAATTTCTCCCGCCATTGTCCTGGGAGCCTACCCATGGTTATATAAACCGAAATTCGTTCCAAAAATAGACAGTAGAAGCGGAACTCAGTAGAACTCAGCAACTCACACGCGTCTACACAGACTATTCATTCTACTCACTGCACGCACGCACACAGAACTTAAATATCATTCACCATCAGTTCTATGTAACAAGCCAAGTTGCAACAGCTCTGTTAGTTATATATAATCCACAATTGAATTACTACATGTTCTTCTAAAAACATCATTCTATCTAATACAGAACTTTGAACATTCTTTCAGGAAACTTGTTTTATTACATTTAATCTTTCAGCTAACAGATAAAGGGAAACAACTTCTATCTTATTGTTTCACACATTACAAAAAATGTTTTTTATTTGTTGATTTTAATATATATTTTATCGTTGAAACACAAATCGGTTTTCCATTGTTTTTCCTTGATACAAAAATGTATAATTGTTAAATGCTATTCAACACGCAGCCACATTAACCTTTTCAACACAGCCAGCATTTACAAGCTGCCATTCCTGGTATTTCATACACGAGCGTTGCAATTAATTTAGTAGTGACAGAAAAAGCAACACGAAAACCGTAGTAGTCATTTTACTCATTTTATTCCCAACTGTCCCAAGCAACACGCCCTCTCTCGGGGACTCAAAATAGTAACAACAAAAACAAGGGGTGTAACACATCAGTGATTACTGATGATAAACCTCCCTCAAACCAGACTCTATGATTATTTTTTTCCTCACACATAGTCCTTTAAGTATTTTGATTTTAATGTTAACCGTCCTTTACTAGATCTTGGATCGGGTTTTTATTTAGAGAAAGCCCCCCAACAACAACTAAAACATTTTGCAGGAATCGAAAAAGGTAATAATCGATTGGTCCAAGGTGAGATGAAGAAGAAGAAAGTGAGATCCAAAATGTTTTCCTGTGTTCGTTTTCTGTTCAGACTCTCTTGTGTTGTCAGGATAGAGAAAAACATTTTAATCTATGGTGTACTTTGCCATTGCTTTGTAAATACTAAGCTATATTAGTTCACAAAATCAATGATTAATAATTAGGGCAATATAATCGTTATTACAATATATAATATTATATATTATAATATATATAATATATATGTAATTATAATAAATATAATTATATATTATAATTATATATAATTAATAATAATAATTAAAAATATTAATAATTAATATTAATTAAATATAATTAAATATAATTATATATTATATATATTATATACATATAATCATATATAATTATATATTATACTTATATATTATAATTATAATATACATAATTATAATATATACATATATATATATATAATATATATAATATATTGTGTGGTCAAGGCAGAGAATATTTTAATCTACACTGTATTTTGCCATTGCTTTGTAAATATTAAGCTATATAAATTCTTAAAACGTATAAATAATAGTTAGGATAATATAATCGTCATTACAATATATAATATTATATATTATAATATATATAATATATATATAATTATAATTATATATAATTAATAATAATAATTTATAATATTAATAATAATAATTATATATAACTAATAATTATATATATTATATATATATATAATTATATATTATAATAATTTATTATAATTACAATATATATAATTATAATATATATATATTATATATAATATACGAAGGTCATTCAATAAATAAGTTGAATTTTTTGGTTTAAGGTTTTCTAATACAGATAAAAGCTTTCTCTTTTTTTTTTGTTTTACTTCTTTTTCACATGGATTTAATTTATTTTGCAGATTAAAAAAAACTTTGAGACTTTTGGCGATTAACAAAGATGGCCGCCCAAGAAGCATGCTCCAGGATTGAACAGCGGTCAGATATCAAGTTTTTGGTTGCTGAAGGGTGCAAACCAGTTTAAATTCATAGGAGAATGTCACACTGTCTATGGTGCCACATGTTTCAGCCAAAAATGTCTACAAGTGGGCTAAACTGTTTAAAGAAGGACGGAGCCATGTTGAGGATGAAGACAGGCCTGGGAGGCCTACAGAACTGAGGTCTCCTGAGGTGATCTAATCAGTCAATGACATCATTCAATCTGAGAGAAGGGTGACAATGGATGACATTGCAAGGACTTTGAGCTTATCTGTGTGGACAAACGCAGGAGTCATCAGTCAGAAGAAGTCATCTTGCATCATGACAACGCAAGTCCTCACACAGCAGCCCAAACGGTGCAGACCGTCAACGAGCTGGGCTGGGAACTGCTCCCTCATCCCCCTTACAGCCCAGACCTTGCCCCTTCAGACTTTCACCAGTTTGGTCCCTTGAAAGCGTTCACGAGAGGCACGAAGTTTAAAAGTGACGATGAAGTCAAAAGTGTTGTTAGCGACTGGCTGAGACATCAGTCCAAAGATTTTGACGCTGAGGGAATACGGAAGCTTGTGCCCAGATGGGAAAAGTGTGTGACAGTGCTGGGAGACTATGTTGAAAAATTAAAAAAAAAGTAAGCTACTATTTGTATTAGAAGTCCTTATACCGAAAAATTCACCTTATTTATTGAATGACCCTCGTATATAATATATAATATATTGTGTGGTCAAGAGAACAACATTTTAATCTACTCTGTACTTTGCCATTGCTTTGTGAATACTAAGCTATATTTGTTCTTAGAACGTATGATTAGTAGTTAGGATAATATAATTGTCATTACATTTGGTTCTTCTAAACAGAAATGACTTGTCTTAGGGTTGAAATTTGGTAAATTAGATGTTTGTTCTGTGTATTTGTTTATAGTTTATATATGTTTCCTCCTCTAGAAGAACATTGTGTAAAAAGAAAAATACATATCTTCATGATTGTTCTTACATAATTCTTAATTAAGTATTAATTTCTAAATAAAACATTAGGTTGGAAAAATTGTCAGAATGTTGTTAGACGCACACCATCTAAAAATATTATTTGATTTGATTCATGTGATAGTATTAATTTAAAACCAAGTATAGTAATATATTTCAAATGTGTATTGCAATGATATATGTCCAAAAAAGTATTATTTTATAAAGCTATAATTTCTAAATTAAACATTGGTGGAATGTTGTTAGACGCACTCCCCTAAAAGTTTAATTCGAGTGCATTTATGTGATAGTATTAATTTAAAACCAAGTATAGTAATATATTTAAAATTTGTATTGCAATGATATATGTCCAAAAAAATGTCTATATTCTCCAAAATATTATTAACCTTGAACTTAAAAAAATCTCTAAAGTGCCTCATCCAAGTGTTACCATTTCATATCAACTTTTGAACCATCAATTATCTTTAGGCGATTCTGGCTTCTTGCCCATTATACTGCTACATGATTAGTACAGGCCGCTGTCTTTGGGTCAAGAAAATTCTGATTATGGTTGACAGCTAAATGCTGAAACCCAAGCGCATCTAACCCAATATAAGCAGCCCATCCATCACCATGATTGACGAGAGGAGGTGCGTCTAACAACATTCTATCGGACTCTCTTAAGGTTTCTTGCTTTAAATGCATTTTTTATTGTTATTTCTCCTGAATGATGTTTATTTATCCCTCTTATATTCTCTAACACTCAGTAAATCCTTTCGTCTTTGCGGCTTTGCTGCCTTCTTTGGTGTGAAATGATTAAGCATGTAAGCAACGAGAAAACTTTAAGGAAACGGAACAAATGTAACACTATGGATGAATACAGAAAGAGATAGCTGGAATTTCTGGGACACATGGTGATGAGAAAAGAAGGCTTTTGAAAATGTGACACTCAGGATGTTTAAAAGTAAGAGAAGAAAGCCCCAAGTAACAATCGAAGAGAGTTTGGGTAAATGAATGCAAGAACAGGTAGTTTGAGGGATATTAAAAGAGTTGCTAAGAGTTATGAAAGATAAGAAGTTGTGGAGAGCCACGATCGACCACGTTCTGAAGTATTTATCTCATCTTAATATTAGTTATCTATCTAGATTGATAGATCGATAAATAGAACTTCTATCTATCTATCTATCTATCTAGATAGATAGATAGATAGATAGATAGATAGATAGATAGATAATGAAAAGACTGAGATAGATAGATAGAATTTTATCTATCTAGATAAATCAATCGATAGAACGTATTATATCTAGATAGATAGAACGTATTATATCTCAATAGATAGATAGATAGATAGATAGATAGATAGATAGATTGGGTAAATGAATGCAAGAACAGGTAGTTTGAGGGATATTAAAAGAGTTGCTAAGAGTTATGAAAGATAAGAAGTTGTGGAGAGCCACGATCGACCACGTTCTGAAGTATTTATCTCATCTTAATATTAGTTATCTATCTAGATTGATAGATCGATAAATAGAACTTCTATCTATCTATCTATCTAGATAGATAGATAGATAGATAGATAGATAGATAGATAATGAAAAGACTGAGATAGATAGATAGAATTTTATCTATCTAGATAAATCAATCGATAGAACGTATTATATCTAGATAGATAGAACGTATTATATCTCAATAGATAGATAGATAGATAGATAGATAGATAGATAATGAAAAGACTGAGATAGATAGAATTATATCTATCTAGATAAATCAATCGATAGAACGTATTATATCTAGATAGATAGAACGTATTATATCTAAATAGATAGATAGATAGATAGATAGATAGATAGATAGATAGAATGTATTATATCGATCTATCAAGAAAAATAGATCTATAGATAGAACGCATTATATCTATCTATTTATCTAGATAGATAGATAGATAGATAGATAGATAGATAGATAGATAGATAGATAGATAGAACGTATTGTATATCTATCTATCTATCTATCTATGTATCTAGAATTGTAGCGTTAAATATGTAAGATAGATTCTGGCGAGTAAGATTGTCTAGCAGGACATAGTGAACCAACCTTCGCTGCAGTAGACTTAGCAAGTGATTCGATATTCTCTTTCCGCTTCGTCAGCTGAAAACATGAGATCAAAAAGACGCAATAAGTCCAGGAGGTTAGCAACAGCCATGCTGAAGGAAGGTAAAAATGGTTCTCTCAGATGATTAAACGAGAGCCGTTTCGTTTTTTAGACGTTAAAAGAATTTCTGTTTTCTTAAGAATGTGGAACAGCGCTCATGCTTGTCGCAATATCGAACCATAGTCCTCATCTTTAGTGCCATCATCCATCTCTTCGAACCAAGGAATAGATTTCGCCTTACCAGATCCACTGCTGATGCCTTCACCTCCATTACTCACAGGACTACAAACTACATTCAGTGATAAGGCCACTGATCGGGAGAACGGTTTTGCGGAGTCTCGAACCATCTATTAATTGCTGTTGTTCCTAGGTGAACCCATACCCGTGGTGGTAGCACCTGTTAGGGTCTCGGCTCTGAGAAAATAGTGAAACCCCAAAGAAATCACTATAAAATTATAAAAATAGATTTTCCTATGAAAAATCCAGGCAATACATACATATATATATATATATACAAGTCCAACATCATCACTTGATAAGACACCGGAGGTGTTGAAACAAAATGGCTATTTTTGTAGTGATTTTATAACATATTTATGTTATAATTTTTAAATAAACAATCATATATAGATAGATAGATAGATAGATAGATAGATAGATAGATAGATAGATAGATAGATAGATAGATAGATAGATGTTGGAGTGGAAGCAGAGGTTACATTTCGCTAATTGTCTATATTTCTGAGATGGGATTATTATGTACATTATTTACATTATTCAGACTATTGTCCTCATCTTTGTTGCCATATTTATCACAACGATGTACGCTCCGACCTTCCTTAAGGACATATTGCACAGTGGATAAAGGCGATAGTTAGATTCAGTGAAAGAACACAAATAATGTGAGTTCAATACCTGATTAAGGCGGTGAAGAACTTGGAGAGGGGAATTAACAGGAGATAACTTACAACTGACATCCATTTGACATGGCACGTGGAACTAGAACAGTAGAGCGAAATAAAGGGTTCAGTTCGACATTCCAACCGCCTGAAGAAGGCTGGAGCGTACAACGGCCGAAACGTTGTGATAATCATGGCAACAAAGATGAGGTCAATATCCCGAATAATGTAAATTGTGTACATTTAACTACTTCAACAGTAAAAGGATGAGACCTAAAAGCCAATCTAGTAGCACGATTAAATTCCTGTATTCGGGATACCAGTGAAAAAAAAAGATCGTCAGAGCAGTTACCATGAAAATATTTTTTAGGAAAGACAGAGGGAAGCCACGTCACGTCGGTGAGAAAGTGACTGAAGTTGAGATGTCTGGTCCCGGATCGATTAGATTGCAGATCATTCTTTGGATTTCGTCAAGAATATCGAGATGAATGTCAGTAGCACTCGATCAGATGTGACAGCAGTATTCAATGCAAGGACGGATAGTAGATTTTTAAATATGCTAGATGGAATCTGACGAGAAAAAAAAAGTTCTGTCATGACACAGTGACCCGACTTACCTTGAAGTAGATTCTGATTTTGCTAGAAGAACGGCCGATTCATTGTACAACACCCGAATCTGTCTCTCGCCGCTATACTTCATCTGTGCATGACCAAAAACGGTCTATTTATGCCATGTCTTTGCTAGAGCTGCCCAGTCCTGACTTGCCTGTCTTGATAGAGATCAAAAACATTTACGCGGCGTTGTGGGTGATGAATTATTTTTCACCCTACAACCGTTCTCCCGCAGAGAAACTAGCTTCTCGCTATTCTATCGCATGTGTTCCGACGAGCTACACCTCTTGGTACGACCAACCCTGACCTTTGGAACTGGGAACCACCGTACCACATACACAAGAATGAATCATCCTCATTTCCTGGGTAATATCATTTTATTCCACTCGAACATCCTCTGCCCAAGAACAGCTGTATTTTGGAACAGACTCTCAGCAAGATGTTTTCTCAGTCGCTACAACCTTGCCCTCTTCAAGTCTAGGATTAACAGCTATATTTATTGCATCGATTTCACTTCTTGCCTTTTATCATGCTCATAGAATATCACACAGAAACTCTCTGCCTTGAGTAGATCTTGAGCCTTGTATTGGGTGAACATTTTTTAATCAGAACTATCTCTATATTCGTTTTATGGACATTACCATTATTAGTAAAATCAATTTACAGTTGAATTGGCGAGGTATAACCTTTTTGTACGCTCCTAAAACACCACACAGAACGTCTCTACCTTGAGTGGCTCTTGAGTCTTGTTTTGGGTGAACATTGTTTTTAATCGCAACTATTCCGATAATCAATTTATGGACATTGGTATTATTAGTAATATCGATTTATAGTTGAATTAATGAGATATAAACTTTTTATAAGCTCCTAAAAACCACACATGAAGCCTCTACCTTGAGTGGCCCTTGAGTCTTGTTTTGGGTGAATATTGTTTTTAATCGCAACTCTTCCGATAGCCATTTTATGGATATTAGCATTATTACCAATTAATCTCATTTGGCTAGATATAACCTTTTTACGGTCAATAAACACCACACAGGAAGTCTCTACATTGATTGTCTCTTGAGCCTTGTATCGGCTCAACAATAAAAAGCTATAGAATAACGAGCGTGAATATCCTAATTTTAAACGATAGTAGAATACACGGACCGAAATATTTGAATGAAAACAACAAGAATGAGGATAGTAAATCAGGGAATATGATGTTAAAAGATGAGAAAGGCAAACATCAGAATCTCAAACAAGAGTTGCCTTACTGAAAGACGAGGAGTTTGACTTGCGAACGGAAATGACGTTCGCACATAAACTGAATGTTTCTTACACTTGAGATGCACTGAGCGACACTAGCTGACGAAGAAATGGCAAGAGAAGCCCCACGATTGGTAAATTAATCTACATAGCACGCAATGGATACAGACATCGGATTATATGTAAAGCTTCCTAGAGATGGCGGTGCAGACATTCACGAAGAGAAATAATGAGTTAGGTGAAGCCGTAGATAGACATTAACAAGTATACTAAGATAGATAGATAGATAGATAGATATTATCAGACAGAGGCAGATAGATAGATAGATAGATAGATAGATAGATAGATAGATAGATAGATAGATATTATTAAACTGAGGCAGATATATATATATATATATATATATAGAGAGAGAGAGAGATAGATAGATAGAGAGAGAGAGAGATGGATAGATAGATAGATAGATAGATAGATAGATAGATAGATATAGATATTATTAGACAGAGGCAGATAGATAGATAGATAGATACAATCAAGTAGAGATAGATAGATAGATATTATTAAACCGATATATATATATATATATATATATATATATATATATATATATATATACATAGATAGATAGATAGATAGATAGATAAATAGATAGATATTATTAGACAGAGGCAGATAGATAGATAGATAGATATTATTAAACCGAGACAAATATATATATATATATATATATAAGGCAGGATGTGTGTGTGTGTGTGTGTGTGTGTGTGTGTGTGTGTGTGTGTGTGTGTGTGTGTGTGTGTGTGCAACGAATGCACAGCCGCAATTTTAGACGGCTTGCTTTGCACCAAAATTTACATGCACATGCTCCAAGTTGGTGGTAGCCCAAGACTGACGTTGCATTTCCCAACTCCCATCGATAGTGGAAATAATCGATTTTTTCATGCTTCTACGGCAGTTTTCATGTAGTTTGCGGCTATCTTCTACTGGCCAGAGTGAGAGCCTACAGCTGGCTGCCACGAATAAGCAGGAAGATTCTATTGGCCAGTGTTAGTATGACTGTCAGTCTGGTTTGGAGTGAACTACTATTGGCTCGACTCGATTCCGTCTCGACTCGTTTTGTCTCGACTCGTTCCACGTCTCTCTTGAGAGGCACAGTCTTTATAGTGTCAGGAAGAGTTCATTATGTCGTTATAGGTAAGATCCCATAACAATTGTTAATTCGAATTCAGCATGTACATTGACACGCAGTTATGACGATTTGGGAAAAATTTTAAGAGATATTTAGCGGGGGTGTTAAGAAATAAATTTACCGTAAAAACCGTGCCGTGGAGATGAGGTTGACCGAAGGAACTAATTTAATTATTTTCGATCTTAGGGTAGCTATTTTAATAATTCAGTTTTAGTCTTATCAGTTTTTACTTGGGACATTTTTCCTGGAGCCTAACGTCTATTGTTGTAATTTTGTCTTTGTTCAAAATAGCCGAGAATTAGGAAGACCGTAGTTAGAGAGAGAATCGAAAAAATACAAGACTAGGTAGGGTAAACAAAGAAGAGATTTATTAAATCCTCATACATAGAACGAAAATAAAACTTTAATAAATCAACTACTCCTCAAATCCTACTCTAATATGTCTACTTGCCATTTTTATAAATAGAATCAGTCGTAGGAAAGTGCGCGTAGGGAATAGTAGGAAGTACGCTGAGTTATACCCTACAATAACAAGTCTCCTATCAACCTAAACTAGAATTGGTTGATCCATGCAGTTGAAATTAACGGTCGTTTAATGCTTGCTAGTGTATATGTCCCTTGATGTGTGCCTGTCTATGCAGCTGGAGAGCGGCTGCCTGATACAGCTCCTTTTTTTTCATTTATGAGCTTTGATCATCTAGGTGAGCAGTATCATTTCTTGCACCTAACTATTAATTTGCCTGGCCTCCTTTTTGTTGTTTTTCTTTTCGATGTCTTTTGTTTTCTCTCTAGTTTGACTGATCGTTTGGATTATATCCCGTCTCTGACAATGGATCTACTGTCCATTGCACTGGATTCCCATCTTTTCATGTCGATGTCACATTTCTAAATGTTTCCTAGATAAACCACACAGCTTATTCGATCATAGTTGTGTCGAATTATTATTTTTGTTATATATTGTTAAATTATTTTGTGTATTTATGTACTAGTGAGCAAACCCAAATGACTTGACTCACTTTATAGTTCCCCAATTTTAAGGTTAACCAATCAGGAGGCGTAAAATATTCAATCCGTCTTGGATAAAGGCGGCCATTTTCATTACTCTCTCCGAATGTCCAATGCCAACCTGTCAGAAACCAAAGATGACCAGAACAGAAGGAAGAACTACGCTCTGCTACTTTATCGAGATATCCACTGCTAACCTGAACTACGCTTCCCTACTGTCTTCGAAATATTCACTGCCAACCTCTGGATTCTATACTCAAAGACTACCGTCATCATGAACAACATATATAATGATGTTCACCCTGCACAAGGCCCAAGAGCCATTCAAGGTAAAAAGTTACAGGGTAACAGGCGCAGTTTATGGCATATATAGAGAATATAATTGAGCTAAGCTCAGCGTATAGCAACCTGAGTTTGCTTGATGGCTTGTCAAATATAACTATTTATGAATTCGGTTTGATCCTCAAAATCACCAATCTCCTGATCAGAGAAAAATTTAGATGCAAATAGACCTAAAACTACAGCAACCTTTTTTCTATGAATCATATTTATACACTGGAGAGTTATAAGCTGGAATTGCTAGTAACATTGAAAAGTGGCATTTCGAAACGAAAGAACTTCGTTGGTCGGCCATTTTGGTAGCCGGTTCTGGCCTGCTGCGATGTGAGACTCAAGGAGAAAAAAAAATAGATGTTAGCGCCGTTTTTTTTTTTTAATTTTTTATTTATGTATTTTTTGCATCAGATTCATCACGGTTCCACTGTTTGATGCCATCACAACAAGGCCTGTTTGTTTGTTGCACAAGAGTTGCGTGTTTGGCTGACACGTTTCCTTTGAGATAGAAGCCACTTCCACCGCTTTCGTTCCTTAAGCACCACCCAACCCAAAAGATGTTTGTTTTTTTACTTAGAAAATTCTTTCCAATATTCGCATCATCCTTAATCTCTCACTTTTGTCTCTAGAACTTCCAAAGTTTCTTTTTTTTTTATTCCTCCTCTCTCTCTTTCTCCCTGTGTGCGTATATATATATATATATATATATATATATATATATATATATATATATATATATATATATATATCCCTGTGTCATTGTGTAGTTCCGGTTTGTTTTTTATTGCTATTTTCACTTAAAAAAAAAGAATGTGTCACTTTCTTCTTCAATCAATGTTTCTCTATCTGCTATTTTTTTTTCCTTTCTATATGCCTTTTCTTTGAGATTATTATAGTTTTTAAGGTTTCATGTCTGACACACGGCCACAGATCTGTTCTCCAGTGGTTGATATTCTCACTGCCCAATATTAATGATCTGACATTCTAACACGCTAAACTATCACACCGCGACAAAGCCAGTAAATAGTTGCTTATTTGAACCTACTTTTATTATAAACTAGCCTAGATGGTGCCCTTGATATTCCATTGGTTAGAAGGAAGTTCCATTCAAACAGTTTCTTTCACTACACTCACCCCACACACTGTATCTTAGAAATGATTAAAGATATATTACTGGAATTCTCCGAAGTCTTTATATCTGGACTCTACTTTGAACAATAAGAATGTATAATTAATCTCCAAGCTTAACAGAAGAATCGTAAGGAAATCGATCATAAACGAGAATGACATGTTTGTCATTAAATAGCTAAGGATCGGAAGCTCATGAAGAATTGAAATGAAGTTCATATATATATATATATATATATATATATATATATATATATATATATATATATATATATATGAAGAAATATAGTCTTAAAGTGTGCTATATTTATGGAATAAAGTGCTCAATATCAGAGATAGAGCGTGTGTAAATATAAAAGTGAACATAGAAGTCAACACTTAGAGACGACAGTCTGTTTCATGCTAGATGCAATCGTCAGGCCACGATTGCATCTAGCATGAAACAGACTGTCGTCTCTAAGTGTTGACTTCTATGTTCACTTTTATATATATATATATATATATATATATATATATATATATATATATATATATATATATATATATATATATATATTATTCCAGGATCAATTTTCAACTTCTTGAAGATCATCCTCGCACTCTCTAACCTTCTAACATTTTGTCCGGGAATAACAAGGCGTCTCACAAATTCCATGTACGATTTCATTTTCAAATCTTTTTTCACGACTCACTGGAAACTCCTCACTCACGTGCCGAAAGTCCTTTGGATTGAGTTGTATCGTTTCTAATCGATCTCTTTAGCTCTAGGTTAAAATGACGACCTCCCTTCCTGTTGTGACCTCCTGATCTTTTTTTGGGGGTTCTTAAATGGGCTTTGAAGATGGAAGTCAGAGTGTGAATGTTGGTACCATTACTGAACGACTGAATGAACCTTTTTCCTCTCGCCATTGCTCATTTGAGTAGGGGCTGACGCAAAACGATTTTAACCTATTCTATTTTAGCTGAATATCACAACGGGTTTTTCAGTGAGTATTACGAAAAATGTTGTCAAGATAGTTAAACGTCTTATTTGAAAACCTGGGGAAAAAACTGAATTAGTTTAATGCTTTCGGGGTGGGGGGGATATTAAACATTTTGTGGGATAGACAATTATGCTGTTACACGATTTAGACAATTTTGCTGTTACACGATTTAGACAATTTTGCTGTTACATCCGGGAATAATGGAAATAGAGATAGAGAAGTGAGAGGCTTGCAAAGTTTCGTCTGTGGGAAAGGGGTTGTAGGGTGGAAGATAATTCATCACCCACAAGGACGCAGAGACGCTTTTGGAAAGACTTTGGAAAGACTGGGCGGCTCTTACCCATATATAACAGTAGTAATCCATTTTCCATCTGATCTGGCTCTTGTAAATGTAGACGATAGCAGGAGTCAGGTAGAGGGAACACAGAAGCGGTACCGGAAAATGACAATTTTCCCAGCATCCTTAGCGGTAGATCATATGTAAGAGTTCCAATTCAGGTCTGGATTCGGTTTAAGTCCTAATAGATCTCCCAATAGGAACACGTCGTTCATCATGACCAGAGGAAGTTCTGGGCCTGCGACTTAATTATGGAACGTTTCTTTTTTTTTCTTTTCTTTTTCCAGACATTGAATGTGGCCAACCAGTTTTTGATCCATCGGGCTGTTAGTGTTAGATTAGAGGGGAGATCAGCTGTGAACCTCTGGTCATCTAGAGTTTGAGAGGTGCACCCCTATACTGTTGTATCATCAGGCTATATATATCACAAATGATCGTAACATATTCTTAAGTATTTGCGAACACCTATGTTGATGGCTTCGGCCTTGGAAGACTGGCCGTAAACAAAAACCCGTTAAGCAGGAATTTATTGTAATACATGTTTAATGTAGTTTGAATGTAGCAATCCGACGTAGGAAGTAATTTGCTCAATGTAACAACACCAATGTATCGTAGCAGCTATTCAGGAATTCTTAAGGTCTTACATATCAGAGGTTGGCAGTGGATATTTGGAAAGAATAGGAAAACGTACTGTTGAAGGTCTCCTCATCTGACAGCTTAGCAGTAGATCTTCCGAAAAGGAAAACAAAATGGCCGCCTTTATACACATCGGGTCGAATATTTCTAGTCTTCTGATTAGTAAATCTTCTATGGGTGTACTATAAAATGAGTCAGCTCATTTTGGTTTGGTCACTAGTTTTTTGTACTCAAAATAACCCAACATTTATAACTGAAGAATCTCTTTCAGTGATTGATCCCAATTCATATATATATATATATATATATATATAGTTGGGTTGACGTGAGTTTGTATCCTAGGGTTTCACACTATTTGCAATCGTCAGACAAACTGATCAACTTTTGAAATTTTGGATTTATATATGGTTGCGTATATCGGTGTTTTTATGGTAGTGGGAGGAAAAACTGTCTTCGGAACGCCACTCATACGTACGCAAGCATACATACACGACCCTTTTGTCTGACGATCGCAAATAGCGTGAAACCCAGGGACACAAACTCACATCATTCCAGCAAAATATGTTAGCTCTATCACTGATATTGAGCGCTTTCCAATAAATACAGCACAGATATAATAAATATAAAAAAAATTGCATATATATTTTACAGATATATACATATTATGTCATTCGCAAACAGTACTGTTTCTCTGTATCACTCCTCAGTGCGACTAAACAACCGAATGCCTCAAGCCCGGATCGAAACCCAAACGATTTGGTTTCAGTCAGAGTTCTTACCACTGAGACATCTTCACTCGGCAGAATGAATCAGCCAAATCGAGCGTATTGTTTTACAAACATACACAAACGCCAAACAGCCAAAGTGCTCCATTCATTTTACTGTAGAGCTTCGCATTTACGCAGTTGACCGTAGTTTTTAGAATTAGCTTGTCGTTCAACAGTTCACAATTGAAAATATATTTTCAAAATATATATATATATATATAGGGTCTATCAAAAATACTTTACAAACGACAAAAATACATATAAACTTATGTCCGTAAATTCTTCGTTTTTGAGTTATTAAGTTTAAAGTTTATAGTAGACGCTATTAAATATGCAATCCAAGATACAATCCAAAAATACTTTTACAAACTTTGGGGGCGGGTTCCTGATACGAAAAGAAGGTAAAATGTACACAATAATATAGATATTTTGACAATAATGTTTACGTAATCAAAGAAATAATTTGTCGATGATTTTATTATTTGTTATATATATATATATATATATATATATATATATATATATATATATATATATATATATATTATTAGTAGTAGTAGTAGTAGTAGTGATCTTATTGCAAATATCTTGATTTGCAAATACTCAAACCAATACCAAAGGGAAAAAAAGGTATAAAAAACAGAACATAATAAATATAATCAAATAAAACAAGAACATAATAAATATAATCAAATAAAACAAGAACATAATAAATATAATCAAATAAAACAAGATCATAATAAATATAATCAAATAAAACAAGGACATAATAAATATAATTAAATAAAACAAGAACATAATAAATATAATCAAATAAAACAAGAACATAATAAATATAATCAAATAAAACAAGGACATAATAAATATAATCAAATAAAACAAGAACATAATAAATATAATCAAATAAAACAAGAACATGATAAATATAATCGTACAGCATGCAAGTCCAAGGCCCAAAGAAAAAAAACCCGATATCAGGACACAAAATAACTAAATAAAGTGCTCAATACAATAAGTAGAGCAGACGTAGTTAGTTTCACCTTAGCGGATATATATATCCTAACTCTAGCTACAATCCCAATGAGTCTATAATGTGCGACGCTTGTCGGGAACTTTTTTTCTTTGAAATTCTGATTGCTCTCAGAACCCAAATCTTATATTAAAATAAATAAAGAGCAAATTTTCAGTCCTTCAGTGCGTATGAAAAACCCCTCTAACTCGGGCCATATTTGCTGGGTTTTTTTAAAATTATTTCTTGATAGATAGATTCTACCAGAAAACCCTGCTGACTGATTTTGCACCTCCAATTCACTGTGTGTTTCAGTTAAGCCATTGATGAATACTATTAAAACCAGATAACTAAATAAATAAACAGCGAATTCTGTCCTATCATCTGTGTATCTGAAACCTCTCTAACTTGGGCCAAACTTGCTCTACATAGATATATTATACGCTTTTGGAATCGGGATAATCCAAGGGTTTAAAATATGCCGGTAATTTCCTGCATGAGGAGGAAACAGCTAAACACTCAAATTTTAAAATAACTGAAAAAAAAATGAGTGATTTTAAAAATTTTTAATTTATATTCAGTTTAAAGGAACAGAAAATCCTTGTGGATTTTTTAAATAGTGTTTTAAATCCAGTTTAAAATATCTCCAAAACTTTGTGAATTGAGGAATTCAATTTTATTTCTTCATCTTCCTCAAATCAGTGTGAACAATATGAAGCTTTTAAGCTAGTCTCTTGCAAAACATCTGGTGGAGTAATGGATAGCGGCTCGGGTTGAAGAATCGGAGAGCCGAGTTCAAATTCAATCGAATCCATTGCATTCACTTACGTGCTGATACCCTTGGGAAAGGTATGACCCCCTCTACTTCTCCAACTAGCTATAGGTATATAGCAGGAGAGACCGGGTTCTACAGCCTTGGATGGCAACTGGTCTACTGGCATTCCTTATTACTGGTTCCAATATTGTATTCATTTCTATGCTTGGTCGGCTCAGGAGATTTTTGTGGTCTAGCATATGTGCTGGTCTACCGCAGAAAGAAATGGCAACCTACTGCAGGGAAAAATCTGCCTCGTAAGTCATGTATCGAAAGATACATGATCGCCTACACGTATATTATGCATGGCACATAACTGGCTGTCTTATAAAACAAAACAAAAATTACACTATTTACATTATTCGGACTATTGTCTTCATCTTTGTCGTCATATTTATTACAACGTTTCGGCGGTTGTACGCTCCGAACCATCTTCAGTTATTTTAAAATTTGAGTATTTAACTGTTTCCTCCTCATGCAGCAAATGATCGGCATATTTTAAACCCTTGGATTATCCCGATTCCATTTGCTGGAATGTCGAACTGAACTTTTTATTTCGCTCACTGAGGTAGACTGTTCTAGTTCCACGTGCCATGTCTAATGCATGTCAGTTATCAGTTATCTCCTGCTTAATTCCCTCTCCAAGTTCTCCACCGCCTTAATCAGATATTGAACTCACACTCTTTGGGTCCTGTCACTGGATCTAACTAACGCGTTTATCCAGTGTGCCATGTGTCATTGGGGAAATCTGTGTATGAATTATATTATATGTGGATATTATAAACTTGACGTCTTCAGCAACCTTTTTTACCAGTGCTCATATTGCAATTTTTGCTGTTATCATTACATGTTTTTACAAGAGCTCATATTGCAGTTTTTGTTGTTATTATCGCTTTTCTCTGGCACTTCTTATTTCTGGTTCGCATATTGTATTCATTTCTATGCTTGGTCGGCTCAGGAGATTTTTGTGGCCTAGCATATGTGCTGATTCCTTAAGTTTACGAATTTTTTAATGGTGTTCTTTGACTATGATCTCCACCTTGATAATGTTAAGTGTCAATAACCACAGAAAACGAGAGTCCTGATAAAATGTATAAAACCATTATCCCTGGCGTCTGATTCAGCTTGCTCGGATTGATTGGTGGTTTTTACGATATATAAAAAATGTTTGGTCCATTCGGTGTTAACATATTAATTACATTTAAGTCTATAACAATTTACTTTTTGTAGGGATACGTTGGTATTGGTCGTTTATATCTGAATCGATATGCAATAGATAGGTAACTGTTGGTAACTGCTTTTCAGCTAGGTTTCAAACCTACACCCCACTGGAAAAAGGGAGACATTTTAAACAGTCTTGGTCTAACCTACTGAGATACAGAAAACAATTTGGTGCGTGCTTGCCGGGTATAACGCTACAAAGCTTTCTTTAATAAGATTTCTCGAACATTCAGGCCGGTGTACAAAACTGAATACATATACTGTTTAATAAATAAGCGCGGCGTCTACTTAAATACAAGTAACCACTAAAGTAACATTTAAAGTGAATATATATATATATATATATATATATATATATATATATATATATATATATATATCGGTAGTAATCCGTTGATATAATCCAAACAAGTCCTATTAACACAGTATAGAATCTTTCAATATTGTAAAACTGACTCACAATGTTTATTTTTATTAACGAGAGCAAATTATTTCATACCATTGGAATTAAGATACCACTAGTATCTTAATTCCAAGTATATGAAACATATATATATATATATATATATATATCAGACGGCATTTAAGCTATCTCCTGTGTAGGGCTCTAGAATAAACCTTCATCACAATAGGTACGGAGGGGTAGATGCGATAACCAACAATAAACTACAGAACTCAAAATTGTTTGCTGCATTTAAGTATTCCATAAATATTTAAGCTCATCTCTTAAAGGTTTAACGATAATTTTTCTGCCACCACTTAATTTAATGAGAATTTGATGTACATAGGTCCTTACTTTACGTACAAAGAAGTTTTTTCTATGAGTGAGATTCGCTGGGTTTCGCAATTAATTTCGATTAATCGCAAAATAAAAAAAATTATAAAAATTATTATCGTACAAAAAAATTCATCGCAAATTATCACGTAAAAAAATCGCCAAAAACCGTCGCAGTAATGAAAACTTGAGAATCCAAAATTTCAGGATTGCGTGTCCGGATTCAGCCCAGAATGATTTTAATTTGCACACGGCGTCAACCTGATTCCAAAATGGTATGATATGTTGGGCTACGGCCTCTACGAGTAAAGTAGAAAACACTGACAATTATATTTTGAAACACTGTGTTATATACCTTACCTATTAACACTAATGTGTATGTCCCAATCCTCATAAATATGGTGGACACTATTGTAAGTGGGGGTAATATGCTGTCTATGTAGTCCACCACTGTGGTTTACCTACTGCACGCCGCTGGCGAGTATTGTATTTTGTTGATGTTATAAAGATTACCATTTCATTTCCAACCTTCGTTTTAGTTATTCTTCATTCAGAAACATTTTCTAGGTTACAACACACTGTAATTTGAAAACAGTAATGTTTCATTTGAACGTGAGTTATTTTTAATTCAGAACTTTATCATTTCCGTCATTTTTTCCTGAGCTATAGGCCCGTAAGTGATTCTTAAGGCCAGCTTCACTTTTATAAACTCCCTAAAATACGTGCCAAACATAAAGTTTACCTATGTTGGAAACTTGCTCGTTCCTGTGCACAATCATGCGACACTTGAATCCAGCAACAGACCTCCAAACCTTGTCACCAAACTCGCACAAGTAACCTGCAGGTCCTGAATGAAGTTGTATGGATATAAGAGGAGGTAAGAAGTGCTTACTATGAAGATATGTACGAATGCTGACGGATGGCCCTACATTCGAAGACGTTAATATTGGCGTGACCGGAGAAGCAATCCCCCAAAATAGCGGTTCTTTGGAAGAACCTGTCTGAATGGTAATCGAAGACGAATGGCAGATTTATCTCCAGCAACATTTTTCCTGTCTTCAACATTAACGTCTTTAGGTCCCCTTTAACTACATCCTTCAAACGTTTTCTGGGCTTATGAGCGAGTCGTTTAACTTGTACCAGCTCAACGTAAAAAAGTCCTTGGGGCAATCTGCCACCCTTCATATGATTCATATGACCTGTTTAGTGTATTTTATTACGAAGAAGTATATATATATATATATATATATATATATATATATATATATATATATTATGCTTGGAAATTAAAGGATGAACATGGCAGAAGTCCAAGCATAAAGTAGAGTATCTTAAAACAAGTCAAACCTAGCAGAAAAAGTGGTAGAAATTGTATGCTGTGCCAGGAAGAGAAGATATTGTTAAATAGCAGAACTGAAATAATGTTCAGGTATAGACATATAAATAAAAATATTCTCGGTCTGTACGACATCGGATGAAGAATATTTTTCTACGTCTAACTGATTCCAGGAATAAGGAAAAAAACAGTTTATGTAACTGTAGAATTAAAAAGGAAAATTGTCCTCTAAACGAGATGTGCTGTACAGAAGGGGTGGTCTACCAGGCGACGACAGTAGCCAGAAGAAGATCTATATAGGTTGTAAACGTTGGCATAGCCACACTTCCACTTTCAGGCTGGAGAAACGTAGGTACAATAAAAAATTAGCAGATCACGTTTGGAAATAAAAGAATGATCATGGCAGAAACACAAGCATAAAGTGGAGTATCATAAAAAAAGTAAAACCAAGTAGAACAAATGGTAGAAGCTGTAGGCATTGCCAGGAAGAGAAGCTGGCTATAGCAACTTATAAGAACGTAGTTATGTAGTATGTAGTTAAACAAACATAACTGAAATAATAGGTGTAGCCATATATGTAAAAATATTCTCGGTCTGCTCCCTTTCTCTAATTGCTGTGCGATAGTTGTATAATTGTGGTATAGCATGATATTACGAACACTTATTGCTCGCCACCTGGAGATACCTAACTGTCGAAAGCAAGGTTGTGTGCGGCTTTGCTCCTTTATTATATATATATATATATATATATATATATATATATATATATATATATATATATATATTGTCATCCAGAGACAGACTGTTTCGCTGTATCACAGCTCATCAGTGTGGCTAGACGTCCGGTCGCCTCTGGCTAGAATCGAAAACCGGCTGAATTCGCGTCAGTCTGAAATTTTACCCTGAAGCCGTTGGCGCACGGCAGAGAAGAACGTAAATTTAAGCGTATTTATTTTTAGATAAACACGCAGTGACTGAGAGAACTCGATTCGATTTACCGATAGAGTCTTGCATTATTAGCCGTAATAGTCACTGTTTACATACCCACACATCCTCCCCAGAGAGCTCAACCGAAATAAATTTTTCAGGAGCATATATATATATATATATATATATATATATATATATATATATATATATATATATATAGTGCAACATCGGATGAAATGTCAGTTCAGTTCGACATTCCTACCACCTGAAGAAGGCCGGAGTGTACAACGGCCGAAACAAATATGGCGACAAAGATGAGGACAATAGTCCGAATAATGTAAATAGTGTAATAAAAATCTTGTCGGCATTAAGTAACCCATTGTGAATGATATGCCGTATAACAAACCAAACCAAACCATCAGTTCTCAGTTCGATTAAAATCAAAATTCGATGAAGAGTATTCAATTAATTTGGTATCTTTTAAACCATTTCTTTTTGTGGGTAAGTTTTGCATGATGTGAAGAAATGCCTGACATAAAAATACTGTTCTTGGTGGTTTACCTAAAGCAAACGCAAACGTTTTCTTCAAGATCGACAAATGATTATTGACATTTAGCTTGATACACTCATTAACTTCAAAGTGACCTATACTTGTGTTGCCTTTAATCGCAACACCAAGCAGTATAAAACCAATCGACTGTTGTTTACAAAGTCATGTTAGTTGACTATTTCCCTGAAGGATTCAAACTCTCCGCGCGTCATTCAGTACGTCTAATATGTCTCTAAATATTATTGTTCAGAAGTCAATTTTCATTGACTTTTTACACAACTTACACGTTTTTCTGTGTATCATGTTGACTTACATTTGGTAGTTTCCTTTGCTTTCAAGTTTATAATAGCCTTCAGCCTTGTTCGGCTTACATTTTACACACCAGTTTCTTCAAATATTTTCCTGCTGATCAATCCATTTTTGTTTATTATTACCCTATTGATTTTTTTGTCTCTGATCGCGTTTGTGACTTTCTTAAGCCCGCAACCCAGTGCTCTTATCTTGTCAATGTTTCCAATGTATCTTTTCTTCTCATTTTGTGATTTCTTTTCAACTTTTTCACGATTACCAAATTACGAGCACTCATCAATTTTCTTATATCTTGTTTCGCTTTACAGTCTGTATTTTTCTTACGACACGTGATTTTTAAAAGATCTGAAATTAAAAATAAATATTAACATCTATACTATTATATATAATAAAGAGATAATCATACATTGAATCAGTTAGTAATATTAATGCAATTAATGGCGAAATCTCTTCGCTAATAGACTTAATATAAGCATTAAACTACTAACAATCCACTGAATGATGCGATCCTTATGTATAAAATTGTTGTCAGATGGATCTAGTGTATTTTTTATAGAAGCAAGTACTTTCAAGAACATCATGTCCTCATCATCAGGATGTAATTTTTTCCTTTAACATCAAAACTCGAAGACGAAATAAATGTGTTGTAGACCGAAAGATGTTTTTTTTAAGAATGTGTTATCTATTAACAGTTGTATAATATTGGAACGTGCAAGTCGCAACCCTAAAGTTCAAATATTTCAAATGAAAAAATATATATATAATCTTGTACAAATTAATTGAAGCAAAACGAATTCCGATACATTTTTATATTTTTCATTTTTCCAATGAAACATAACCCAGTGCACATGTTAGTACTTCGTATGTCCATTCCACGAAGTCGTTCCTTGCAGATTGACCACAGATTCTCGATTGGATTTAAATCAAGAGAGTTTCCGGGGTAGTTTGTAGTATGATTTGCACACTGGTAAGTCTTACCAGTGTGTTCGTGCAGCGTTACAAATTTTCGTACACTTCCTTGGAGTAACGTCCATACTGTCAGTTTTAGACCCACTAGTGTTAGATGGTGTAATCGATTTCTATTTTTTCCTCAGATTAGGTTATTTGCAGTAGTGTGCAGTTATATGCATCTATTTTCGGGTCGTATGATGAAATTTGTTTGGCCTTGAAAAATATTGCGTCATCCGTCATTGCATCAGATTTTCATCAAGCCCAGACATTATTGCCTCGACTGTCGATTAGTTGTCCTACGGCCAATGTCTGCGATGGACGTTACTCCAAGGAAGCGTACGAAAATTATAACTTATTTTAATCTTATTCACTTAAAATGTTTTTTTTAATCATATTAACTTAAATGTAATTTTTAAATATGCCAAGAAAAATGTTTGAATCATATTCATTTGAAAATGTTTTTTTAAATATGGCAAAAATATTTCAAATATTGTTTGTTTAATGAAAGCTGAGATCACGAAATCACAGAGATATGGAAAGAGAGAGAGATGGAAAGAGAGAGAGAGAGAGGTGGAAAGAAACTTAAATTATTATGCGTCGACGTAAACACGATTCACAGACTTTTAGTATTAGATAGATAGATAGATTGAAACAGAAGGAGATAGATAGATAGATAGATAGATAGATAGATAGATAGATAGATAGATAGATAGGAAAAAGAAAGAGAAACAAAAGGGGTTGCTATAGTAGTAGTGATAGTAGTGGTGATACTGGTGGCGGTGAATGTAGTGGTGGTGATTGTTGTGATCGCGACTTCTCAGTTATTTTAATGTTCTTTTGTTATTTATTAATTTACTTATTAGTAAATTATATACAATTTTTATTTTATAAGCCACTAGCAGTAAAGCCCGGCGTTGCTCGGGGTTTTATGTAGTTAAATTGCTTTGGGGTTTGAATTATCGAACTTACGCACATATCACTGATAGGCCGGTACTCTCACTGGTAGCAAAATCAATGAGCTCAAGGGCAACCGGTTGCAATAGGTGGCTGTTGTGTTGTGTTGCCGCTCCGTGCTTACCCAAAGACTGCCACCCGTTCAAATCGGTCAAGATTTTTAATTCTTGCAATGTAAAATAGTGGTTGCGTTTTCACTGTAGGACTCGCCCCTTTCCCGGTTTTAAGCGGAATACGCGGGCGTAATGTCATGTCCGTGAGTGTAATCCTGTCCGGGTAGGAGTTCACGCGTTATCTCAAACCATTTGGGGTTGCAGGTAAACGTTATAAATAAGTCTGGTCGCCCATATTGCCTAACGTATGTCATAGCGTCCTGCTGCGTTCATGCCTGTAACGCGGCCGCCCAGTGTAGGTAGAGAGCAGAATGCACAGCTTCCCCTGGGCGCGGGGATTGACTTCATTTCTAAGGCTTTCGCGTAAGTGTACGTAGGAGTCTGAGAACAGCTATTTCTGATGATTCCGTATAAAACAAAGCCTCTCCGATTCCATCTTAGCGGCCATGACAACCGAAAACTGGTGGAAAAGCACCATGCATCTATGAAGCAGGTTGAAGTCTCCATCCCTAACCATGAAACGGTATGATTAGAAGGCCTTGCACGATAAGGCTTTGGAAGACGTTGTAGGTTGGCCACCCGGAGTATGAGGTGGAATGCCGAAGTGGTAGCCATCGTCACCAAAAGGGAAAATTAAAGGGTATCTGAAAGGAGCATTGTAGCGGGTTTCGTGTTCATCATGAGGCCGTTTGTCGGCGTCAATTACAATGCGGAAGGAAGGAAAAGGAGCATTTTCCAAAGCATATTTGAAACTACGAATGTAGCTGTTAACCTCGTGAAGCATGGCCTAAAGTAGTAGTATGACCTCTGTGCGAGGAACTCTTCCCGAGGGCGGCAGAATAACAATCTGGTTTTCGGCTTGTAGGTTGTAGTCTGCAATAAAGTACAGTTGAAGGAATTTAGGTGTAGAGGTCTTGTCAGGCAGTAGAGACCCAATGCGGTGCTATACCCGCCCCTGTACTTTGAAAGTGGACATCCAACCCTCTTCTCGAACAACCTGAGGTCATTTGAAAGGAATTGTTGTATTACCTAATTGTTTTAAGGAAGTGGTTGGAGTCGGGATGGGAGCCGGCTATTAGTCCCCTCAACGGGGTAGGTGGTTCATACAGAGGTGGCAGTCAAACTTTGCCGGGGGGAGTAGCACAGACCGACAGGCTCCCCGGCCCATTTGAGGGTGTTGCAGATTTGGCAAACGCAGGTCATGGACCCTATATTGATGTCGTCACGCGTAGTTAAGTTAATGCTGGGGTCGTAATTGAAAGACAAGAAGTACCAAAAAGAGCTACTGGGACAGGTAAGACCATGGGCAGCCGCGAGGCGCTGAATGTCGCCGTTGAGGCGTATGCGGCGAGCTTGGGGAGTTTGAGATAAGCGCACAGCGGCAATGTTTGTAGCAGCCCTTGAAAGTCTGTTTATCCTTGTCTGTGGGCCCTCTGGATTGACGGGCGCGCCTGCGGGTAGGTGTCTCTACTGCCCTCGACCTGGCAGTGGTGGCAGCATTCGTAACATTTCGAACAGACCTACATAGCGGTGTCTCAGCAGCCCTAGCGCTCGCTGTTGCAGCAGCGTCCCTGGATTGACGGGCGCGCCTGCGGTCAAGTGTCCCTATTGCCCTTGATTTCGCAGTAGCATCAGCATTTCTTACGTTACGAAGAAGCATTTGACGATGAGTCTCGGAAGCCCGAGATGCAGAGGCGGTTGCTGCAGCCTTTGCGTTCATTCTCGAACTTTGTGCATTCTTGAGCCTTGATCGCAACGAAGCCCTTTAGGCAGCTTTCCCAGCCAAGCAGGTGGCACGCTTCTCTTGTGACTGCGAGGCCTGCGTGAGGGCGCTGCGTGAGGGCGCTGCGTTGAGCGACCTGTGATAGTCGCATTGTAGTCTGCTCCTGGGACTCGCCGGACCTTCTTGCCCTCATAGCGGACGCTCTTGCAGACCGTCAGCTAAGACGTACTCTCCCTTTTGGCGGCATGGGGAAAAGTGATGCTAGTAGTGGTTGATTAGGGTTGCTCAATTCCAGGAGTACAAAGTCTAACTTAGTATCGGAAAGCGTGAGCCAGAATCAGGAAGGTAGGTATTTAAGTAAAACGGCTGAATAAATTGTTTATGGTAGTTGGAAAAATGTAGTTAAACAGACAAACGGAAAACAAAAACGTGGGCAAAAAAACTTGCGGTAGGAGAAATGATCAGTTGAAGGAGCCTATCGTATCAACCGGACGGCGGCGTAACATGAGCAGAAGTAAGACCTTCGTCCCACAGCTGTGCACAGCAGGTTCAAATGTGAAGTATTACTGGCCAATCGGTTGTGCCAATCAGCGAGCGTCCTAGGGTCTCGAACACCAATCAGCGACCACGTACTGCACTCAGTCAATGAGATACCGCAATATGAAGCATGGTCACGCGTGTGTGAATAACAATCAGCTGTAGAGTCTGTAGTGCAGACGTCTCAGTTGAACATACGTTTGATTGGTGTATTCGCAAATTCCGATGAAGACATGATTGTATCGTCTTCACTCAGGTATAAGTTGGTCACAAAGGAGCTCACAGGGAAAAAGTTTTTAATTGTAACGACTAAAGCCGATAAAGTTAATCAAAATCCCAAGGAAGCTGCGAAAAACATCGCCAAATTGAGGTAAACTCGATTTGAATGGGAAATCAAAAGGGGTATGATTTCATCGATTTTTATCCGATAATTGAAACCGATATTGAAAACGAAAGCCAGCACCTCAATACTGTCGGTAAATACTATGCTCAATGGGAATTTTTACTGAAAATTTTTCGCCATTTGCGAAAAATATAGACAAAAATCAGCTAGACTGGATTTGAATCGGATGTCCCAAAGTGATCGATTGTATCGATTTATTCCAGTAATTGATACTGATATTGAAGAAAAAGGTCAGCAACTAATAACAGTTGATAAAACTAATGCTCAACATGATTTTCGTGAAAATTCCTTACAGTTTGCGAAAAAAAATTTTATCCGATAACTGATATCGATTTTTAAAAACAAAGAACAGCACCTCAAAACTATAAGTAAGGACATTGCTCAACGTGAGCTTGGTGGATACCACTTGTAATTTGTGAAAACTATCATCGAAAAACTGATGAATTTTTTTAGGATCAATATTCGACCCCTTATCGGTTTTATCGATTTTTTCCACGATCGGAGGAACAATCGAAAAATACGAAGACGTCAAGTACGATTGCTGTAAATTTCCGATCTGTGTGTGAATTTTCGTGCCAATCGGACGAACGTTTTGCTCAGGATGAGGTAACAAGTTGACAAACACACCGAAACACACAGACACACAAACAGAATGCTATTTATAGATACAGATACAAACACTTATAATAAACATTGCTTTAAATATTATTAGTGACTATATATTAATTGTATTTATAGGTAAAACATATTAGTGTAATACGCGGATTAGGGAGATTTCATTATAGCTTCATACTATTAAAAACACTAGAGAAAAAGTCAAGAAAATACAGTTGAAAATTAAAGTTATGTCG
>OZ038499.1:19157959-19235459 GCA_964036315.1 Acanthosepion esculentum
ATATCAATATCACTGAAACAAGCGCTGCCTTCTGCAAAACTTAAAACTGGAAAGCACCAAGAATAGACCGAATAGCCAAGTTTTGTATAAAAACCTATGTACCATCCACCAAGACCTCACATAGGCATACAATGATATAATCATAAAAACAGAAAAAATACCCAGAATGGCTCCTGGGGGGAATAACATATCTACTCCCAAAAACAGAAGAGACACAGAACCCGAAGAACTATAGTCCCATCACCTGTTTACCGACAATATACAAGATCCTCACTACTGTCATATCTGAGAGGACATGCAACTTCCTTGAGAAAAACAACTTACTCCCAGCGGAACGGAAGGGATATAAAAGAGGTTACGGGCGCAAGGAGACCAACTAATTATCAATGAAACAGTATTGGAAAAAGTAAAAACAAAGAAAAGGACAAATGTATCGATTACAGAAAGGCGTTCGACACTGTTCTACTTTCATGGATAATGAGGAGCCTCAAAATATACAAAGTATGTTCCACAACTGTCAAATTCATAACGAAGGGCATGAAAAACTAGAAGACTACACTAAATCTAAAACATACAAACGGGTCATTAACATCGAGATGAATCAACATCAAAAGCGGGATCTTCCATAACGATTCATTGCCACCACTACACTTCTGCCTTGCATTAGTGCCACTCAGCTGCCTAGTGAACAACCATATGAACGGATACAAGTCACAAAATGGCAAAATGAATCCCCAATTCTATAGTGATAATCTTAAAACGTATGCCAAGGAGGACAGCCAAAAGAAGAAACCTACTCATCATTGTCAAAACCTTCAGAGAAGACATTAGGACGAAGTTCGGAATCGTCAAATGTGCCAAAACCACGTTCACAAGCGGTAAACTAACAAAAACTACGGATTTAGACTTTGATATCAACAAGACTAAGGAACTAGACCAAGATGATACGTACAAATACTTAGGAATTAATAAAGGAGACTGAATACAACATTCAATTATGAAGAAAAAAGAACCGAAAAAATATTATAGGAGAGTTTGATACTAGAAAGCGAACAAAATGGGGCAAATAAAATGAAGTCTATCAACACATGAGGTATATTCGTAGTAACATACAGCTTCAACATGATTAAATGGAAGTTGAATGACACTAAAATATTAGACGCCAAAAGCAGACAAATGCTTTCTCAAATGATGATGCTCCGCATGAAATCAGATGTTGATAGGCTGTACAGGCCAAGAGCTTTAGGAGACTGAGGTCTAATCCAACGCTAAAACCTACAACAATGGGGAGCCTACCTCACTAAAATCAATGACCGTCTCCTACAAATAGTAAAAACACCAAATTCACTCCATCAACAAAGAAGATGCACTCCTGGAATTCTACCAGCGAAAAACGAAGCGAATACCATCTGCGCCAAACGATTAAGACAGAAAGCAAAACAACTTGGCCAAATGAAATCACAAAAGAAAAACGGGGAGTACAAGGCGTTGTATGAAAACAATGAAAGAAGCAGATGTGGACCAACAGAAAACACATCAGTGGCTGAAGAGCACCGGGTTGAAAGCGGACACAGAAGGCCTAATTACTGCAGCTCAGGACCAAAGCCTAGCAACCAAATCCTATCACTGTGATATAATCAAGGATGGAACTAACCCGAAATGCAGGATCTGCGGATAATATAATGAAACTATCGACCATATTATCTCAGGATGCCCGGAACTAGCAAAAAAAGAGTATACTCACAGACATAACAATGTAGAGACCTATGTGCAGTGGAAGATATGCAAGAATCACAAAATCGAAACCACTGAGAGATGGTACGAGCATCAACCAGAGATTGTTACCCAAAATAAACGATATAGCTATCATCTGACAGGGAAATAAAAGCCAGTAGACCTCATATTATCATAAAAGTGTATGCTTATTGACACAGTACCATCTGAGATAAACACTTCCATAAAATTATCGATAAATTTTCAAACTACATGGACTTAGAGATCAAGATTAACAGGATGTGGCCAATGAATACTGAGACTGTACCACTAGTAATCGGAGCTCTGTGGCTCGTTTGGTAAAAGGAATGGACATTTTTACTAACAGTGTCCCAGGTAACATCAACGTACAAGTTGCCCAGAAGATCGCCCTACTAGGAACATCCCATATATTCTCCCTTCGTTCCGAAATTGTTGTACGTAAATATTTTTCATGTTTTTCAAAAATAATTGTACCAGTAGATAAAAAACACCAAAAAGAACAAAAAATATCATTTATTCCCATACACAACAGTAAATGAGTAATATTAGTAAATTGTCATATAAATAACTGTGAAATATATCGAAACTGATATACATAAACAGTTAAATTAATAACAAAAATAACTGCGGAAGGTTTACTTTAACAAAAGCAGTTTTTGTTGCAACTCGTCAGAAATAGAAATGGATACTTCAAGTTTTCCTTCTCTTTCAAGCTTCTCTTTAGACATGTGCCGGAGTTTATAGTTGTTATCACCGTCAACTAAAATAACTTGTTCCATTGCTAACTGCAAACTTAGAAAAGTATTGTTAAGCTTCGACTTCTGAAGTTTATTGAAGCTTTCTTCCCCTGCTTCAATGAACTGGTCAACATTATTTGGAGCTTGCTGGTGCTGAATTGATTGCATTGCATTAAAATAACCCAGATCAAGGACATTGAGATCAGGACTATTTGGAGGCTGGCAAACAAATTCAATTTGCAAACCCAGACGTTCTGCAGCTACGTTTAATTCATCTGCAACCTGTTTTATTGCACCACACTTCAGGACACGATCTGTGGATCTTTCCAGCAGTGCTTGCAACACAGCACTACGTTCATTATTTGTCAATTCGTGCTTCTTGCAATTTCGTTTAGCATTTCTGCCAATTGGCTTCTCTTCTCCCATCATAATCTCTTGCCAGCGGGTGGTCTGAAAAAAACAAAACATTTTCAATGTGGTGAAAAGGTGATATAATTTGCGCTTCAAATTATTCTACCCGAATAAGCTAATATAAATACTTGAGGAACATCAATACTAACCTGTTAATGTAAACGGCAAACAATTCGACTAAGAATTAGTATATTCCACGTGAGATTTCCGGCTATGGAACGACTATTTCGGAACAGAGGGAGTATTACTTTTTCCTTTCGCCTTCTTTTATCTCTTTTTCAATTTTACCTTTTTCATTTTTTTTATGGAGTTTACACAAGATTTTCCCTCCTGCTCTTTATTTCAGTTCATATTGCTGTTATACGAATTGTAAACATTTTT
This sequence comes from Acanthosepion esculentum, assembly GCA_964036315.1. Classification (NCBI taxonomy): domain Eukaryota; kingdom Metazoa; phylum Mollusca; class Cephalopoda; order Sepiida; family Sepiidae; genus Acanthosepion; species Acanthosepion esculentum. Next base: position 19,161,244 of record OZ038499.1, read on the forward strand.
CTCTCTACATCCGAGGGGCGGCAGTGATTCATAGATCCTCATTCTAGACTCCCATTTTTGTGGCTATTCAGCAGGATCCCATTGTTGATAGCCATCTCTATTTCAAAGACTGTTTCATATTTCACTCTCACCGAAATTGTAGGCTTCAGTGGGATTTACACTATTTACATTGGCCGCACTGTAGCCCACATTTTTGTTGCCATATTCACATTTCAGACGTTGTACGCCCTGGCCTTCTTCAGTTAATTGGAATTTTGAACTGAACCCTTTATTTTGCCCACCCGGGTAGATTGTTCTAGTTTCACATGCCGTATCTCTTCCGTATGTCTCAGTATCAGTTATCTCCCTTCAACTCAATCTTCAAGTTTTTGTTAACCTCTGCTGTGGCCAGGTATTGAACTCATAAATCTTTGTGTCAAGCCACCGGATTCAACCAAAGCTTCTATCCACTCGGTCATGAGTCCTTAAAGACCGGGATTTTAGGTATTATTGCTCGGGCACATATTTTAATTAAATGACAATTCTCTTATAGGACCTAAGGACCATAATTTGAACCTGGCTCTACATGTTACAAAGCAGGAAACATAACATACAGAAATAATAATAATAATAATAATAATAATAATAATAATGATGTTGCCCTAAGCGAATTTTGTTCTTGGGGCATGATGTTACCAGGACTCCTATTTGAAAAACCATGTTCCGTAACTTCTTCAACTCCCAAGATATATCCAAATATATAATCCGGTGTTCTTATTGATAATTTTATTTTAAAAAAAACAGTTCTCAATGTAAATTAACAGAACATAAATATTATAAATTATCTTATTAAAAAAAAATATTGTTCCATTGCTACACAGGAATTAACATGCTTCAAAAACAGAAACTAACAACTTCAAATTCAATTATATAAGTAAATTAAAAACACTATTTCTGTTTCATTTTCAAGCGAATTTTGGAATAACTTATTTTGAAATTTACTGAGTTTTAAAAGCACATACATTCATAGTATTTGTTTTCAAGGATGCAGAGAAATTCAATCATTTAAACAGGGGCAGTAGCGTGTTCATTTTTATTTACAACTATTGTATCAAATATATATATATATATATGTGTGTGTGTGCAAGGATTTCTCCGAATTAACCCGTAGAAAAAGACAATCTTTATTAAGGAAAAAGACAATAGGAAAACTGTTGTCTCAGCCGATGCGTTTTGTGCAATGTGGACTTTTCCAAGCCAAAAAACGAAATGAATTTATTGAAACAGAATTTATTCCACTTATATATATATATATATATATATATATATATATATATATATATATATATATTTGTAAGTATATAAATAGTGGTACTCGCTTGGAAAACCTTTGATAATACGACTTGTAGTAGAACAAACGGTACCCAAGGAAAAATGAGGAATAAAAAAAGAAAGAACAAAGAACATTAAATTAAGGCGAAAACAATTGTCCAGAGTTCAAGATCACAGTTCAAATAAAAAAACCTCCAGAACGAATAAAGGCAACTACGCAAAGTGCTCAATACACGTAGTCGACCAAACCTTTTGTTTGCCTGTCTCCTTAAGATTATCTTATAAATGTATGTATGTATTAAGGAAAAAGACAAGAGGAAAACAATTTTTTAACCGACGCGTTTCACCTACACGGATCTACAGGGTAAGCCTGCTTACTATGAAGATCCGTGTAGTTATGTTGTTCCTGGCTCTTTCGGATTTATTCCATTTATCCCTGCTCTTCTTAGCGTATTGAGCACTTTTCATTACTCACTTGTTTTTTTTTTCTTTGTACTAGAAACTTAAGTCACTGCACGATTTATTTCCCCTTGTTCTGATGTTTCTAGTTCTTTGTTTTTTATTCAATTTTTTTCCTCGAGTACCAATTTGTTTTGATAGACTTACAAGTTGTGTTATCCGAGGTTTTTTCCAACCAAGTATTACTAGTATATATATATATATATATATATATATATATATATATATATATATATATATATATATATATATATATATATATGTAAGCAGATATGTGGATGTAGATCCGACAGTATGATGAAAAATATGGAAAAGACAAAACAAAATCCGAATATTGCAAGTTTACTGTTTTAATGCTGTTTTACTGTCGACGTCAGACGTTTCGGACTAGTAGACCATCTTCAGGACATGGTTATTAGAAACATACTTAGGATTAGACGATATTTAAGTCAACATTTAAGTCAACATGAAAAGACGATAGACACAAGACTAATCAGAAACAGAACAACTGAAATTCTAAAGTCAGCGTTCCTTTTTTTGAATTCGGTCACGTTGGCGTCACGTTGGAGTCAAGCGGGCGATGCTGCGAAAAACGCACTCCCAAGATAGAGTATTAATGGTAAAAATTCATTTATTTCTCTATTGAATCATGATATTTAAGTCATGGCAATTATGCATGAAAAATAATATCGCCCAAATGTCCGCCAAGGCTTCGGCGGCACACCTCCTCTCGATGGTCAAAATTTTTGATGACGTCTCTGCATAGTTGCCCCTCGATCTCACTAATATGCCTTATTATCTCATCCTTCAGCTGTTGAATTGCTGTTGGCTTGTTGGCATAGACCTTACTTTTGAGATGACCCCCAAAGGAAGAAATCTAAAGGCGTCGAGTCGCACGATCGTGGTGGCCAATTGACTTCGCTTGTTTCGAGAGATGATGCGACCTGGGAAATTCTCATTCAAATTTTGTTTGAACGTCCATTTTCGTAATAGGCTTCGATAATTTTAACACGTTGTTTGATTGTTAATATTTCCATGGTTGAAATTGATAAAGAAAATCATTAGACGCTTAAACTTAATTCACATTTAAAATCGTTCAAAGTTATTGGAACACGATGTACTTCAGTATATATTTAAATTGAAACAGCTAAATATTATCTATCCGTTGTAGTACTTATTAGTTCGGACTTCGTGATATCATTTGCGACTGCATGCCATTGAATATTGCTTGACGTGTCGAGTGTGGCACGCGTACCGTAGGTTGCCGACCCCTTAATGATAAATATCCCTGCAAACGAAGAATATTTTGGTATTTTCTATATTTTTGAGAAGGGTGAATAAGATTCAAATAATTCTTCAGACGAAATAACATCTTTTTGGAAGACCAAGAACAATTTGAAAATAAGTAAAATTAAGTAGTAACATCGGAATAATTTTTATTTAATATAAAATTGTTTTTTAATTTTTTTTATCACATTGGTAATCTCGAATTTATGAAGACAGGAAAACCTGTCATCACTATATACTTTTGAATATTTCCTATAGAGGTGGGCGGTGGAAAATTTTGTCTATGTGAAAGTGGGCAACGACGTAAAAAAAAGTTTGCTCAAAAACCCATCCTGTTTTCTCTTTTAATCTTTTTTTTCTGTTAACATGAACTGAATATGTGGTTAAATGCCTTATCCGCTTGTCTGCATATCCTCAAAAATGGCGGCATTTTCTTTTCCTTTTTCCATTGTGTATTCTATCACTAGTTTCTTTTTTTAAGGAGGTTGTTGAGTACATTTGCAGATATCTAATAAGTTAATCCAGAAATCAAAACTCTGCAGACATTACTGGCTTTATATTTTGAAAAACCTTTGAAGTCCTAGATAATTAACAACACATTTCTCGTTGTTTCATTCTCGTTCTTTCAATTTGCTCTCATGTTATCTGGACATCTAAAAATAAATGAAAAATAAAAGCAAGAGGTACATGCTTGTGTTTTTAGGAGAAATAAAATCAAAGATGTCTTTCACCACATGACAAACACGTGTTTCTTTATTTCTTTTTAATGTTTGCATGCACACTTATTTTCTCTTAAATCCCCTAAACGTTCCATTATGTTTTTTTATTACAACCATACTTCCGCCAGCTTGCTCCCGTGTTGCATTATGGGTAAGTATCCTCTTGCTTCTAAATCGTGTAATGTCAGCCACAAGTGAGAAATGTTTTCTTCTCTCTGTGTCTAGAGTAATGTAAATTAAGTCACAGTTTAACATGTTTCGTTCTTAGGGTGCATTTAAGCTTTCAAAAAACAAACTCCCTGATTGTGTCTATCAAAACTAGAGTTTAATACGTTTCTATATCTTGCGGGAACTTGAGACTTCAAATATGACATTGTCCCAAGAAGTGGGAAACTATGTGATGGCTGACCACTCATATTCGAGTATGCCTGTCTACTAGGGCGGCCAGACAATCCTTGTTGCAGACGTCGACTCAGACAGATTTGTATCTATTCAACACCTACATAGCCCGCCTGTGGTTTATACTCACACTATGCTGGGCAGACAGTTTCCGAGAGAGAACGGGTTAGCCAGCGTGTTCAACAATCTGAACAATGCCAGAAGGCTCAAGCCCTCAGCCACGATGATTTGTCACTTCGTGCTAGGACAGCTATCGACGACTCTCTGATAGTTCCGTCTACCCAATTTCTCTCACAAGGGTTGGATAAAAGGCGCTGCATGCCGGGATAGTCTCTCCAGGCCGATAAGATCGAGAAGTCAACTTCCTGATAGATGAACCTAGATGGGATTCGAAACCGGGTCTCATGGCCGGAAAGCGAAACTTCTAACTACTCGTAACCTATCATGAAAACTGTAATGACCTAAGCAAATAACACATTTGTAATCCAAAATGAAAATGAATAATCTCTATTAACACAAAATATGAAATTTAGGAAAATTCGGTAACGGAAGTTTTGGTAACAGAAAATTCATTAATTTTGACAAGGTAGGAAAATTCGGTAACTATGAAATAAAAGTCGATAAAAAAAATTATTTTCGGGCCGTTCTATAGTGAGAATTTGCGGGCTAAGACCGCTCCCCTATACTTTAAATAATTGAAATCGTGTGGTTCGGATAACAATAGCAGTGCCATACTTGCAGAAGTGGGGCTTAAGGTGCTTCCTCAACATTTTTTAAAAGTATTATTAACTATGGGGGTCTAGATAAAACCCCACTACACCAATATCAGGGCCGTTATTTCTGGAGGTGGCGTTACGTTTAAATAAGTATTAACTAACAAAATCATGGGTTCCAGCCCAGACAAAAACCCCATTGCAACAATACCAGGGCCGTACTTTCTGGATGGCGGGGTGTTAGGGGTCTAAGCACGCTCTCCAATATTTTTAAATAAATATATTTTTTTAAAAAGTATTTCTTTGGTATCTGTTTATATTTCTAAGATGAGCTATTATGTACACTATTTACATTATTCGGACTATTGTCCTCATCTTTGTCGCCATATTCATTACAACGTTTCGGCCGTTGTACGCTCCGGCCTTCTTCAGGTGTTTGGAATGTCGAACTGAACCCTTTATTTCGCTCACTGGAGTAGACTGTTCTAGTTCCACGGGCCGTGTTTAATGGATGTCAGTTATCAGTTATCTCCTGTTAATTTCCCTCTGAAAGTTCTCCACTGCCTTAACCGGGTATTGAACTCACACTCTTTGGGCCCTGTCACTGGATCTAACTAACGCCGTTATCCACTGTGCCATGTGGCCTTGAGAAATATAGACAGATACTAAAAATATATTGTTCGTAATTCTATAATAAAATGTATTGGTCATTTTACTATAAAAATGTATTTTTATACTTTCATAGTGTTTCGTTTTTATTTGAGGATTCACTATTTGCCCCTTGCTGGGACCCTAACAGGTGCTACCACCCCGGGTCGAGGTGGACCTGTGAACAGCACCAGTTAAGAGGTGGTTCACCGCTCTTCACAATCTCCCGATCAGAGGCTTTGCTGCTGGATGTAGTTTATCGTCATACGCAGAATTAAACTGAAGTCGAGATGCCAGGTCAGAATCGATATCATTACAGACCCCTATTTGGATTATTTTGTCGAGAATCTCGAGATATATAACCGCGCCACCAGACAGGAATACGACAGCAATATTCAATGCCGAGAGGAATGGTTGATTTATAAATGTGCAGGTTGGATTCTGATGGGAAAAAAATGTCTGCCATAAACCAACTGTCTTTGCAGCATATCTAGCAATTTAAAATGTATTGTTGGTAATGCATTGGTCACTTTATTATAAAAATGTATTGAAGGTCATCTTACTATAAAAATGCATTGTTGGTCCTTTTACTATAAAAATGTATTATTGGTCATTCTACTATTAAAATGTATTTTTATACTTTCATAGTGTTTCGTTTTTGTTTGCGGGTTCACTATTTGCCCATAGCTGCGATACTAACAGGTACTACCACCGGTATCAGGGTGAACCTAGGGACAGCAACAGTTAAGAGATGGTTCCCCGTTCCTCAAAACCTCCAATCTGCCGATCAGAGGCGTTGGTGCCGGATGTAGTTTATCGTCATACCCAGAATTAAACTGAAGTCGAGATGCCAGGTCAGGATCGATAATATTACAGACCCCTATTTGGATTTTGTCGAGAATCTCGATATATATTACCGCGGCACCAGACAGAAATACGACAACATGGAATGGTTGATTTATAAATGTGCAAGTTGGATTCTGATGAGAAAAAATGTCTTCCATGAACCAACCGTCTTTGCAACACACCTAGCAATTCAAACAATATAATCACTCCAACTCTTGACAGTAGAAAAAGTGATACCAAGAACGCACAATGAATTACTCTCCTTGTGGGTTAGAATTAGTCATTCAGGTGGAGGACATAAATGGCTCCCTATAATAATTAATCAATAGTAGTTTCTTTTTGGAGTCCTTTAAATTTACGTGTCATTTCTTGCCCCAGTTAACAACTGATTTGTGGTCATTTTATATAGCAGATTCCAGGTATCATCTTGTTCTTATTTAGAAATGCTCGATTATTCACCACACCCGTTCGTCGCTCTCCGTCTGCGCTATCCTGCCCATGAATAACAAATTCTGCCTAGTCCGGCACAAGGAGCAAAGGAGCACCCAACGATGACCAAACGTACTAGGCGTCTTGAGTAAGACGATAAACTACATCCAACAGCAAGACCTCTGATCAGGAGGTTTTTTCGGAACGTGAGATCACCTCTTAATTGCTGGTATTCCAGCTTCACCCTGACCCGGGATGGTAGCACTTGTAGTCTCCCAGCTACGGGCAAATCATTGCCCCATAAACTTGGGTCAAAACACTATGAAACTCTAAAAATAGGTATTAATACCAGCAATACATTTTTGTACGAAATTATTACCAGCAATTAATTTTTGAAGAAAATAATTATTACCAGCAATACATCTTTGAAGAAAAAAAATATTACCAGCAATAAAAATATTTTCGACATTAAATAACCCATTGAGGTTGATATGCTGTAAAACAAATCAGACCAAACCAAACCAAATCAAACCAAACGCACTAGCAGTGACCCATGAGAATTTAAAAAATAGCTATAACTCTGCAGCAGGCGTCTTATATCAAAATAATTTGTAATTCCATTAAATAAAAGCTGTATTCTGTTCTTTTTTTAGTGACCAGAAGTAAAAAAAAAAAAAAAAGGCCGGTGCAATTACTGTCATGTAAATTAGCCGATGTGAAGGAATTTAAACAGTTAATTACTTTAATTAATTGCATGAAAAAATAAAATAATTAACATCGACTCAGTGTAATTAATTTTAGACAGTGAAAATGAACAAGAAAAATGCAAGGGAAAGAGAAAATAATTATTTTCTATTAGATAATAAATACAATGCTAATCAAGGTGGATGTTTAGATATTTTCTAAAGTTTCGAAATGACCAATCATCTCCATTTCACGTTTTTTCCAGTAATTCTCGAGGCGGGTAGTTAGTTTATTGATTCATTTTTTGCGATATATCAACCTGCCGATATCTAAATCTTTTGTACATCTATATATAAAAACAGAGGATATCTGTATGTCTGTTTGATCCTTTTTCACTCGAGATCCCTTCAAACGATTTTGACCAAACTTGGCATAAATATTGTACAATGTAAGAGATAGGTTCTTAGCGTAAAAATTCGATTTTTTTTTTAATAGTTGGCCTACTGTAGTGTAATATTGCAGTACATGGCATTATTTTGAACATATTTTATAACAAATAAATGGTCTTCATTTATTTTGTGCATAGCTACCTGAAAATGGTAAAAAAAACTACATAACGTAAAATATCTGATTCAAAGTTTGGATACCGTACTTTTGATCCTGTTCATGCCAGCGTTGTGCAACCACTTGGCGTCTGCCTAAACAAACCTTTTAAGGATGCTATGAGAGATCTATACTTTTATGATCAGTCAAAGGTACCGTGAGAATCTCGGCCTACCTGGTAGATTATAGTCATCGAAAAATGCATTAAATTTAATCATTCCAGAAAAAATGTATCTGTGTTTATTTCAACCGCTCACTAAAAATGTATAATTTTTAATATCTTCAAAATAATTACCTGTATATAGTACGCCCTCTTGCTTGTGGAAAAGAAAACTGATCATAAAAATTCGCACTATACCGGATATATATATATATATATATATATAGTCATCCACAGACAGTCTGTTTCGCTGTGTCACAGCTCTTCACTGTGTCCCGACGAAATGTGTAATTTTAATCTCTTCAAAATAATTGCCTATGTATAGTACGACCCCCTTTCTTGTGGAAAAAAACTGATCATAAAAATTCGCAGTAAACCGGGTATATATATATATATATATATGTATGTATATATATATATATATATATATATATATATATATATATATATATATATATATATATATATATATATATTCATCCACAGACAGTCTAGTGTGTCTAGACGAAATCTGTCCTTTCAATCTCTTCAAAATAATTAACTACCTATGTATGGTATGCCCCCCTTACTTGTGGAAAAAACTGATCATAAAAATTCGCACTATACCGGATATATATATATATATATATATATATATATATATATATATATATATATATATATGTGTGTGTGTGTGCGTGTGTGTGTCATCCACAGACAGTCTCTTTCGCTGTGTCACAGCTCCTCAGTGTGTCTAGACGTCCGATTGCTTCAAACCTGGATCGAAACCCGACTGATTTGACATCAGAGAAATAATTGCTGACTAGGCTCTGTAGCCTTCATCAGAGGAAAAAATCTTAAATTATCTTTCACTGTCAACACTTCATGGGACAGCGATGCCTGGTTAGACTCATTGTCTCCCAAATCTAATAGACTTTGGAAAATGCATCATTTCCCCACCCCAGTGGAAAAATAACTGAAAATATATATAGAGAGAGACGACAGAAGAATCGATCACAGACACACACACACACACACACACACACCGGACTGTGCATTTGAGAAATCCTAGTAAAAATGCACAGACCGTTAGACATAAATAAAAAAGGCGTCTCTTGTTCAAATACTAAGTATCCACTATAACTTTTGAAGTAATAATAATGACACAGTAAAATAAATACATTAATTCGTTTTTATATATATATATATATATGTGTGTGTGTGTGTGTGTGTGTGTGTGTGTGTGTGTGTGTGTGTGTGTTTCATGTTTAGACGCAATATTCAGGCTGTGGCTTGAAGATTGCTTTTTAACATAAAACAGAATTTTCGCCGCCCATTATTGCCCTCAGTTTTAACTTTTATACTCACACTCTCTGATATTGAGCACTTTTATACGTAAATATAGTATACCACAAAACAATATTTTTATCATATATCATTCATACGAAAAACAAATAATGAAGTTAATTGATATATATATATATATATATATATATATATATATATATGTATATATATATATATATATATATATATATATATATATATATATATATATATATATATATATATATATATATAATTAGGAAATAGATTAAATCCGACATATTTTAAAATTATTTTGTTTAAACGTTATTTTTTATGGCAATTCATATTCGAGTAGAAGCTCTATTTCTTAATTAAACAGTATTTTTTTTATCAAACTACATGTACCGCCCTGAATATTCGAGAAATCTTGTCAGAAAGATTCGTTTTGTTTGACCTTAGGTCCTATATGGTCGAGCGGTTAAGTAAATGTCTGCTTTTTAACCTCTTCAAGGAAATTACTTGTCTATAGTGTGGCCCCCTATTTTAAAGGGGGGGGGGGCGTAAAAAAACTGTTCATAAAAAATCGGACTATATTCGAGTATACGCCGTAATTTTTTTAATTTTTTTTGCGAGTGTATTAACAATGTTTTGGGACAATCACTTTCTTTTACAAATTCAACTATTTAACCTATAACTGAGGGAGAAATAGATGATATTTACGCGTAAGGCAATATCACGAACCCGACTTCCATTCGAACTCGGCTCTGTGATTTATAAAGCAGAACGAAGTCCTAATTAGTTGCCAAAACATACGCCTATATAGAAATAAAGCTTCAAAATGTTTTCGTCAAAACTCAAAGTCTAGTTCAATCTACTCGCAATAAAGACGTCTCGCAGAAAACGTTAAGAACGTACTTAGCGAGACAATGAGAAAAAGACAAAAAGAGACGTGTACAATCTGCACTCTGCAAAATGACAGATTTCTGTTGTTATATTAGCACAGCTATGAACTAAATGACGCCTTCGGAAAGAAGCTGACGAACAATAGTTGAATCACTTAAAAAAATGACAATAAAAAAATCCCATACAAAAGACTTGTTTATAAACAAGATTATATGCGCAAAACATTATTTATTTACTACAAAACAGCGCAGGCAGTCGAAGCTGACATGTGAAAATAGTGCATCTTCTATGTACTAGAAAATTAAATCATATAAAATGGTACTAACTGAATGAGATAGGAGTGGACGAATTGCCTTTTAATTTCGAAAGATCGAAGCACATGGAGGCGGAACTCTTATCTATCTCCAATTAGTCTTAGTCAAAATATTTTCGTGTGGAGCCGTGGTTTATGACTTATTGTAATCAAGCTTGCATGAGAGATGTTCAAGATCCGTGAAAGAGGAACCGTTTCGCCAGCTTTTCAGTTCACTCCAGTGAGCGTAACAAGTAGAGAGCCCAATTACGTGCTCTTTGATTTCTCCATTTCCAAAATCTAGTAGCAGCCGTCCGGTCTCTTATGTCGAAGCCCATGAATAAACCATATCGCCTGAACTGTTTTTCATCGTCCATGATTGCTCGACAAGGGTGTCACTTTTCTATCACGTCATTTTTCTGCGTCTAAATCCTAACGAGGTGCTGGTCCAAGGCACAATGATACAAAATCATCTCAACTTTTAGAAACATCCTTCATATTTATTTACATTATTTACACTCGAACTATTGTCCTCATCTGTGTTATTATCGCCTCCACTAATTAATGCCCGTCTCTGTTCAGTGAGTTTGCCGCTGAAGCTGATGTTTCTTCCAGTGGTTGTCGGTAATCCTTTTCCTCATAAGATCCTGTCCTGCTCTTTCCGCTACGCTTGGTGCTCATTTGAAACTGATCGATGTCGTGATGAATAAGCCCAGTGGGACGAGGTTTAGGTCATCCTATTTGTATAGGGTTGTTTGCCAAATACGTGTCTATTTTTGATCGTGGTTTTCCGACCGTGTCCGTACCGATCCGACAATTCCTGTCATTTCATGATAATAGTATTAAACTCTAGACAGAAAGAAGACCGGAGTGCACAGCGAGCGAGGATTTGTGAGAAAAACAACTAAGACATTGAAACTACCCGAAAAATAATCGTATGGTAGCAAGAACACCTTGTCATCGAATGTTATAGACTGGAGAGTTCAATATGAGAAAGGCAACAAAGTAAAATAAAATGGTTGGAATAATCTGTAATTAAACTGGAATTGCAAATGAAATATTTGTCGTAGATTATTTCCGCATCACAGAGAATAAATCACTAAGTTCAGAGTCGAACATCGGGGGTAGAAAGAGATGTCGAAAACTCGATTCGCAGGTACTATCTCACAAATCCCAATGCACGCAACCAGTCAGAAAAATAACTCAATCGCCAACAAACGCGGTAGCCAAAATGCCCCAAAGTTTCCTCCTCGATTCGAGAACACCAACTGCTTTTATCGGTCGAGCATTTTTTTCCATTCGTCGACAGCTGGGAGAGGACGTTCAGTATTTTGCATATCAAAATACTTTTATAACGACTCCTGTAACGGACTTCAGCCTGTCATGCGGAATACGTGCCCTTTTGTTTGGTAAGTAATTTTCTTTTTCGCCACATTTTCCGTCGTAGGATACACGCGACGCGCTGTCGCTTGGTTTGACGAGGTAGGTCGCCATTTTCTTCGCTATATAATCATTGCATAACAGAAACAACGTATCTAAATTCAGAAGAAGAAGGCCAGAGAGTGCAGCGACCGAAATGCTGCGAGAAGGACATAAAGAAATTGTTTGAAAGAATAATTTTATAGTAGCAAAAACATGTCTTTGAAATTCGGGCAAAAATAGCCCATTATATATACAAGTTTTTTATATCATAATGATCGTCAATTTAGTGCATCTGAATGGATATGATAAACAGAGTTAGTGTTGAAAATAAAACTAAAATAAAATACAAATAAAATAAAATAAAACTAAATGAATCTCTTTCTGAAGATGTATCTGAAACAGATCAAGAAAGGTAGAAAGATGAAAGCAGAAAGAAAGAGAACCTGATAAACACGGGACAAATTGAACATCATACATAGTAATGTAATACAGCGTAAGGTAATATAATGTGTTCAACACACTTTTAGCGCTCGTCTTCCGTGGGAAGCATGGGAATGTAATCAATTTCATTAAAAGCAATTACGCGGGAAATCGCAAATCGGAGAGAAGAGCTATTGCGCTGGAGGACGAAGAAGGCATCAACACTAAGTGGGGCATTGTTGGGAGGATTTTTAATTCCCGCGAGAAAACAAAGAAAGCTGGGGGGGGGCGATACTTTCCACCAAAAAAATAAAATCGACGTTGAAATAGATTTTTTTTTTTCAAATTCCTCACTCATTTCCCAGTCATGACTTCAACGGTCAGTCTATGTATCTATGGCGATTTCGCAAGCATAGCTTCGAAGGGTCACAAGACCGAAAGGTTAAGACACCCAGTGAGGATCGAACTCACGACTCTCTCGAAACTGTTCTAGCGAGACACGCTTGCTAACCACTACACCACGTTGAGGTGCCGAAAAGGTGACTTTCTAAGCGTAGCTTGGATATGGTACAAAGCCGAAAATATGGTGCACCTAGTGACGATCGAACTCACTACTCTGTCGAAACTGTTCTAGCGAGACAAGCTAGCTAACCACTACACCACGTTAAGATGGCCAAAAAGTCACTTTTTAAGCGTAGCTTGGATGTGGTACAAAGCCGAAAGTATGGGGCACCTCGTGAGGATCGAACTCGCTACCCTGTAGAAACTGTTCTAGCGAGACATGCTTGCTAACCACTACACCACGTTAAGGTTCACAAAAGGTGGCTTTCTAAGCGTAGCTTGGACCTGGCACAAGCCGAAAATATGGGGCACCTAGTGAGGATCGAACTGACTATTCAGTCGAAAATTTATCTAACGAGGCAAGATTGCTAACCATTACATCACGTCGAAGTGCCCAAAAGGTGGTTTCATAAGCGTAGTTTGGATGTGTCACAAAGCAGAAAGCATGGAGCACTCGGTGAGGATCCAACCCACTTTTCGGGTGTGGTTGTGCTGGCGAGACAAACTTGCTGACCATTACATCACTTCTAATTGCCCAATGTCAGTCTGTATGTCTCTATCTATCCATCTATCTATCAATCTTAATTTGTTTTTATTCATCTATATTTTATATGCTTTAACGTGTCCATTTCATTCTACTTACATTATTCGGACTATTGTCCTCATCTTTGTCGCCATTTTATTACAACGTTTCAGCCATTGTACGCTACGGCCTTCTTCAGGTGGTTGGAATGTCGAACTAAACCCTTTATTTCGCTCACTGGCGTAGACTGTTCTAGTTCCACGTGCCATGTTTTATTGGATGTCAGTTATCAGTTATCTCCTGTTAATTCCCCTCTCCAAGTTCTCCACTGCCTTAACCGGGTATTGAACTCACACTCTTTGGTTCCTGTCACTGAATCTAACTAACGCCTTTATCTACTGTGCCATGTGTCCAAATAACTGATAACTTACATCCATTAAACATGGCACGTAGACCTAGAACAGTCTACCCCAGTGAGCGAAATAAAGGGTTCAGTTCGACATTCCAACCACCTGAATAAGGACGGAGTGTACAACGGCCGAAACGTTGTAATAAATATGGCGACAAAAATGAGGACAATAGTCCGAATACTGTAAATAGTGTACATAATACCTCATTTCAGAAATATAGAGAGATACTGAAAGGCCGAAACGTTGTAATAAATATGGCGACAAAGATGAGGAAAATAGTCCGAATAATATAAATAGTGTACTTAATACCTCATTTCAGAAATATAGACAGATACTGAATGGCCGAAACGTTGTAATAAATATGGCGACAAAAATGAGGACAATAGTCCGAATAATGTAAATAGTGTACATAATACCTCATCTCAGAAATATAGACAGATACTGAAGGGCCGAAATGTTGTAATAAATATGGCGACAAAAATGAAGACAATATTCCGAATAATGTAAATAATGTACATAATACCTCATCTCAGAAATATAGACAGATACTGAAGGGCCGAAATGTTGTAATAAATATGGCGACAAAAATGAGGACAATAGTCCGAATAATGTAAATAGTGTACATAATACCTCATCTCAGAAATATAGACAGATACTGAAGGGCCGAAACTTTGTAATAAATATGGCGACAAAGATGAGGACAATAGTCTGAATAATGTAAATAGTGTACATAATAGCTCATCTCAGAAATATAGACAGATACTGAAGGGCCGAAATGTTGTAATAAATATGGCGACAAAAATGACCACAATAGTCCGAATAATGTAAATAGTGTACATAATACCTCATCCCATTCCATTCCGTTGATATATATCTCATTTAACATCAAATGGCAGTCCTAGGATTCTCTAAGGATCTGAATGCAACAGCATTGAAACAATCATAATCCTCAATCAGATGCGATGGGCTGCACACGTTGTGATAATGGGTGATAAAAGGATTCCCAAACAACTTCTATTCGGTGAATTGAAGGCAAGAAAGCGTCCATAATACAAGATTAGGAAGAGGTTTAAAGACAATCTGAAGTATAAACTGGATGCATTGCACATGGATGGGAAGCATTGGGAAGAATTGACTTTAAGTCGTACAGATTGAAAGCACTTCATAAAGGAGCGATTGCAAAGCCTTCGAGGATGAATGGCTCTGGTTTGCTCAGATGAAGAGGCACTCACACTGATTTGTCAACCAATATTCAGTCTTGGAAATGAAATGCGTGTTTGAGCGCATGCTGTTCTCGAAGGTGGATTATGCAAACTAACCGACAGGTCATCATAACAGCTGTGATTGTCGTGAGCAAGATATGCGACATCCTGCCCGAAAAAGCCAACGCATTGAATGCGGATGGTGTCGCAGAGCAGTTGGAGGATGGGAGAATTGGCGGAGTGCGCCTGAGCATATGTAAATCTCTACCATTCAACCAATGGGCTGCTTCCACATGGTCTATAAAATGAGTGTGTCTGAAAGCTTTGGCAGTCGGGCTCGAGGGAGTCGATGCGAGGCGACTGCCCCGTACGCGAGGCGACTGCCCCGTACGCGAGGCGACTGCCCCGTACGCGAGGCGACTGCCCCGTACGCGAGGCGACTGCCCCGTACGCGAGGCGACTGCCCCGTACGCGAGGCGACTGCCCTGTTCCAGCGGGTCCTTTTTTCCGTGACGGCTACAACAGCCACATGCAAGTCGACTATGTCAACCTGCTTCATCTCCCTGTCGTCAATAAGGGTTTTGGGGATCATCATCTGGACTGAGGAGCCACATGGTGTGGTACAGAGGAGAGATCTTGGGCATATAGGTCCTGTCAATATAATGAAGGGTACAGTTTATATGTCATATTCCGGATATCGATAAAATTAAAAGGAGGTCTCAAAAGTGGACTATGAACGCCGAAGCGAGACAGAAGGCGTTACTCGTGATGCGAAGGGTGGGGAAGTGGCTCTCATCTATGTAAGAGGAAGGCAGTTACTATTTATTTCACTTTCCTCAGCTCTGTCTCATTTGATATCTATCTATCTATCTATCTATGGCTTTCTTTTTATATCTATCTATCTATGTCTTTCCTTTTAGATCTATCTATCTTAGTCTATTCCTATTTATTTAAGTTTGTTCATACCTTTCTCAGTTTATTTCATATCTATCTCAAGTTATTTCATATCTATCTATCTATCTATCTATCTTCTTTAGCATCTATCTATCTCCTGGTCTATCTTACTTTCTATGTTTAACTGACTCTCCCTTTCTCTGGAACTCTCTCCTTTTTCTTTCATACAGTTTTCACGTGTTATTGATATCTCTCCCTCCATATCTATCTATCTATCTATCTCTCTATCTATCTATCTATCTATCTATCTATCTGTATGTATGTATGTATATCTTTTTTTTTTATTTCAGATCCTCGCTGAGTTATTTGTACTAACAGGTTCATACTTGAGTAATCGAATCCGGACAATTGTAGGCCCTGCACATTTTAGCAGATGTCACAGAGTGCTTTTTCGTGTCTCGTCTTGATAAATTCGTTGCAGTCATAGCAAAATTGGCCTCTATCAACGACGACTTGCCTGCAGTTGAACAGCTCGAATTAAGCTAAACTGTTGAGCTTACGTTCCCTGTATTTATACTGTCATCTATGTTGCCAGAATGTTATAGAAATTCTCGAAAATTTTGAAAACTTGTGAATCTGTCTGGAATGTAATGAAAAATAGGTTCGTATCAAAACACCAGTGACCAGATCGCTAAAGCAAAATTTGAAGGGGATAATAGACATTTCCTTTGCTTTCTAGATAGAAGCAATTATGAGGAAATCAAACTTCCTGATCAAAGACGAAAATGTCAAAAATCTTTTAAGTTTTCCATTTACGTTGAGGGATTTCTTGGCGCTCTTGATATTTTGGCAACATGTTCTGACTTTAGAAATATGAATTTCTTGCAATTCTGGGTAAAATATTGATAATTGTATCTGGGAAAATCATTGTCGTACCCCACAAAAATTGTTATTCCAATTTTCATTAGTAAAAAACATGTAAATGTTTCAGCTTCAAATAGCACACAAAGGGTTGATAAGTCGTAAAAACTTCTAAATTTATTTTCTCCCGTTTTTTCTCTTTTATATTTTACTTCCTTTCTCTTCCTTTCTCTTCCTTTCTCTTCTACTTCCTTTCTTTTCTATTTCACCTCCTTTTCTTCTATTTTTCTTAACTTCTCTTTCTATTTATACGCTTCTCTTTTTTCTTCTATTTATTTTCTTCCTCTTTTTTGTACAGTAATCCCTCGATTAGTGCACCTAATGTGATACGCATTAATCGAAAACGCATTTATTGAATGTAATAACTTATAGGAAAGGATGTTATTTCTATCTCAAATTTTAGTCTCATTCAAAATTAAGTTCTAATTTGCATACGTTTTAATTAAAATATAGGTACATATAAGAAGCTACAATAAAATTATTCGAATTGCAAAATTCTTTATTGGAATAAGAATGTAAAAATTAAAAGAGGTAATAAACAAATGAATTCGAAATACTAATATCATTAATAATACAGTTAAGTAAGAAAAATCCTAATAACCTTAAGTTATATGATACTGCACGCAAATAGTTGTGGGGTACAGCATACCCGGATTAAAAGAAGAATTTAATGCGGGGTACCCTGTCCACAAAATACAACGCAAATTTCAAGAAAAGACAACACGATAAGGAATGTTTGTAGAAAAAATAGAATATTGTATATTTAATGACATTCATGCAGAATAAACAAATTTGTATATTTTTATATCTTGTTTGAATAGAGTAAAAAAGATTAATGCTTTTTAGTTCATTCAAGCAAATGTGATTTGAACAAAAAATGTCTGTGTTCGCTGTCTTTCAATGGAGTAGTAGAGTAATGTCTGTTTCTTTTGTTTTTGTTGTATCCGCCGAGTAGGGGGAAAGGAAAAAGGGGCGGTCAATTTAAGTCGAAAAAGAGAGTGTGAATGAGAAGTAAAAGATAAGAGGAAAATGTACTTATCGGGTTGAATTGTTTTGGAGTCGGTTGTAAATTTGTTGTTGTTGTTGTTTTCCTTTCCTACCCCACTTTCTGCTCTTAGTGTCTGGTTGAGTCAGTGACGGACTTGACTGTCAGTCCTCTGTCCTCTTTGATCTCTGCGCCCTTCTGATTGGTGATTGATTTGAATCTCTCTATTTATGGCTGACTTTTTTTTTCACACTGGATCGTTATTTTTTTCTCAGTTTAGCAAATCGCCTCCTTTCATTGGTCAGAAAATTAATTTCACACCTTATTGCGAAATCGGTTTTTAGTCGTTTTGATCCGATTTTGCGGGTGTGAAAATCTACTTTGTGTTTTTCAGTCATTTGTTGGAATGATATAGGATTTGTATCCTATAAAGTCAACTAATGAAGAGAACTCGTTAAAGGATGCCACTAAGTTTTACATTGCGGTATTTCTTGGCGATTTTGGCAACCTGCTCTTACTTTTGCAATATGAATTTCTTGCAAGTGCTGTTCTCTTTGAAGAGCGTCTAAGAATTTTCATATTGTGGGATGATGGGATAACATGGTGTAAAACAGCACAATGCCATTCTTCAAGGGCGTTATTACTTCGAGGTAAATCAGCATTGAATCTCTCAAAGCAAGACAACAAACGTATTTCAAACATAGATATTTCGATTAATTATCATTTAGTATAATTGGCCTTTCGATTAATTTTCATTCACACAATTTACAATTCGAATAAATGTTTTTCGAAAAATTGTTTTCGAACAATTTTCGCGATACGTAAAAAATATTGTATGTTAAATGCGATGTGTAATATAACGAATGTTATTTATCAGTTTTCCTTTCTTGTTCCTTTCTTTTCTCTCTCTCTCTTTGTCTTTGTCTTTCTCTGTGGCATGCATATACATAATCTCTCCGAAACAATCTATCTATCGTTCTATTTATCTATCAGTTTTCCTTTCATCGTGTTCCTTCCCTCTCTCTCTTTCTCTCTCTCTCTCTCATGCACATACATTCTGTCTTTCAAACAATCTATTTCTCCCTCTTTTCCTTTCATCTTGTGCCTTCCTTAACCTATCTATCTTTCTGAAATCCATATACATTATCTTTCTCATTATCTTTCTATCTCTATCACTCTCTCAGTATCTATCTATCTATCCGTTTTTCTTTCAGCCCTCTCTCTCTATCTATCTATCCATCCGTCTGTTTTCCTTTCATCATGTTTCTTCCCTCTCTCTCTTTCTCTCTCTCATGCACATACATTCTGTCTTTCAAACACTCTATGTCTCCCTCTCTATTGTGACACCCAACCCTCCTCTGTCCTGGTCAGGGCACCGTTTGTGACACCCGTACTGGTCGCGGCGCACTTGTGACACCCGACTTCTTTTTCAGTCACGACGCCAAAATGTGACGTCGGTCCTTTGCGACGGGCTAACCCTGGGACATCGGTTGAAGTCTTGTTGGGTTCTAGCACCAACTTGTCGTACTCGGCTCGCTTCCAACGCCTGGTCACCGAAGCAACTGCTTTGATCTCGAGTCAACCCACCCACGTTGTGATTTGATCTTAGGTTGACGAGATCAATCAAACGTCGGGCCGTAGTGCCAGCCGAATCCGGGTCAAGGTGATACTGCACAATCAATGTAGACAAAAAAAAAACAAAAGCACAAACAACAACTTCAAGGCGAGCGACTGGTTAGGAATAGTGATTAATTTTATGTCGGTTTGTTGAGTTACAGGAATGCGTCTCTCTCTTTCTCTCCCAGCCCGAAGAAAAAAAATGTGGATTGTAACACTTTTGCGTTCCTTAACTAGTTCTGGATATCTGGATGGAGAATATATGTCAGACTTCTATAATTTGTTCTTGGTTAGAAGTCTAAGTCGAAAACTTGTTTTGGTGGGAAATCTAAAGTCGGACTTCAACAAATTTGTTCTCGGTTAGAAGTCTAAGTCGGAAGGCATGGAATCGTGCGGTCACCTGTGCGAGGCGCGTCTCTCTCTTACTGTACTGGCTGTACTCTTCTGACTCACTGTCTGGACTCGACCCGACTCTCCGAACTCGACTCTCCTGGACGAACTCTACGAAATACCCGTAGATGTTTGCTTATATGGACGCCGATCAAAACCTGGCGTGGGGTTGGACGTGGTGTGGCCACCACGTTGATTTCAAATCCCCAATAAGGATTTTCTTTGTTTTCGGCCAAAAATAATTATCATTTTCCGTATTTGGAAATCTTATTCCACTCCCACCCTCTTCTGCTCTCATATGGGTATCTCACCATACTTTAGAGGGCGTCAACGGTTTTCCCACTTCCTCGCAGTAACATCTCATACCTATCCTCTCAATGGGCGGTGGCGGCCTCCTCTCTGCGTCACATGATCATCTCCGCCTGGCTATTCGGCCAATAGGCGTCAACTGATAATCTCAATTTTTATCCAACTTCACGGGATATGTTTTTTCTCAACCAGGTTTATCCGTCAATATTAAGTAGACGATTCTTTTTTGGCGAAATTGGGTTAATTAAAATACCCTAACATAGCCTTCGTTATCACAAACGAACTTAAACAGAATGCAGATGTCCTGTGTGCGGTCGGCAGACGGCCCATCAACTACCGATAACACAAGTTCGTCATCCTGACACAGCCAATGTTTTATCTGCCCAGAAGCTCTGGTATCCCTCAACTAATTTTCACGACAATGACCATCAGAATTTTCGTGGGTGGTCTTTTTTTTCTTTTATCATCTAAGTTGTTAAGTCTTGTCCCTCTGTTTCTTTCTCTTTTTCCTTCCTTTGTCCTCGAAGAGAATTTGGCATATCTCAGCATCAAACTTCAGCGAGAAAGTAAAGTGGTTATCTTGAATTCGCACTTGAAAATAACAAAACAAAAAATCCCTTTTTTTTTTTTTTTCACCGATACTCTGTTTGGGAAAATAACAAAACAAAAAGAAAATCGCTCAGTATGTCTTTCGTTATATCTATCGGTGTAAGTAATCGCTCAGTATGTCTTTCGTTATATCTATCGGTTTAAGTATCCCCGTAATTAACTTCTGTGGTTAATCAATTGATTAATTAACCTGCCGTTCCTAAATAGTGTTACACTATCATTTTCCTTTTATCTTGTTCCTTTCTTCTCTCTCTCTCTTTCTTTCTCTCCTCTGTATACATTCTCCTTCTCATTCTCTCTCTTTATCTATCTATCTATAACTTTTCCTTTCATCTTGTTCCTTTCTTCTCTCTCTCTCTCTTTCTCTTCTTCATATACATTCTCTTTCTCATTATCTCTCTATCGTGATTTTCCAAGCGTATCTTAGATGTGGCACAAGGCCGAAAGTATGGGGATCAAACTCACTACTCATTCGTAATTGTTCTAGCGTGATAAGCTTGGTAAACATTACACAGCCTCGGGGTGCCCAACTCTCTCTCTCTCTCTCTCTCTCTCTCTCTCTCTCTCTCTCTCTTTATCAGTTTTCCTTTAATCCTGTTTCTTCCTTCCCTCTCTGTCTTTCTCTCCTCCATATATATTCTCTTTCTCGCTCTCTCTCTCTCTCTCGCAGTATCTATCTATCTATCTATCTATCAGTTTTCCTTCCATCTTGTTCCTTACTTCCCTCTCTCATTCTCTTTCTCTCTCTCTCCCCTCTCTCTCTCAATTATCATTTAGTATAATTGTCCTTTCGATTAATTTTCATTCAAACAATTTACAATTCCAATAAATGTTTTTTCGAACAATTATTTTCTAACAATTTTCTCGAGACGGATATTTGCTACGTTAAGTCATGAAAAGTCGAAAGATCCTGGATTTTTTACACAAGTGATTACTACACTATAGTTCACCCGATTCACGGCAGAAAAACTACTAAAGGTAGAGCCTTAATGGATGAGGCCTTTGAAGGCGCCTAAAAGGACCGAGAGAAAAATGTTCATATTATGAACATGTGTAGGATAGATAACAGTTGATTCTAGATTTGAAAAGTTTAAAATCGTACGCATCTGGGAAGCATCCACTCGCGTGCCTTTTGGTCGGAAGAAGCTGTCTAACTGGAAATTCCTCGTTAAAAATAGATTATGTGTATTTGTCATGGCTAGTCCGATGTGTGAATGTCTGAACTGGTAGAACAAAGGATTGTTGCTCATCTAAAATCTTGCCGTGAAAGGAGAGATAGGTTGGAGAGAGGCTGGTAACCTTTCATCTATGGGAAAGTGGTTGTAAGGCTATCAATGTTTCATGTATGGGAAAGTGGTTGTACGTCTGGCAACGTTTCATCTATGGAAAAGAGGTTGTAAGGCTAGCAACATTTCATCTATCGAAAAATGGTTGTATGGCTAGCAACGTTTGATTTATAGGAAAGTGGTTGCACGTCTAGCAACGTTTCATCTGTGGAAAAGTGGTTGTACGTCTAGCAACGTTTCATCTATGGGAAAGTGATTGTACGTCTGGCAACGTTTTATCTATGGAAAAGTGGTTGTACGGCTAGCAACGTTTCATCTATGGGAATGTAGTTGTAAGGCTAGCAACGATCATCTATGCGAAAGTGGTTGTAAGGCTAGCAACGTTTCATCAATAGAAAAGTGGTTTTACGGCTAGCAACGTTTCATCTATGGAAAAGTGGTTGTACTGTTAGCAACGTTTCATCTATAGTAATGTAGTTGTACGACTAGCAACGATCATCTATGGAAAAGTGGTTATACGGCTAGCAACGTTTCATGAATAGGAAAATGGTTGTACGGCTAGCAACCTTTCATCAATGGGAATATAGTTGTAAGGCTAGCAACGTTTCATCTACGGGAAAGTGGTCGTAAGGTAAGCAATCTTTCATCTATGGGAAAGTGGTTGTACGGCTAGCCACGTTTCATCTATAGGAATGTGTTTGTAAGGCTAGCAACGATCATCTACGGGAAAGTGGTAGTAAGGCTAGCAACGTTTCATCTATGGGAAAGTGGTTGTACGGCTAGCAACGTTTCATCTATGGGAATGTAGTTGTAAGGCTAGCAACGATCATCTATGGGAAAGTGGTTGTAAGGCTAGCAACGTTTCATCAATAGAAAAGTGGTTTTACGGCTAGCAACGTTTCATCTATGGAAAAGTGGTTGTAAGTTTGTAAGATGTTTATCGTCGATACGGCCGCGTGAGGGCTTTTTGAATTTTTATCAAGGAAAAATGATTGTGCAGCTCCAGCCAGATACGGCCCCAACTATCCATGTTTGGCTAGGTCTTATTCTTGAAATGATAGTGAATAACAGAAATAGTCGGTTACTGTCTGCAGCGGTGCAAGCAACTGACCATTTTCCCAGCATTTTTTGCGATGTTTCGTTTATACGAATTTCACACTTGATGTCTGCAGTGAGATGCTCAGTGCTAGGAGATTCACCGTGAATACAGCCGTACGTCATGACTGGAAAAATTGTGCCTACTCTGTAATGAGGAATACTTATTTATTGAATATTGCAATCCAGTTTCTACCCCTGTGTGAGCGATGTCAAATGATAGGTCAGCTGACAATCTCTGGTCATCTAGGGTTTTAGACATGTAGCCATAAAGCTTGGTATTATCTGCAAATATATTTACTAATTATCTAGTATAATATTCTTAGTCTAATCGTTAATATAAGGTAGAAAAATAGTATGACCGTGGAGAAGAGTTTGAGGAACGTCTTCATTGATCTCGTGGGATGCAGAGGATTGGCCATTAACGGTGACATTCATGAGGACTGGCCATTAGCAGTGACATTCTATTTCCCAACTGACAATCAAGTTCATAAACAGCATCAAAATTGCAGGGTTTTGAACCCTGACCTTTAGTTCTACTGGAGACTGTTTTAACTACGAATCAAATTCCTTCAAATAGCTGTGTTGCCTGTTATCGACTTTAATACAACAGGTTTTCAACGTTTGACTTGAATTCTTTTCCTGCTTAACTGCGTTTGAGTTTGATTGAATGAATTTTCATTAGACTTGATAAATTTGAATTATTCCACTTCCTGTCTGTCAATCAATTCCAGTGAGATAAAACTGTAATTGACCAAGAATAATGCGGTAAAAATCGTTCAATTCCTGGCTTCTGAGACATTCATAGCTTAAACATTGTCCATTGAAATCCTCAGGTACTAAAATTAACTTGTAATTATATAAACGTTAGCGAAGACTGCCATTTATGGTACAGATAATGCATTTCGTTTTGGTATTTCATTCATTATATAATGTACTCATTTACTTTCCTGGCTACTGCTTCAAAACTCAGCCAGCACATCACTAAGATGACTCATAGTAACACACACAATGGCCGCTAAACAACCCCAGAATTAAATAAATTATTGCTAAAAGGCAGAAAATAACACTAGGTGTCATGTTAAGAAGTGGCTGACTTGCATAAATCATCTGTCATATCCCTATCGCTGAATAGCCTAGTTCCAGGGAACGATTAGGTTTGAACTTGTTACACTTTTGAGCGGAGGGGTTCCTGTCAACAATTCTGTCTTAGTGTTTTACTTCTAACCCCTTCGTCTGACCACGCAAGTTATTAATTCAGCTTGGTTAAAATCGGGCACCAGTAAAGAGACAGTGAAAATCACACCGACTGAAGCAACCTATTCTTGCAAGAGACGATAGGTACCTGACGTATTTGTTATCAGCTGAGTTTCACACAAGGCTACTGTAGAGGAACCCTCAACTGAGAATCGAACTCATTACATCATCAAACTCATTCAAGAAACTATCTTGCGAATCAAGTAATTGTTAAGCATATATGATGTTGGCAAGGCAATAATGCCACTGAGCCACAAGGGTTTACTGAATGTGAAAGAATAAGGGGAAAAGAAAAACATTATTAAGCAGAGAAAACAGCAAAACTCCAAGAATTAAGAAAACAAAAGATAACGAATGATATTGCATCTAAATTTTTGAAGATCAAACTTGACTGGAAAGTAGGAAGCTGGGAGTTCCACGAACGAGAAATGTGAGGGGATAAACTGCTCTTACTTGTTGACAAGTGACCCACGTTCGATATTGTTGTGGCCTTGTTAGGGCCAGAAATAAAGACAGAAGAGAGGAACTGAGTTAAACAAATATATTAACAGAAACAGTAATACAAACATATACAAACGAGAGTGTTACAGCAAGAATGTTCAGTTCTACAGTCAGAGCTAACTGCTGGAAACTTCCCTCTCTCCAAATGGCAGTACCTGCTCCTATTTATAGCTGAGAGACTACATGCATGCGTGGGTAAATTACCATAACAGTTATATTGCTATGTGTTATGATATGATTCTCTCAGTATGACATTAGATGAAGAGAGCCTGATGGAGTGAGGGTAGTTTTTAATTCAGATTTTTCGTTCTCCAAGATTAGCACTGCTATTAACAAGCAATGATAACAACAAAAATTGCAATATGAGCAGTGGTAAAAAACGGTTGCTGAAGACATTAGGTTTATAATACCCAAAAATTTATACACAGATGTCCTCAAGGACACATGGCGCAGTGGATAAAGTCGTTAGTTAGAACCAGTGACAGGACCCAAAGAGTGTGAGTTCAATACCTGGTAGAGAACTTTGTGAGAGGAATTAACAGGAGATATGACTGAAATTCATTAGACATGGCACGTGGAACTAGAGCAGTCTACCCCAGTGAGCGAAAAGGGTTCATTTCGACATTCCAACCACCTGAAGAAGGCCGGAGCGTACAAAAGGCCGAAATGTTGTAATAAACATGAGATGAGGACAATAGTCCGAATAATGTAAATAGTGTATTCTGAAATTATTTGAGGTGTCCTTTATTATAGAAATTACAACGCCCTCTTAGTCTTCTTCCCTGAGTAAACAAACGTTTTTTTTTGCATTTACTTTCAGCATTACATTATTGTCAATTGAGCAACTCAGTCGTGGTGTAATGGTTAACAAGCTTGCCTCGATATACCGCTTTCGACTGAGTAGTGAGTTCGTTCCCCACTAGACGCTCTATACTTTCGTCCGCGTGCCACATCCAAACTTAGTAAATTGGTTGGGGCAGTTCGCCGTGGTATAATAGCTAGCAAGTTTTCCTCGATAGACCGCTTTCGACTGAGTAGTGAGTTTAGAAATCACTCGGTACTCCATACTTCCGGCTTTGTGTCACATCTAAGTTACTCTACGCCAATCTTTTTGACCACTTCCACGTGGTGTAATGTTTAGCAAGCTTGTCTCGCTAGATCAATCACTCCATTAGTGAGTTCGATCCTCACTAGATGTTCTATGCTTGGGCGTCACATCTAAACTACGCTTAGTAAATCGCTCTTACATTATTGTTAATCATGTTTTTGTTTTTTTATAATTAAGTAATCTATTAGTAACGGATGATTTACTCTCGACGAAATATACAGAAGGAATGAAAGTCTTTTATTTTTATTTTATTTTTATGAGCCGTGTCCCTTCAGGACGTAGGCGATCATGACTCTCCACTTCCTCCTATTCCTTGTAGCACTCAATAAGTTTCGTCCCTCTGCCACCTCAACTAGACCACGTATGTCATGCGTTGCTTTCCCTTGTCTCTCTTTCCCTCTATTCGACCTGTGAGTATTAGATTCTCCAGGCCCTCCTTCCTTATTATGTGCCCCAGAAACTTCAGCTGACTCTTCCTGATGATAAGTATAAGCTTCCTCCCTGTTTGCATCCTCTCCAAAACCTCATCGTTGCTCACACACTCGGTCCATGGTATACTTAGCATTCTTTTGTAGAACAACATCTCCGTCGCATCGAGTCTCTTCTTTAAGGAGACCGTCCAACATTCGCTGCCTTAAAGGAGGACAGATATCACGTAGCAGTTCAGTACTCTTTTCTTTGTTACCATAGAAATTCTCCTGTCTGCCCAGCTTTTGGAATGCGTTCTTGGCCATCCCAGTTTAGGAAATAATTCATTTTACTGCATTTCCATAATTAAACTCGATTTCTCTCATCTTTAAGTGTTTTCTGATGTGATTCTCAGAAAGAAAGTATTTTTTTATGTATTCTTCTATCTTACTCTAATAAAATTCGACGTTTTTCTAAATTCTTTCTATTTCTTGAGTCACGCGAGTCAACAGAATGACTTGAAGTTTTGGTATACATGCACACTACATCCTATTTATGATATCACTGGCTATAGAAATGGATAGTTATTTCCATTTTCCAGCTCTACTTTAGTAAAATTTAATGCGAAGCACTTATTTTCTAACCTTTTTTATAATATCGGTAAATATATTTTTGTATGATAAGGTTCTAATCTCTTTTTAAGATCAGACTTCGAAATGCGACATATAAACCAAATATTATTTCACTTTCTTGCCAAGGAATATATGGTTTTCAAATAGAAAAACAAAATCATTCTCAACATTTACAGACTGTTTTTAGATACAAAACATGTTCCTTTTTCGCATAATTTTCAGCAGTTTTTGTTGCTTCTTTAAAAAGATCAAAGATTTTTTTTTTCTTGTTTTTATTTCATTCTCTTATAAAGATTGAAACGCAACAGAAATTTAGGTCTAGAATTTTTACGTTGGCGTTATTCCACTCTTTGGTAGAGGAAATCATTCCATTAGAAATGATTCTTTTTTAATGAGTTTTGGCAGGCGAGATTACGTTTCAGATCTATTCCTTTTTTTTTCTTTTAATATTTACTTGAAGGTCTTTAAAATAGGAAACACTACTTTATGAAAATAAAAAAATATGTGAGAAAATAAAATATTTACAATATTTTCAGTTCATTCACCCAAAATGTAAAATTGGTTAGACATTATAACCAATTTATCACGACACATAATCAGAGATACAAACACGGTATTTCTAATTTTGTTGATTTTTATCATTCGTTCATTAATTTAATGAAAGGTAGCAGAGTTCCAATTCCAATCGGGTTCGTTTGGGAAAGATAGGAATCCACCACTTCTCCTCCAAGCTAGGGGTTAATTAGTAAGACTTTGTTATAATGGAATAACATGTAACACTCATGAGTGACTACACTATAGGTAGTAACTCCCTATAAGTATCTGTAACTGAACGAACTACAGAGTCTAGCCGAAATCTTTTCGGCTTGATGCTCGAACTCTCTGCCTCTGAGCAGAGAGGAACCCGGACAAGGCTCTGCCGAATGGCAGCGTCTCGTTCGGGGAGGTTGACCAACCCAATCCCGTTTATGCTGGTTCTACGGGGATATTTTTGGTCGAGCCTACGGGCTCGGATAACCCACGTTAAAGTCGGCCTTGTGACACATCTACCTTCGTGGGTGGGGGCTAGTAAATACCGTCTAGCTGGAATCTTTTCAGCTACACGTTTTAATTCTCTGCCTTCGGGCAGAGAGGAACCCAGACGAGGCTATGCCGAAGGGCAGAGACTCGTTCGGGGAGGTAGACCGACCCGATCCCGTTTATACAGATTCTACGGGGAATTTTTGGCCAAGCCTACGGACTCTGATTGCTCCACATTAAACTCGGCTTTGTGCCACATTCTTTTTTGTGGGTAGGCTGGTAAATACCGACTTGCTGGGATCTGTTGAGTACGACTCAGACTTACGCGAGGACTACCGACCTTCCAATAGTAGCACTCACTACTGGCTGACTTGCGACGACATTGTGCATAATTGTTACCTTTATTCTTATTGTACTGTTTTTTTTCCAATAAACCTTTACTTATGTTATCCACCTTGTTTTTCACGGAATATAACAGACTTGTATCAGCAAATCAACATGGTTGGGCCACTTAGACGTGGTGTAATAGTTGCCTCGATAGACGGCTTTCGACTGAGTAGTGAGTTCAGTACTCACTGGTGTTCCATACTTTCGGCTTTGGGCCACATCTAAGTTACTCTTCGCAAAGCTCTTTGACCACTTCGAAGTTGTGTAATGGTTAGGAAGCTCGTCTCGCTATATCAACGACTCCAGGAGTGAGTTCTCATTATCTAAAAATAGTTTTCAGGCTTTAAATAACCTACAAAAGGTTGATAACCCATAAAAAATTAATCCAATCTCTCAATGAATTAATATTTCATTTTTCTCTTGTCTAGGCTTTATCATGGCAGTGTTTGTCGATGCAAAACCAGTATACAAAATATAGTAATGAAATCTGCTGGTATTTCCACGGCATCTATTTCTATTTCCGTGGCAAATGTTCTCACGATTTATATTCCGCCAGTTCAGACCTTTACATCTAAGACTCTCCTTGCTACGTATTCACGAATGACTCCCTCTCAGTCTCTTCTCCATTCGAATAACTTCTTCCCAAGACACGCACATTGTGAAACGGACTCCCGAGAGAATATTTCCACGATCAACTCAATCTTAAGCTCTCCAATTCCCAGATCAACCGTTATCTACTTTCAACAACATCAATCAGTAACCATCTCCCTTGAGTGGCTCTTGGCCTTTGTATTGGGTGAACTACGGTAAAAAAAAATAATCGTAGAGTCCAGTACAAAATCTAGAAGTGATCAGACTCGGTACAAGAACTTTTCGGTTCTTGAGATGAGAACTAAACAACCTCTGACGCCTTTGTAGTGAGTTTATACTAAAACAGTGACAATCGATTGGCTGTAGAGAATATACGTAGTAGTAGAGGTAGCCGACTGGCACATTTAAAAACCATTATTTTCAAAAAGTAACATTATCTAACGAAGACGTGCTCCTCTACAGCCGGTTCGGTTTGGAATGTTTTATTGCCTATCAACCTCATTGTTTTATAATGACGACAAGATTTTTATTGCTGGTAATATTTTTTCTAAAATGTATTGCTGGTATTTTTTTCAAAAATCTACTGCTCGTAATAATTTTTTCCAAAAATTTATTATTGGCATTAAAACCTATTTTTACACTTTCATGACTCCAGTTTTTTGGGAGTTAACTATTTGCCCATAACAGGTACTACCACCCCGGGTCAGGGTGGACCTGGGAACATCAGCATTTAAGAGGTGGTTCCACGCTTGTCAAAACCTCCTGTTCAGAAGACATACCTTAGATAGATAGATAGATAGATAGATAGATAATGAACAGAGTGACATAGATAGATAGATAGATAGATAGATAGATAGATAGATAGATAGATAGATAGATAGATAGATAGATAGATAGATAATGAACAGAGTGACATAGATAGATAGATAGATAGATAGATAGATAGATAGATAATGAACAGAGTGACATAGATAGATAGATAGATAGATAGATAGATAGATAGATAGATAGATAATGAACAGAGTGACAAATATAGATAGATAGATAGATAGATAGATAGATAATGAACAGAGTGACAAAGATAGATAGATAGATAGATAGATAGATAGATAGATAGATAGATAAATGAACAGAGTGACATAGATAGATAGATAGATAGATAGATAGATAGATAGATAAATGAACAGAGTGACATAGATAGATAGATAGATAGATAGATAGATAGATAGATAGATAGATAGATAGATGAACAGAGTGACATAGATAAATAGATAGATAGATAGATAGATAGATAGATAGATAAGGAACAGAATGACATAGATAGATAGATAGATAGATAAGGAACAGAGTGACATAGATAGATAGATAGATAGATAGATAGATGAACAGAGTGACATAGATAGATAGATAGATAGATAGATAGATAGATAGATAGATAGATAGATAGATAGATAGATAGATAAGGAACAGAGTGACATAGATAGATAGATAGATAGATAGATAGATAGATAGATAGATAGATAGATAATGACAAAGTAGATATTCTTGTTTTTTATGCGCGTTTCGTCAAAGTAGAATTTATTTTTATTTGACGGTGCTTTTAGCAAGATGACTGAGCCTGGAAATGTGTGTACTCCAGTTATGAATAGTCAAAGATAGATAGATAGATAGATAGATAGATAGATAGATAGATAGCGAGGGACACACAAACATACAGATTGACAGACGTTTACATATATTTTCCAAAAGTGGGAGATTATATATAGAGTCAGATAAATTATTTTCAGGAATGAACGATAAAATATTTTAATTCAATTGACGTGTGACTTAAAGATAATTCCGAATGATTTTTTTTTTCTCGCGGGCAGGCTAAAGTGGCAGAGAAATAATGACGATTACTTCTGCGAGTTGTTAGTGGGAAAACTAATTCAATATTCCTAAGCTTTTTAACTTAGAGATCTGTAATTTCTATCCGACTAACTGCCTCAGTTTCTTTTTGCGCTTGGATGATAGTCGATGAAGTTTTCGCTAAAAATTTAAATGGATTTTTTTTTTTTTTTTTTTTTGTCTTTCTTACTTTTGTACACTTCGTTATTTCTACAATAGACGATTTACGAAGCAACGGTTCTATAGAATAAAAATCAAGAATCGACAGGAATGGATAAAGAAAAGCCTGTGGCGGTGTTGTTTGCTTACTTGGAAAACTCGCTTTCTTCAAATTCTAAGTAGATATAAATCATACCTATGGCGCTTCGGCGAAAGTTGAACTATTTTCAAAGTATTTAAAATTACTTTTTTTTTTCAATCTCTCCCGTTTCATAAATCGATAGGTAGAACTAAAAAGGGATAGATAGATAGATAGATAGATAGATAGATAGATAGATAGATAGATAGATAGATAGATACGGACATAATGATATACGTAGGTTGTTAGATATGATCCTACTGAGATAGATATACTGATAGATAGCTATGAACCGACTCAGATAGATAGATAGATAGATCGATCGATCTGAACAGACTGTTATATGTTTATTGAGAACTGTTTTATTACTACTGTTTCCTGGTCTAATTCAACTGTGACCATTAACTTTATTATTATTATTATTATTGTATAAATAGGTAGGTAGATAGATAGATAGATAGATAGATACGAACTGTCTGAGATAGATAAATGGACAATGGCAAGGACGTGTGCTGATACCTGGATCGCCTCCAACCGAGATATATATATATATATATATATATATATATATATATATATATATATATATATATATATATTTCATTAAAAACGACTGACAAGGTGCTTTTATTTAGTTTTTTATATAATTTCTCGAGAAATTATATAAAAAACTAAATAAAAGCACCTTGTCAGTCGTTTTTAATGAAATGTGCTTGAAACAAGGATTGCTGCCTAAATACACAAATATATATATATATATGACAAAGTTTATATTTATATATATATATATATATATATATATATATATATATATATAAATTTATCTATATATATATATGTATGTATATATATATATATGTATATATATATAAATGTATATATATATAATACATATGTATATACATATGTATATATATATGTATATATATACACATATATATATGACAAAATTTATATTTATATATATTACAGAATTTATCTATCTATCTATATATATATATATCTATATATATCTATATATATATATATATATATATATATATATATATATATATATATATATATATATGCCAAAATTTGTTTCGTATAGAAAAAAGAGGATCTCTGAAAGATAATGTTTTAAAACAAGCAATCTTTGTAGTTGTGGTGCCCAATATCAAGAGATTGAATATCCATATTAATAAATAAAGACTTAGTGTAATCTCCGAGAAAGATCGAGAAAGGATGTGATAAGTGGACATTTGATTTCATTTATTATCACACATATATATATATATTGTTGTTATAAGGAACTAACATCCGTTTATTTATTGCCTAAATTTGTGATTACCCGAATCCGACTACAATTTATAAGGGAATCGTGCAGTAAATAATTTAAAATCGTCAGAAACCGAAGGATTGTCTACAATAAATGAAGTACTGTTCGCAACTGAAATGAATAGAAAAAAAATCAATCAATAAAGAGAGGAGATGCGATATATAATCGGCGAGATTAGATTATTGCTGAGCAGACAGATTTGTCCAAAAAATTAACGAGTTCCTTCCTCAAGCTGTAATAATATTTTTGTGAGTGTGCGCATGCGTGCAATGCATTCATTTAATTTCTTATGTTGTAAGTTTTCATTGGATCACACATTACCTTCATGAAGGACAAAATCTATCTGGGCATTAAAAAATCCCCTGGCTAGAATATACATTTAACAATAAATAGTTTATTTATTGTTACATTTCTTCAAAGTCTTAATACAGACAAAAATGTGATTAATGTTTATTTTTAACATAATATTGACTTGGTCATATTTTTGCATCAACGGTTTGGCGGTATCAGTAAATTTAAAGAAAATATCTAACAGTATAAAATTAAGGTCACTCAGAAAGAAACTAATTTTATCCATTTAACGGTACATTTTGAAACGGTCCCTTGATAAGATTTCTGGGGGTTTTTTTTCATACTTTCAGTGTATTAAAATACAGGGTGTCCATAAAGTCCGTGTGCAGTTTTAAAAAATTATAACTTTATTTGTACTTGCGATAGAAATAAAATAATTTGTAAAAAGGAATAGAAAGAAGTAAATCTATATTTTTTAAGGTTTTATTGAAATTTTATTTAAGTTTCCACATGTCCTCCATCATTAGCAATACAAAGGGTAATACGATTTTGCAGTTCACGGAAAACACTTGCCAACTGATTTACAGTAATGCCTGAAATCACGTTAGTTATATTAGCTATACTTAAAACTAGGTACATTAAACTTTATAACAGTTTTTACAGATTATTTATATCGCAAATACAAATAAAGTTTAAATTTTTTTAAAGTGCACACGAACTTTATGGACACCATATATATATATATATATATATATATATATATATATATATATATATATATATATATATCACCCGCTACTGCAGTTTCACCTTTCGGACAAGCAGAGGTTGGTTTGGTTCTCATATATATATATATATATATATATATATATATAGGATGTCCATAAAGTTCGTGTGCACTTGAAAATATTTATAACTTTATTTGTATTTGCGATAGAAGTAATTTGTAAAAAGGATTAGAAAGAAGTAAATCTATATCTTTTAAGGTTTCTTGAAATTTTATTTAAGTTTCCACATGTCCTCCATCATTAGCAATACAATGGGTAATACGATTTTGCAGTTAATGCAAAATATTTGCCAACTCATTTACAGCCATGCCTGAAATCACATTAATTATTTTAGCTATAGTTAAAACTAGGTACATTAAACTTTATAACATTTTTTACAGATTATTTCTATCGCAAATACATATTGTATATAAATAGTCTGTCCCCACCAAAACTGACATCAGTTAAAATTAAATAGGATTTCATATTGAACAATAAAACATTTATTTAACAAAATTCGAGCAAGATATTCAAAGAGATGTAGATTTTATAACCGATTTCACAAAGCTTCACAAATCTTCAACAATCATAGCATCTGTGACACGACAGACGGTAGTCTAGCTCCTGCTAAACACGCGGTAACATGTGTTGCGTAACATTCTCTGCTTAAGTTCCTCCAGAATTGTAAGAAGAAAGAGATATACACCTGTCATTTCACATAACCCCTTAGGAAATAATCACAAGCTGTCAAGTCAGGTGAACGTGGCGACCATTTAAACATCACATTGTAATTATCACTGGCACACCCGATCCATCTGTCGGGTAGATCTTCATTTAGATAAGTCTGCACAGCCAATGTTTTTACACATTCTGTTAAAATTTGAGATCATTTGAGCGAGTATTGTCTTTGTTATTTGACCACAAAATGATGTAATTTTGGGGGGCGAGTCTGTGTATTATGTGTGTATACGTGTGTGTGTGCGTGTGTGCATTATTATTCATTACGTGTGAATTATTATCCCCATCTCTGTTGTTATACAATGTTTCGGCCGTTAAGAACCACGGCTTTCATCAAGTGACTTTTTTTTCTTTTGTTGTAATTTTAAGATAAAGAATATCTCCGAGGAGCAGACTTTGTAACTTCCCAGATCGCAAAATTATTGTGATGCTGACCTATCTAACATTCCTGCTATATTTAAGAGTAATAGCCTGGCATCATATCTAATTTTCCGAATCATTAAATTAGACAGGTCCAACTTTTCCCTAGGGGAAACCATCATTAGATCTGACGTGCCTCGGATCTCTCAGCCAGGGAGTTCGTTGATCGTCAAGCAAAGTTAGATAGTGCCATTAAACACAGATTTCTCTCTGACTCTCAAAATAGTCATATCTGCTCAATTTCGTATCCTAACATAAACAGACCAATTTTTAAAGAAAAAGGATGGATTTCTCGTTCATTAATTTAACAGATTTTATTACTTCGACGTTACTTTTATTTGTGTAGACGCTCCGATTATTTATTAAGCAGTATAATTATTTATTTTTGTCATCCAGCTTGAATATTTTAGTTATTTCATTAGAGAAAAATATGACGAAGAGTCCATATTTTTCTGTAATAAGATATATATATATATATATATATATATATATATATATATATATATATATATATATATATATATATATATATATATAACAGAGACACATCCCCTTTCCAGGAACCAATAAAAATGTCAAAATGACCAAGGGAATTCAGAGAAGCAGGAATCCATCCAGCTCTTATCTTAAATAACAACTTAAAAGAGACTGTTTGGCCAACACAAGGTCTGACCAAAATTCATGTTAAAAAAATTAAAAATAAAAACCGATGAAAACTACAGACAAAAATTCATTTTCTCCAAGACATTCATGTCTGTAGTTCACTGCTACCAGCAAGTAGATTTTTTTCCCCTGATGATGGCCATGTTGGCCGAAACTAGTCGAGGAATATAAATGAAATAATAATAAAAACGAAAGAATATTAATATACAACCCAGTGTGTATGAACATTTTAATATTTCAAGATTTTTTATTGCGCAATATATATATATATATATATATATATATATATATATATATATATATATTAACAATTTGTGACTGGTAGGGATAATTCCAAGGAGGATATTAATGCAGACAGAGCTCAGTGTAAACTAAAGAGCATAATAATAATAATAATAATAATAATAATAATAATAATAATAATAATAATACGTCAAGAAGAACTGATGACCTGTGAAACAGCGAAACAGTCTGTCTGTGGATAACACACATGCACACACAAACACACACACACACACACACACACACACACACACATTCTGCTTTAGTTAGATATGTGGATGTAAGAAAATAAAAAGAATTTTCACTCTTATCCATAAATATAATTTATCTATTATATACCTTATTATTCTATTCCTGTATAATAATATCTCGAGAAAATACGTAATCTATCTTACTCCACCTACTGGCATTACCAAATTTGAACTTTGGTTAAGATGCTGATATAATTTTCATCCTAGATTCAAGGATGGTAAATCAAAAAAGGAAAAGTATTTTTTAAATTCGTTCTGCGATATTTTTGTCATGGAAGAAAATAAATGACTTAATACTTAGCCAAAACACTTTCTCATAATTCAATTACCTACATACGTAAACCAAAAAAAGGTATAACACTTGAATGAACATAAACTTATTCATGTGACATGAATTATACAAAATGTTTTCTTTTTTATCTTTTCACCCGAAGCAAGGCAATAACGTCACTAAAACACAGACGGTTACTGCGACTGAAAGCAGCCAGAAGACAATAATTGACATTGCATATGAATTTTGGAAGATCATAGTTGACTTGAAAGGAAGATCCGAAAGAGAGTTCCACAAGCGAGAAGTACTATAGAAGAAACAGTTAGCATAGAACTTACGGTTACATCTCGCTATTTCAATTGTAGGAGGAAGGAAACCTTATCGCCAGTCT
The DNA here is from genome assembly GCA_964036315.1 of Acanthosepion esculentum. Taxonomy (NCBI): domain Eukaryota; kingdom Metazoa; phylum Mollusca; class Cephalopoda; order Sepiida; family Sepiidae; genus Acanthosepion; species Acanthosepion esculentum. Next base: position 19,198,109 of record OZ038499.1, read on the forward strand.
AGTAATGAGATTAAAGTTCGTAACGACTAAACGCTAAAGAGAAAAGCACATCAGAACAACTGTAATGAAAATATTTATAGAAAGGGCGCAGAGAAGCTACATTATGGCGTTGAGAAAGTGACTGAGGGTCGAGAAAACAGATCAGGACCAATAATACGTTACGTTGTAGCGATGAGTGATGTTCTTAGTATTACCGCAAACGAAAAGGTCTTCTTTCAGACTGTCATCAAACTGTACCCTACTCTGTGTCGACCACGTTTTTTTTTTCTGCTGACTGAAAAAAAAATATGTGAAGATGGCAGGATGAATCGTTTCCTTCCGCGGTTGTTCAATAATGACATTACGGCAGATAGTTTGTTAATATTTGTGGACAAAGATTTGAAGTTTTTGGGTTTGTTTTTTGTTTGTTTTGTTTTTTTATTTTTTTTTTTCATCGTGGGTTATACTTAGAGATATGGTAATTGACAATACAAGTATACTCCACCATGAAAATAAAAAACAAAAACAAAAACTTCTTCAGGCGATCTATACAAGAAAAATACAACCAATACTAAATAAGATTAGTTATGAGTATAACAACAAAATTTTAAAATGTCTATAATAGCAATCCATTTAAAATAGTTAAATTTTAATCACAAAAATTATAATTATATAAATTAAAGTTATCCACTTAGATAATAACTATGGTAAAAAGCGCCATAGCTTTAACAGTTATTTTTTTAAATTAACTATAACAGTGCGCGTTCATACTGTTTCAAATAATTATTACAGAGTGCTTTCCATGCTCATTTTCATATATATATATATATATATATATATATATATATATATATATATATATATATACAACTGTAGAAACATAGACAGAGGGACAGAGAGTGGAGACGAGTATAATGAGACAGAGTTGATCAGAGAGAAAGAGAAATGGTAACATAAAGGGAAATATCTGAATATATGATAGAAAGAAAGAAAGACTGGGATAGATAGATAGATAGATAGATAGATAGATAGATAGATAGATAGATAGATAGATTGTAAAAGACTGAGATAGATAGGTAGGTAGCTAGAAAGAAAGAAAGAAAGAAAGAAAGAAAGAAAAGACTGAGATAGATAGATAGATAGATAGATAGATAGATAGATAGATAGATAGATAGATAGATAGATAGAAAAGACTTAGATAGATAGATAGATAGATAGATAGATTGTAAAAGACTGAGATAGGTAGGTAGCTAGAAAGAAAGAAAGAAAAGACTGAGATAGATAGGTGGATAGAAAGAAAGAAAGAAAGAAAGAAAAGACTGAGATAGATAGAAAGAAAGAAAGAAAGAAAAGACTGAGATAGATAGATAGATAGATAGATAGATAGATAGATAGATAGATTGTAAAAGACTGAGATAGGTAGGTAGCTAGAAAGAAAGAAAGAAAAGACTGAGATAGATAGGTGGATAGAAAGAAAGAAAGAAAGAAAGAAAGAAAAGACAGAGATAGATAGATAGATAGATAGATAGATAGATAGATAGATAGATAGATAGATAGATAGATAGAAAGAAAAGACTGAAATAGATAGATAGATAGATAGATAGATAGATAGATAGATAGATAGATTGTAAAAGACTGAGATAGATAGGTAGGTAGCTAGAAAGAAAGAAAGAAAGAAAGAAAGAAAGAAAGAAAGAAAAGACTGAGATAGATAGATAGATAGATAGATAGATAGATAGAAAGAAAAGACTGAGATAGATAGATAGATAGATAGATAGATAGATAGATAGATGGAAAAGACTTAGATAGATAGATAGATAGATAGATAGATAGATAGATAGATAGATAGATAGATAGATAGATAGATAGATAGATTGTAAAAGACTGAGATAGGTAGGTAGCTAGAAAGAAAGAAAGAAAAGACTGAGATAGATAGGTGGATAGAAAGAAAGAAAGAAAGAAAGAAAGAAAATACTGAGATAGATAGATAGATAGAAAGAAAGAAAGAAAAGACTGAGATAGATAGAAAGAAAGAAAGAAAGAAAAGAAAAGACTGAGATAGATAGAAACAAAGAAAGAAAGAAAGGAAGAAAGATAGAAATGACTGAGATAGATAGGTAGCTATAAAGAAAGAAAGAAAGAAAAGACTGAGATAGATAGATAGATAGATAGATAGATAGATAGAAAGAAAACACTTAGATAGATAGATAGATAGATAGATAGATAGATAGATAGATAGATAAAGTGTAAAAGACTGAGATAGATAGATAGGTAGCAAGAAAGAAAGAAAGAAAGAAAAGACTGAGATAGAAAGAAAGAAAGAAAGAAAGAAAGAAAAGTCTGAGATAGGTAGGTGGCAAGAAAGAAAGAAATGACTGAGACAGATAGGTAGCTATAAAGAAAGAAAGAAAAGACTGAGATAGATAGATAGATAGATAGATAGATAGATAGATAGATAGATAGATAGATAGATAAAAAGAAAAGACTTATATAGATAGATAGATAAAGTGTAAAAGACTGAGATAGATAGGTAGGTAGGTAGAAAGAAATAAAGAAAGAAAGAAAGAAAGAAAACACTGAGATAGATAGGTGGATAGAAAGAAAGAAAGAAAGAAAGAAAGAAAGAAAGGACTGAGAAAGAAAGAAAGAAAGAAAGAAAGAAAGAAAAGACTGAGATATGTAGGTGGCAAGAAAGAAAGAAAGAAAGAAAAGACTGAGATAGATAGATAGATAGATAGATAGATAGATAGATAGATAGATAGATAGATAAAAAGAAAAGACTTATATAGATAGATAGATAAAGTGTAAAAGACTGAGATAGATAGGTAGGTAGGTAGAAAGAAATAAAGAAAGAAAGAAAGAAAAGACTGAGATAGATAGGTGGATAGAAAGAAAGAAAGAAAGGACTGAGAAAGAAAGAAAGAAAGAAAGAAAGAAAGAAAGAAAGAAAAGACTGAGATATGTAGGTGGCAAGAAAGAAAGAAAGAAAGAAAGAAATGACTGAGATAGGTAGCTATAAAGAAAGAAAGAAAGAAAGACGAAAGAAAAGAGATAGATAATGTAAATACATACAATTTTTCTGTGGTTGAGACTGAACTACTGGCAAAAACAAAGAAAATGAAAAAATTCATTTAATCATTTTAAATGTTTTAACAACAGGAAATTAATTTTTCAAATTCCCAAATTAGTTTTACAAATCCAATAATTTTCAAATTAAGTTTAACTCTTCGTTAATATCACCTGACAATATTTTCTATAAACATTATATATATATATATATATATATATATATATATATATATATATATATATATATATATATATATATATATATATATATATATTACTTCAAAAGTTATTTTTATTAGATACCCCGGTTTGAAATACCCATTTTTTAAACACTGTGTGCTGCGTCTATCGGTCTACGCATTCGATACATTTTAAATGCTGGCTGACAGACGTAAGAGACATTGTGTAAAATAAAAAAAGTGTCTTCTATTTCCTATATGGCTATCCACTAGAAATAACGTTTGAAGTAATAAAAATGTCTATAAACTTAATTATCTGTGAAGCTTTATAACGGGTAATATTAAACAGAAATGATTTCACACGTCTTGAAGATGAATCCCAAATGATATTATTTTTATTCTCGACAACTATTTCCGCTCTACATTAAATTCATTCTTGTGTAACAGAGAGAGTTTGGGAAACACACACATACACACACACATATATTTTTTTTATTGAAATTGGAGTGAATCTAGGTAGCGAAATTAGATCAGAGCAATTTTGTTTACGGATGGGAAAACTGATCTGGCCCATTTGGAATTGGGTCATTACAAAGACAATAAAAATGATCGGAATAATTTGTATCGGTTAGAATTTGAAATAGCGCTTACTAAAGCTATGAGGAACTTTGTAATTCACATGGTTTTGGGTTGAAAGGCGTACCCGTGATAATCGGGTGGGGACCAAGGGTCGACTTATGATCAGCCAGGTCTATCTATATAAACGCGCACAGAAATCTGTTGACAGAGTGGTTGGCTCGTCTACTGTCGAGTGCAGTCGAGCTGGGTGGACAGAGGTCGGAGATTGAAAGCGACGTCAGAGATTGGAACCAAACGCTCGCTAGCATATTTTGTTGATATAAGTATGAAGAAGCGAATTACTCCTCCAACAATCTAAGACTGCTAGTGCTACTATTATTACTACCACTGGAAACAGAATTGTCGAACAAGCTACAATAATCAAAGAGTTGCTTTTGGCTCGTCTGTCGTCGAGTGCAGTTGAGCTGGGTGGAGAGATATCGGAGATTGAAAGTGAGCAGAGTTGAATTGAAGGCTCGGAGAAGTACGAAAGTGACGTCAAAGATTGAAACAAAACCCCCGCTAACAAATACTGTTCATATAAGTACCACTGCTTCTGCTACCACGAAGATTACTACTACTGTTACTGCTGCCGAGGAGGAACGTAACTATAAACTTTAAGCCGCGCACAGAAATCTTTATCTCTCCATCGCAAGAGTCGTATATCGTTCTGAGACGAGTTCTCAACAAGCTAATCACAACCATCTTTCTCTCTCTCTATCTAGAATCCAGTGTATGAGTTTTTACGTCAATTATTTTCTTTTCTGTAGCCCGTTTCTTTTCTATACTATTCTTTTCTGCTATATAAAAGACATTAACAATACAACCATTGAATAGTTGTTTGTCCGGCTTTCCGCAGATATATATATATATATATATATATATATATATATATATATATATATATATTGGTACATTCTAAATTTCTTAGCGCAGACTCTCCAGCCGTGTCGACATCTTCAGTCGACCGTGAATGGATGAACATCACTTCTACTTTCTGGATCAAACCAAACACAACGTGGGCAGGAAGCGGGATTAAACCAGTGGATCGGTCAAAGGATCTACGGATGCTCAGGAGACCTACGGTCGCTCCCTTGAGTTCGGTTAAGACCGAGTAGACACCTCAACCTATAGAGTAAGACGTCGGTGGTTGAGGGGCTGGGCCGAAAGTGTTGGACTTGTGTCATATGACGCCATTTTGGTGATGTCATTATCAGAATGGGAAAATACTGAAATTAACTGTACAAAGCTCGTGAGCCACTCGAGGTAGAGTGTTACTGAGTGAATGGCACAGTTTATGCGGATATGTGGGTAAGATAACGACTGACGGTTGTCTTGAACTCGATCAATAAAATCAGATAGATTTTCTAGCAAAATCTGTCTTGAAAATCGGAAGAATGAATGTACGTTTTTCACTCTCCTAAGATACATTAAAAAAATAAAATGCTAGTTCTTAATTCAAAGCTCGGCTGAGGCAACGTTTGCACAATGACCACGTTAATTATAAATGGCGTCTAACCCTCGCTCTTCAGAGAAACACCCACTCCCTGTTAGAGACGAATGAAAACAACGTTTTTCGTAATTGTTTTTCCAGAAAGCAAATAACAATAGTGTCGATGCCAGCTTCGAAATTGTGAAAAAGAGTGTGAGGTAAATTCGCAATACGAAAACAACATTCATTTGTGTACGATCTTTATCTAAATGATTTGTAGTTCGTTGATGCCTAATGATAAATCGATAACAAAATTATGACGATAAAATGTCTATCAATAGCCCAGAGATAGAGATACAATTTCTAGAGCAGACGTTATGCATAAATTCAGAGTTCCTTCGCTAACAGAATATACTGCAGTAACACAAACACACATCTCTTTCTCTCTCTCTATCTCTCTCTATCTATCTATCTATATATATATATATATAATTATTTATTTGAATATTACAACATAAATATGTTATAAAATCACGACAAAAGTAGCCATTTTGTTTCAACACTTCTTGTGTCTAGTCAAGTGATAATATAGAAATATATTATCACTTGACAAGACACAAGAAGTGTTGAAACAAAATGGCTACTTTTGTCGTGATTTTATAACATATTTATGTTGTAATATTCAAATAAATAATTATATCTGCTCTACTCTGTATTGAGCACTCTTTAAAGAATATTAATTGTTGGTTATTGGATTTCACTCCGTATATACCAATCCTAAACTTGTGTATATATATATATATATATATATATATATATATATATATATATATATATATATATATATATATATATATGTTAGAGGGTGAGAGAAAAGGACGTAAAAAATATGTTCGTTCACGAATATTATTCGAATCATAATTTCGTAATTACTCATGTGCAAGACTTTTAGTGAGCAATTCGTTCTTTGTGGAAGCATATGGATTCCTGTCCAATATGAATCATTCTTAAAAGGATATAGTATGACTTTACATAGAGAGAATCGTAACATAAATATGTGAATATATATATATATATATATATATATATATATATATATATATATATATATATATATATATATATATATAAATGAAGAAATACAGTTTTAAGGTTTGCTATATTTACGGTATAAAGTGTTCAATATCAAAGATAGAGCGCATGTAAATATAAATATAAAAGTGAACATTGAAGTCAACACTCAGAGGCCGCAGACTGTTTCATGCTAGTCGCAATTGTCAGGCCGCGAGTGTTGGATTTTTCCTCAACTATTTATATATATGGGTAATTGCTGAATGGTGGGTAATCCATAACCGCCAGAATGGGTTACCCACAATGCACCACTGACCCATATATATAATTAGTCGAGGAAAAATCCAACATTCGCGGCCTGACGATTCCGTCTAACATGAAACAACCTGTCGCCTCTGGGTGTTGTATTGTTGTAGTGTCTTCCCTCTAATGAGTCTATTATGGAATCTTCCACTTAATATAAAGTAGTAGGAAAAATAATCCCCGGGGGAAAAGTGATATAGTTTTAGGGCACCTAGGGTTGGTGTAATGGTTAGCAAGCTTGTCTCACTAGAACAATTACGACTGAATAGTGAGTTCGATCCTCACTGGGTGTCCCATACTTTCGGCCTTGTGCCACATCTGAGCTATGCTTGGAAATTCATTCTGGTCCCCTTGGTGTGGTGTAATGGTTAGCAAGCTTGTCTGGCTAGAACAATTACGATTGAGTAGTGTTATGGGAACTTGCCTATAACGACATAATGAACTCTTCGTGACACTGTAAAGACTGCGCCTCTTAAGATAGGTGTATGAACGAGTCGAGACGGAATCGAGTCGAGCCAATAGTAGTTCACTCCAAACCAGACTGACAGTCATACTAACACCTTCAACATTTTGTATTATTATTTCGTGTAATATATCTTTGTTATTTTTACTCTTGTGTTCGTGTTGTTCTTCCTTGGTCCTAACCTTGGACCATAACAGTGGTGCGAGGATATTGGACCATAACAAGTAGTAAGTTCGCTCCTCACCGGGTGTCCCATACTTTCGGCCTTGTGCCACATCTAAGCTACGTTTAGATATTGATTTTGGGGAACAGTCGAATAGATTGTTCAACTGTCGAACTCTCTGAGCAAAGAGGAACCCGGACGAGGTAGACAGGCCCTGAACTCGTTTATACGGGTTCAAAGGGAATATTTTAGGCCGAGCCTACGGGCTCGGAGAACCCACGGTAAACTCGGCCTGTGCTACATACATCCCTCGTGTGGGTGGGGCTGTTAAATATTAACAGTGATATAGACTGAACACTGGTCAACCGATACACACTCCCAAATCGTGTAACACACTTCTGTTGTATTTACTGTTCAGTACACTATTTATCTGCAACCTCTTGTTTTGTTATTTCTTAACCGTTACTTGGTTACAACATATATATATGCGTATCATGTAACCTTTGAAGACCAATTCTGAATCTAATTTGACTACAGTAAATTTATATATAGTTTGGTCAACGGCCTATCCAGGACCAACAGTACATACGCAAATTTTATAACACGTGTATAATGTGACTCCCCTTAAAATTTGCTTCAAAATTAGGTCATCATGATGCGCGGGTAGATAAATAGATAAATATTTCCAGGCTGTGCAACAGGATATTAAGAAAGTCCTTTGCTAAATCTATTGTTTTACCTAGTATATTTCTATGTAATCGACGGGTAAAAAAGCACAATATCGTATATCGGGAACGACTAGTCGCGCCGAAAAATGTCAGAAAGCCGATTACAGGTGTTAAAGTCTTGGCTAGAAAGCGCTTTCTTCCTTGGGTTTAAGCTGAGCCTCAAAAGCCTTCTGCTCCATATCGGATTTTTCTGCCGCGGTCACGATAACCGGCAGTTTCTACCTTTTGACTTTCAGGCAGTTGCGAATATATAGACAATACGAGGCCCCAGGCACAGATACCCATCCATGCGCTCGGACATACATATATACGAAATTTGAATTCTATTTCGGTGTCGGGACCGTGGTTTTTTTATGTGTAGCGATGTTCCTTTCAGCAAGGAGCGGGTAGGGTGCATTTGTGTGAACTAAAATGCGTACACCTATATGTATGTGTGTCTATGCATATGAGAGTGTCATCCCGAACAAGAACAGAAGGAAATTACCCCGTCCCACCACCAAACAGTCAAAGTATAAATAGATCCAATTTTATAAAATAAACCATTTTGACTAATGATCACAAAAGTGTGAAATGCAAAGTCAAAAACTTAAGAAAACTGAGTATATATATATATATATATATATATATATATATATATATATATATATATATATATATATGATGAACTCTCCCGTCGGTTTCAACGTATGAGGTTCCGACAACTGTGTTTATTTAACCCCGTGTGTAAGTCGCAAGTAACATTTCACTCCTGCTAGTGATTTGCAAAGAAGTCCACAGATTGTGCAAGAGTGTGGATTGTTGGAGTGTATGGTCGGGGCAGCAGAAGATATTTTAATCCTTTCCCTAGTTTGACGAAGCTTGGTGATGTTTGATGCTGCGTTGTTCTTGATGCCATTGTAGCAAGTAGTCCTCCATTCATTGCGATCAATTGCTGTGTTCTCAAAGGTAGCATGATTTATATTCGCAGCTGAGAGTTTACTTTTCAGTTTGTCCCTGTATCTAAGCAATGGTAGGCCCACGCTTTGATGACTACTGTCAAGTTGACTATACATGATCATTTTTGGTATTCTGTTGTCTTGCATACGTAACACATGACCAGCCCAGCGTAATTGTGACTTCATGAGAAAGGATTCATATATATATGAATATATAATTATTTATTTGAATATTACAACATAAATATGTTATAAAATCACGACAAAAGTAGCCATTTTGTTTCAACACTTCTTGTGTCTTGTCAAGTGATGATATAGAATATAGAATAAATGGTTTTAAAAGTTTCAAATTAATCAACGATCCTTAGCTAGGAGTAAACGCTGTTACATAAGCTAGAGTAGCCAATCAAGATACAAGTATAGGGTGATTCGAAAAATTTGACAACTAAGCAAGGTTATCATAGATATTAAAAGATTTATAAAATTTGAAATTAAAATTAAAAGTAAAAAATTAAAATTACCTATTTAGAAATCTAAATCAAATCTCTATTAAGTTTGAAATTGTAGAATTACCAAGGAGAAAAAATATAAAAATAAAAATAAAAGATATATATGCTATTTAATTTGTATTTTCATTGAAATTATGTTGAAAGGGGTGTTCAGAATCCCAGACAGAAATGTATACACTCTAGTTTCATTTCAACATGTTAGTCGCCTCTCACGTGAAATCATTCGAACACACGCATGTTAAGCGCTCAGACGTATTTAGATATATACACACACATACAAAAAATCAAACCACACATAGGCATCTGCTCTACTCTGTATTGAGCACTCTTTAAAGAATATTAATTGTTGGTTATTGGATTTCACTCCGTATATACCAATCCTAAACTTGGGTATATGAATATATATATATATATATATATATATATATATATATATATATATATATATATATATATATATATATATATAATGAAACATTCATCAATATATATATATATATATATATATATATATATATATATATATATATATATATATATATATTGATGCATGCTTCATTAAATAATATAGACAAGGGTTGTCTAATTATTTTATGTAAATACTTTTCATATCGTCTGATAAACTTAATAACATTATCATTAAACGAAGAAAGAAAATCACAATATTGATACATATTTTTTATTCCTAAGCTTTCGGCTTACATAAGCCATTATTAAAGATGACAATTACATTACAATATATTAAGCAATACAGGAACAAAACAGTGATGGTAGTCTGTTTCTGTGTACATTGAAGATTTCCAAGCAACGACAAACTCGTGCATATAAGACGCTGGAAGCGAAAATCGCACTGCAGCTTATGACGTCATACATGACCACATGAGAGTGAAAACGAGAAGTATTAAGTATGGGAAGCTGTTGGTATAAACCAATGGATTCTGTTAAACCTGTATTGAGCTCCAGATTTGTTGGTAATTTCCGTGAGTCTATGCGTAATTTCCTCCAGTTGGTCCGGGGTAGTTATATCCTTTAGTTTACCTTAGATGTCCTGCTTGTTGCTGTTAAGGGGGTTCCATTTTTCCTTGGCTATTTCAATTTGCTTTTTCTCAAGGCTACATTTAAAATTCCAAATGTTACTAGTTTTGTGGGCTGCTGGATCATGTAATTTAAATTGTGTGTATTTAGGCAGTATTTTTTCATTTATGCATGTTTCATTAAATAATATAGACAAGTATATATATATATATATATATATATATATATATATATATATATATATATATATATATATATATATATATAATAAACAATAAAATCCCAAATAGCATCATATGGTGAATAGGTTATTTAGCCAGGCGTCTATCTTATCAACCCTGCTCTGTTCGCACCCGGGTTGATAAGACAGACGACCGATATTTTCGTCTTCGAAATAAGCTTATTACCCATAAGGGGTGATTTTGGATTTTATTATTGTTTATTAAATATATTGCTATGTAATAATAAATATATTGAATTCATTTTGATTATCATTTTTAATATTTTATATTACTCGGATCCATTTGGATTTCATACCAACGGATTTGCTACCTTTATTATATATATATATATATATATATATATATATATATATATATATATATATATATATATATATATATATATATATATATATATTTCCATGTACCTCTATGTCTATCTATCTATCTATTCTTGTGTTAATCCCTGCCTATCGATCCATACTCGTATGTGTGTTTATCTGTCTTTTTGTATTTGCCTGTGTATCCCTCTATCCTAATCTGTGTGTCCCTCTATCCTAATCTGTGTGTCCCTCTATCCTAATCTGTGTGTCAGTCTATCCATCCATGCTTGTGTGTCTATATATCTATTCACATCAATTATGCTACCTTTCTCTTTATGTTAAGGCATATTTCCAACTTTCCAAATATATATACATATATATATATATATATATATATATATATATATATATATATATATATATATATATTATAATAAAAAGAAAGAAAAGTAAGATATATAATCCGGTGTCCTTATTGATATTTTTATATTTATTTTTTTTATTTTTTTCATAACGGTGCTCAATGTAAATTTACAGAGCCCAACTATGATAAAATAACTGATTTAAAATTCTTCACTACACAGGAATTACCATGTTTCAAAAACCGAAGCTAAAAACTTCAAATTTAATTATATAATTAAATTAAAATCATTAGTTCTCTTTCATCGTCAAGCGAATTTTGGAATAACTTATTTTTAAATTTACTAAGTTTTAAACGCACATACAATTAATAATTTTTTGTTTCCAAGGATACAGAGAAGTCCAATCATTTAGACAGGGGCGGTAGCGGGTTTATTCATTTAACTATTATCGTATCAGTTTTGAGTTATATATATATATACATATATATATATATATATATATATATATATATATATATATATATACATCCATACATATTTATATATATACAAATATATATATAATTATTTATTCGAAAATTATAACATAATTTAGATTTATGTTATAATTTATTTATAACATAATTTAGATTTATGTTATAATTTTCGAATAAATAATTGTATTTGCTCTACACTGTGTTGAGCACTCTTTTAAGAATAGTAATTGTTGCTTATTGGAATTTATTCTATATACACCAATCCTATACTTGTATATATAAATATATACATATATATATATATATATATATATATATATATATATATATATATATATATGTGTGTGTATATATGAGATAACGATATATAATTTTTTTATGTACCATGAACAATTGTATGACAACAAATTGAACTCCTAAATGACGAAACACGTCACACGAACACTTTTTTTACTTTGTTATATAGTGCTCACCCTATATATTATTTTGACGGCCTTCACTCTTAAGCTTTCACTCTCTATACCGTTGCCTGATATATGACAATTCTAACCTGACAGTTTCATTTAAGAGGACACTTGTCTGGATCACTGTCGACACATATTTGCTCCTATTTCTCTCTTCCGTAAGAGTTTTAAAAAGTTGTTAAAACTATAATCCGTTTTTATTTCACTCTTTGCAAATATATTTAATTTTATTTTATGAATTCTCCCTGTGCCAGTCTCATGACAATCTAACCATTAATAGCAAAATGGGAAGAACAAAAACCTCATCGCAGACAAGAGAGATTAAGAATGTTTGCCAGTGAGTCAATAAGTGCGCCGGGCATCATACAAAATTAAAATTAAATATGGTAATGAGGCTCTGAACTGAAAAATTAAAAACGTTGACCAGGCTCCATGATGATCCATCTCTGCATGCTTTCGTTTAGAGTTGCTTAGTCGGCGTCAGATTTTTTTTCAAGTCTCTTTGAAGAAGGCGAACATCCTTTTCGCACGTCACACGTTAACAATTGAGTCTTTCTCTGATTTTAGAAACTTAACTAACTCCTCGGCTTCGAAGAAGAAAGTAAAAAGATCGCTTAATTATTTATTAGCCGAAATACCCGAAGTCTACCATTCATCATTGCTTTGTCCGAGGGTCATTCAATAAATAAGGTGAATTTTTCGGTATAAGGACTTCTAATACAGATAGAAGCTTACTTTTTTTTAATTTTTCAACGTAGTCTCCCAGCACTGTCACACACTTTTCGCATCTGTGCACAAGCTTCCGTATTCCTTCAGCGTAAAAATCTTTGGACTGATGTCTCAGCCAGTCGCTCACAACACTTTTGACTTCATCGTCACTTTTAAACTTCGTGCCTCGCGTGAACGATGTCAAGGGACCAAACAGGTGAAAGTCTCAAGTGGTAAGGTGTGGGCTGTAAGGGGGGATGAGGGAGCAGTTCCCAGCCCAGCTCGTTGATGGTCTGCACCGTTTGGGCTGCTGTGTGAGGCCTTGCGTTGTCATGAAGCAATATGACTCCTTCTGACTGATGACCCCTGCGTTTGTCCCAACAGATAAGCTCAAAGTCCTTACAATGTCATCCACTGTCACCCTTCTGTCAGACTGAATGAGGTCATTGACTGATTCGATCACCTCAGGAGACCTCATTTCTGTAGGCTTCCCAGGCCTGTCGTCATCCTCAACACTGCTCCGTCCGTCTTTAAACAATTTAGCCCACTTGTAGACATTTTTTGGCTGAAACATGTGGCACCATACACAGTTGACATTCTCCTATGAATTTCAACTGGTTTGCACTCTTCAGCAAACCAAAACTTGATAACTGACCGTTGTTCAATCCTGAAGCATGCTTCTTGGTCGGTCATCTTTGTTAAACGCCAAAACTCTCAAAGTTTTTTTTTAACTTGCAAAAGAAATTAAATCCATGTAAAAAAGAAGTAAAACAAACAAGAATTAAAAAAAAGGGTAAGCTTCTATCTGTATTAGAAGTCCTTATACCGAAAAATTCAAATTATTTATTGAATGACCCTCGTATATTGCTGTCACGTATGCCCCGGTGCTCTTGCTATATATTTAGAGATTCTTGATCAACTCTAAAGCTTTTACCTAATGATTAAAGCCACGGTGGCTCGAATTGAGGCATTGGAGAGACGAGTTCGAATTCCAGTCGAGTTCTTTACATTCACTTACGCGCTAGTACCCTTGGGAAAAGATTGGATACCATAGCTTTGGGTGGCAAAGTGAAGTAAAATCTTTGAATTCAGAAGAAACCTATAGAGTGTTCAGTTCAGGCTAGCGATCTTGCGGCTGCAGTACATGTGGTAACCGTACGACAATAATGATAAGAATGGGTTACGGGTTTGAAAAAAATTAAAAACTTCTTAAAATGCAAGGTAAAATTAATGTTTGTCTATTAATGGTCACAGATTGAGTCTTTGGGTAATTAGGATGGAAGGCAACTGAAATTAATAGGAAGGAAATACAAAACAAAATGGATACTAATATCAGGTGCCTCGTTTTCGTATATGAAGGAGCAGAAGACAAACGCTTATAAAAATCATCTTTGCAGGTCAAAGGCAGCATACGAAACCAAGTCTACGTTGCGAGGAGAAGAAAGATTGATGCTTATATATATATATATTTTTTTTTTGTCGAAAGTGGCAAAAGTACATTAAAATGTACAGAACGATTAGTTTGGGTTGATTTTCTTTTTCTTCTGGCGTTGATTCCTGCAACAAAACATAAAAAGAAACGAGCACTATTTCATAAGCAAACTTTCGTCAAATTATAGGATGGGCAAGTAAAAGTTTTCCGCAGTGAATATAAGTAAAGGTCAAACCTACAAATGAATGAATCAAAGTCGAGTTTAAATCTCCGATGAGATTCTTTTTGACCTTTCTGCTTTTTGGAGTCACAGGCAAAACAATTAATTTTCTGGTTATTGGTTTGGCGTCGTTTTTGATTTTAAGATTTTCAATTTCGATCTCTTTTTTTTTTTTTGTATTTATCGATTAAAGGGAACAGCTTAAAGTTGTACAGCAATATCATCTGAAAAGGTAAAAGGTCGAAATCGATACGAGCAAAAATATTAGGATTTTGCTCGCGAAGTTAAAAGCGCATGCGTACACAGACCTGAGCGTATACGGACACAGTCATAATCGAAAACACATGGCTCTCTGGGTGGGGACAAGAAACAGATGTCATAACAGAATTACTTTTCAAGAAGTGAAAAAAAATCCTTCACAGACAAATCGCCATATCTGTTGACATTATTTACACGCGGACTATTGTCCCCATCTTTGTGGTTGTTAAGCAACGCCGAGCCTGGTTATTACCTTTATGGGTGACCGCTTGCGAATACCAGGTTTTGTAAACTTGGATGTATTGGTGAAATAGCTTAAAATTGTTAATCGGGGATTACGGTAAGCAACGTTGATCCTGGTCAGTACCTAGATGGGTGACCGCTTAGGGGTACTAGGTGATGTAATACCAGTTGAAGTAAGCTTGGATGTGCAGGTGGTGTAATGGATAATGGCTCGGAATTTTCTACTCGGGTATTAAGTTAAGCAACATTGAGCTTGGTCAGAACCTAGATGGGTGACTTATTGGGAATACCAGGCACTGTAAGCTTGGATGTGTAGGTGATGTAAAGGATAATGGCCCGAAATTGTCAATCGGGGATTAAGTTAAGCAACGCTGAGCCTGGTCAGTACCTAGATGGGTGACCGATTTGGAATAGCAGGCACCGTAAGCTTGGATGCACAGTGGTCTAAATAACCTTCAAATTATTGATAAGCCGTAGAAAACGAATCAATCAAATTTGTTGTTGATATCACAGCGTTTCAACCACTGTGCACCCAGGCCTTCATCAGGTGATTGACGATCCGGGCAACTTTCAGAAATCGATCTGTCTTATGCTCCGTGTCCCTTCAGGATGTAGCTCTACTTTCCCTATCTCTTGTAGTTTTCAATATGTTTTGTCTTTTTTCTACCTCTCCCAAACCCTGTCCTTAAGCCCGCTAGGTATGCCACGCATTGCTTTCCCTTCTCTCTCTCTCTCTCTCTCTCTCTCTCTCTCTTTCTCTCTATTCTACCTGTGAGTATCAGATTCTCCAAGCCCTTCTTTCTCATTACATGTCCCAGAAATTTCAGCTGTCTCTTCCTGGTGTTAAGTACAATAAGCTTCCTCCTTGCATCCTCTCCATAACCCCATGTTCGGTCCATGATATCCTGAAGATTCCTCTGTAGAACCCATGCCTCCATTGCCTCGAGTCTCTTCTTCATGTTTTAGGAAACCGTCCAACATTCTCTGCCGTAAAAGAGGACAGACATCACGTAGCAGTTCTATACTCGTTTCTTTGTTACCAACGAAATCCTCCTCTATCTGTCTATATTTCTGAGATGACGTATAATGTACATTATTTACATTATTCGGACTACTGTCCTCATCTTTGTCGCCATATTTATTACAACATTTCGGCCGTTCTATGCTCCGGCCTTCTTCAGTATCTGTCTATATTTCTGAGATGAGGTATTATGTATACTGTTTACATTATTCGGACCATTGTCATCATCTTTGTCGCCATATTTATTACAACGTTTCGGCCCTTCAGTATCTGTCTATATTTCTGAGATGAGGTATTATGTACATTATTTACATTATTCGGACTACTGTCCTCATCTTTGTCGCCATATTTATTACAACATTTCGGCCGTTCTATGCTCCGGCCTTCTTCAGTATCTGTCTATATTTCTGAGATGAGGTATTATGTATACTGTTTACATTATTCGGACCATTGTCATCATCTTTGTCGCCATATTTATTACAACGTTTCGGCCCTTCAGTATCTGTCTATATTTCTGAGATGAGGTATTATGTACATTATTTACATTATTCGGACTACTGTCCTCATCTTTGTCGCCATATTTATTACAACATTTCGGCCGTTCTATGCTCCGGCCTTCTTCAGTATCTGTCTATATTTCTGAGATGAGGTATTATGTATACTGTTTACATTATTCGGACCATTGTCATCATCTTTGTCGCCATATTTATTACAACGTTTCGGCCCTTCAGTATCTGTCTATATTTCTGAGATGAGGTATTATGTACATTATTTACATTATTCGAACTACTGTCCTCATCTTTGTCGCCATGTTTATTACAACGTTTCGGCCGTTGTACGCCCCGGCCTTCTTCAGGTGTTTGGAACGTCGAACTGAACCCTTTATTTCGCTCACTGGGGTAGACTGTTCTAGTTCCACGTGCCATGTTTAATTAGTTATCAGTTATCTTCTGTTAATTATCCCTCTGAAAGTTCTCTACTGCCTTAACCGGGTACTGAACTCACACTTTTTGGGTCCTGTCACTGGATCTAACCAACGCCTTTATCCACTGTGCCATGTGTCCTCTATCTATCTATCTATCTATCTATCTATCTATCTATCTATCTATCTATCTGTCTGTCTGTCTGTCTCAGCCTCTTATCTATCTATCTATCTATCTATCTATTTATCTATTTTCTTTCTCTGTCTGTCTGTCTCAGCCTTTTCTCTATCTCTCTATTTATCTATTTTACATCTATCTGACTGTCAGTCTCAGCTTCTATCTATCTAAACATCTTATCTATCTATCTATCTATCTATCTATCTATCTGTCTCAGCCTCTTCTCTATCTATCTAAACCTCTTATTTATCTATCTATCTATCTATCTATCTATCTATCTATCTATCTGTAAATCGCATTTCGGGCTCATCTTTTTACTGATGACCATGCATTCCGTCTTGTAGGGGAATTTGTAAGCGTTGTGTCATCTGCGATTCTTATGTTGTTAAGATTGTGGTCGCCAATGATGAATCCAGGTAGGATTTCCAGTTCTGTCAGAATTGCCTCCCTGTATAGATTAAATAAGTCCAGTAAGAAGACACATTCTTGCCTTACGCCCCTTTCTATTTTTGTATATTCACTGAACTCATTCTTTACCCGCCGCATGATGGCCGTATGCTGCCAATATAGGTGCTTGATTATTCTGGTATCTTTCCCAGATATATCAAGGTTGCTGATCTTTGTGGCGTACATTCTCTAATGCCGTTCGCGTATTCTATAAACGCGTTCTTCTGCATTGCTGTTGCTCTTTCTAATAATATTTTCGGCATGAATATCGCGATCCTTGTTCCGGTGTCTTTAGCGAACCCGCACTGTTCTTGTCCTATCTCTAACCTGATTCTGACGCGCTCTCTATTCTTCAGAATACGGATGACGAGTTTTGTGATGTGGCTCATTAGGCTGATTGTTCGATGGAGTTCACATTCGTTTGTGCCTGGTTTCTTAGGCAGTGCTATAAAAATAGATCTGCTGAGATCTTCCAGTATCTCACCAATGTTGTAGATTTCATTTATTATTTCAGTGATCTTGTCTATGCCAAAGTCATATAAGGCTGTTCGCATTTCTGTTACAATTCCGTCTGGCCCTGCCGCCTTGTTTCTCTTCAATTTCACTAATGCAGCTTCTATTTCGGATTTTAGAGTTTCAGGCCCATCGCTAATCCTGTGTATTACCAGTTGTTCTCTTTCGTCGCGGAGGAACTCTCAGATATATTAGTTCCAGGGCTGAAGAATTATTTCCTTCTCTAATATTTTGTTGGTGTTACTCAATCTTTATTTCTGCACATTTTTTTGTTTAGCCAAATTAAAATTGAATTTTGGGCTGTAAATTGAATTTTGGGCTCATATTTTTGCTGATGACCACGCATTCTGTCTTTTTGTAAGTTTATGTTCAGCCCCTTCGTTTCACTCTCTTCCGCTACCTTCTGTCGGAAGATTAGTATTTCCTTTCCGTGTCTGCTATCATCACTGTGTCATCGGCGTATCTTATGCTGTTATGATTGTGGCTGCTGATGATGAATCCTGCTAGGACTTCCGGTTCTCTCAGAATTGCTTCGCTGTATAGGCTGAACTCATCTTTATGCAGGCGGTTTATTACCAGTATATGTTTTTGAACATTCTAAAGACTTTCCCAAAACATGATGAGTTTTATTATGTCAGCATCTCTGTTACCATTCCGTTGCGCTTACTCTGTGTTTCTGTTTTTGGCCAATGCAGCTTCTGTTTTGGTTTTTAGAATTTCAGGCCCATCGTTAATTATATGTATTACCATTTGTTCTTTTTCGTCGTGGAAGAATTGTCAAATATATTAGTTCCGCGGCTGAAGAATTTTTTCCTTCTCGAATATGAACGTAATTATGCAGTCTGTTGACAAACATGTCTTCTGTCTTATTAGTTCCCTTATTAGTTTAGGCATATCAAATTTGTGAGTTTAGCCTCTCTTCTTAGGCCTGCCTGCATTTGGTCCTTATTTCATCGTGTAGTTTTCTACATTCCGTTCCATATCTTGACAGTTTTCTGTCTCCTTTGCATCATTATTGAGAATCTCAACAGTGATACATTCGGGTTTTTTTTTTCTTTTTCGCCCATTCTTATTTGGGATGACATCGTTTGTCAAACTGTCCATATATTTTCCCTTCGGGTTCGTGTTGCTCAGGATTTTGTTATATTCCAGTTTGGGTGCTGCGTTCGGGGTCTTCAGTTTCCGTAGTTTCATTCTTAGTTTAAATATATTAGTATTGTATTTACCAAATGGCCACTGTTTTAGGATTTCTTAAATTTCAACAATTCTTCTTTAATATTCCCGCCTTCCTTCAGGTCGTAGGCGATTATGGCTCTCCACCTCTTCTTGTCCCTTATAGTTCTCAATAAGTTTTATCTTTTCGTTATTTCTCCCAGACCCTGTTCTGCTATCCACTTGCATAAGCCAGTATGCCACGCATTGCTTTCCTTTGTCCCTCTTTCTCTCTGTCAGATTTTTTGTCCTGGTTAAGACGTTAAACTACATCCGTGTCCTGAGTAAGACGATAAACTATATCCAGCAACAAGGCCTCTGATCAGAAGGTTTTGAGGAGCGTGGAACCACCTCTTAATTGCTAGTGTTCCCAGGTCAACCCTGACCCGGGGTGGTAGCATCTGTTAGGGTCCCAGCTATTTTGAAAAAATTATTACCAGCAATACAATTTTGAAGGAAAAATATTACCAGAAACAGTTTTTGACAAAACAAAATATTACCAGCAATAAAAAAATGTTGTTGGCATTAAATAACCCATTGAGGTTGATATGCCGTAAAACAAAATAAACCAAATCTATCAGATTTTCCAACCTTTCCTTTCTCATTAAATGCACCATTAGCCTTATTTTTCTCTCCATTCCTAGTCTGAATTTGCCAGCTGATGTGTCCTCTCCATTTCTACTTTGGCGTTCAGGTCTCCCTTGATAAATATGATTTCTTGTTATTTGCAATGAGCTTTGGCCTTGTCTAACATGCAGTGGAAAGATTCAATTTCTTCTTTCTGACTTTGTGTTGTTGGTGCAGAAAGAATCTTTTCCTTCTCTAATATGAAAGTTCCATCCTTAGATTTTAGGCAGCCTGTTGACGAACATGTCTTCTGTCTTATTAGTTTCCTTATTTGTTTATATATATATATATCCTTTGTTTCTGGTACTTAATCTTTATTTCTGCACATTCTTTGTTTAGCCACTCTTCTTGAGCCTGCCTGCATTTCGTCCTTATTTCGTTGTGTAATTTTCTATATTCCGTTCAGTATCTTGGCAGAGTTTTCTGTCTCCTCTGCATCATGTCGAGAATCTCATCTGTGATACATTCGTTTTATTTCTTCTTCGTTCCTTCTCTTCTGGGATGACATCGTTTGCTGATCTCACTAAAGCTTATCTTATTGTGTCCCATTTCGAGTTTCCATTTCCATTTTGTCCCTCCTATCTTCTTTTCAAATTGTCCATATATTTTCCTTCAGGTACGGGTCGCTCAGGAGTTTGTTGTATTGTAATTTGGATGCTGCATTAGGCTTCTTCATTTTCCGTAGTTTCACTCTTAGCTTACATATAACAGGTCGATGGTTGCTTGCGTAACCGGCACTTGGCTAGGTTTTGCAATGAACTATTGAATTCCTGAATCATTTGTTGATTGTTATGTAGTCAATTTGGTTATTAGTTTCTCCTCCTGGAACCCTCCATATCTATACCAGGCGTGGAACATTTAATACAGATATGTGCTAAATTCTACCATAAATTCTGGTAATTTTCTTCCGCAGAAAAATAAACTGTTGTACGAGATATTATATCGATGTTAAAAAATACTTTCGAGTCAAAATTGAGATAATCCTGTACAAAAGCAAGATTAATGGATCAGTTTCAATGCTACAGACATTACTAAAACTATTTTCAACCAAACAATAGATTTTCTTTGACGCATTTAAAAAAATAATCAAACCATGATAAGCGTGATGGTGAGATTAGCCGTTTCCACGCAAAACCTTTCTGAAATCTTTAATCGAATAGTTCATATGACTGTCGGTTGAAATATTTTCTTTGTTCCGTTCTTGGCTGAGTTTTCTGTTTCCTTTGCATTATGTCGAGAATCTCATCAGTCATCCATTCGCCTTTCCTTCTTCGTCCATTCTTCTTTGCTGATATCACTAAAGTATCTCTTAGTGCCTCCCATTTCGAGTTTCCATTGTGTCCATCGTATCTTCTTTTCACATTGTCCATACATTTCTTCTTTCAGGTACGTCTCGCTCAGGAGTTTGTTGTATCGTCATTTGGATTCTGCGTTAGGCTTCTTCAGTTTTCGCAGTTTCACTCTTAGCTTACATATAACAGGTCGATGGTTGCTTCCGCAGTCGGCACTTGACTAGGTTTTGCAGTGAACCGTTGACTACCCGAATCTTTTGTTGATAGTTATGTAGTCAATTTGGTTTTTAGTTTTTCCTCCTGGGCTTCTCTATGTCCATAATCGTCCCATATGTTCTTGGAACTATGTGTTGGCTATTACCTTGACCTTGGCGGTGCACCCTTGGATCCATTTTTTCCGCGTTCGTTGCGGGTTCCTAGTCCGAATTTTCCCGCTATACCCCTGCCCTCTGTTTCTGCCTACTTTGGCATTCAGGTCTCCCATAATAATGACTTCTTGCTATTTGCAATGAGACTTGGAGCAGAAAAGTTCGATTTCTAATTCTTCCTTACTTTGTGCTGCCACTGCATACATTATTTTGGTAGCTACGTTGAAAGGCTTTACTTCCAGCTTGACGACCAGAATTCTTTAGGATAATTAAAAATGTAAATAAGGATGACTCACCATCCCAGAAATTCAGACAGGGAGTTATCACCATAGTTTTGTGAAAACCAGACGCATAAAGAAAGCGTTATTTTATAAGTATATCTTTGTATATCCTTGTGTTTAAATTTGAAAAAATGCTCATCGTATAGAAAAAAATATCAAGCGATGAATATAGAGTCTTCTCTTAGAAAGGTTATTGCGGTTTCACTTTATCCGCGGTTTGGTATCCCACAGTTTTTCTTACCCGCGGTCACCCAACAAAGAAGTAATTCGTGTGTTTTACTCAATTCATTAACATTTCTCATCACGTATATACAGAGTGAGTCAAACGTCGCGCACCATGGGGGTTAATAGGTCGAAAAAGTCCTGTTTTTTTATGTGGTCTCACTTGAAATCAGTTTTTAACAGACGCGACCATGAAATATTAAGGAACTGAAAGAAAGAATAAAATATGAATGCAGTAAAATGTCAAATGAAAACTCTTCGACGTGTACGTGAATCGTGCAGTCCCAGAATTGAAATGTCTTCTCAAAAAGAACTTCTAACAATTAAATAACTAGTAAGTAGTC
The DNA here is from genome assembly GCA_964036315.1 of Acanthosepion esculentum. Taxonomy (NCBI): domain Eukaryota; kingdom Metazoa; phylum Mollusca; class Cephalopoda; order Sepiida; family Sepiidae; genus Acanthosepion; species Acanthosepion esculentum. Next base: position 19,220,727 of record OZ038499.1, read on the forward strand.
ATATATAATTATACTTCTAATAAATTATCCCTATGTTGCGGGACATTTGCCTCACCCTATATATATATATATATATATATATATTAGAATTGGACATAGTCCGACAATTTATTTAAAGACATTTATATATATTATGTTTAACGTTCTTTTTATAGATACAAGTATTTAAGCAAATGCTCTGTTTTATAATAAACAGTATTAAATAACATTTACCGGCCTGAATGTCCGAGAAATTTTCATAGAAATTAAATGTTATTTAATACTGTTTATTATAAAACAGAGCATTTGCTTAAATACTTGTATCTATAAAAAGAACGTTAAACATAATATATATAAATGTCTTTAAATATATATATATATATATATATATATATATATATATATATATATATATATATATATATATATGACAGACAAATGTATAGCCGAAAGCGCTCGGATAAAAGAACATTGGGACATTTTTTATATAATTTGAAGGGGAAAAAATTAGGTCACGGGAAAAACTGTATAAAAACCAAATCAAAGTACCTTGTCTGTCGTATTCAATGAAATGTGAAGAAAAGAAGAATTGCTGCCTAAATACATATATATATATATATATATATTGATTCTGAGCATTACGTATTCTCAGTTTTTATCAGACGCGCCCGGGTCAGTTCTTTTAAATCAGGCCTTCCTTGAATAAGCAAGTAATATCGACGGTTCGTCCAGTCATCTTCAGACATTGAAATTATTTTGTTTTTGGTAAATTTCAGGTAGCATCCGAGACGAAGAATTATAATACGAATCGAAATGTTTTTTTTAATATTTTATTGATAACGGATACAAACTTGTGGAGCATGCAGTCGCAAGCTAAGGTTGAATTTTTTGGAAAATTTGAGTGCCTGTTTTAGGTGGCCACCTCTCCAGCCCGATAACACATGAAAGTTTCCCCCCACCCCCCCGGCAAATCGAACATAATGAGATTCGAACCCGGATCTCAGGGACAGAATGCGAATGTTCTAACTACTCGGCCACGTGGCCATAATATATTTATGTATGTGTGTGCGTGTTTGATTTAAACCATACACCCGATATATGCCTATATTTCTGAGATGAGGTATTATGTACACTATTTACATTATTTGGACTATTGTCCTCATCTTTGTCGCCATGTTTATCACAATGTTTCGGCCCTTGTACGCTCCGGCATTCTTCAGGGGAATTAAGAGTAGATAATTGACATCCATTACACATGGTACGTGGAACTAGGACAGTCTACCCGAGTGAGCGAAATAAAAGGTTCAGTTCGACATTCCAACCACCTGAAGAAGCCCGGAGCGTACAACTCGACTCAATCGAAGTTCCACGGAGTTTGTGAATGAAGATCTCGACTCAATAGAAGTTCCACGGAGTTTATGATTTGAAGAACTCGAATCAATCGAAGTTCCGCGGAGTTTGTAATTTGAAGATCTCGACTCATTCGAAGTTCCACGGAGTTTGTGATTTGAAGATCTCGACTCATTCGAAGTTCCACGGAGTTTGTGAATGAAGATCTCGACTCAATAGAAGTTCCACGGAGTTTATGATTTGAAGAACTCGACTCAATCGAAGTTCCACGGAGTTTGTGATTTGAAGATCTCGACTCATTCGAAGTTCCACGGAGTTTGTCATTTGAAGATCTCGACTCAATAGAAGTTCCACGGAGTTTGATTTTAGTGTCTCGCTTTATCTATCTATCTATCTATCTATCTATCTATCTATCTATCTATCTGTCTGTCTGTCTGTCTGTCTGTCTCAGCCTCTTCTCTATCTATCTAAACCTCTTATCTATCTATATATCTATCTATCTATCTATCTACCTACCTACCTACCGGTCTCAGCCTCTTCTCTATCTATCTATCTATCTATCTATCTATCTATCTATCTGTAGATATCTGTAAATCGCATTTCCGGCTCATCTTTTGGCTGATAACTATGCATTCTGTATTCTTGTAGTTTCTGAAGAGTTCTCTCTCTCTCCTTCGCTACCTTCTGTACGGGAATTTGTAATTTCATTTCTGTATCGGCTATCAGAATTGTGTCAACTGTGATTCTTATGTTGTTAAGATTGTGGTCGCCAATGATGAATCCTGGTAGGATTTCCAGTTCTCTCAGTATTGCCTCGCTGTACCAGTTGAATAAGTCCGGTGAGAAGACACATCCTTGCCTTACGCTCCTTTCTATTTTTGTATGTTCTCTGAACTCATTCTTTACCCGCATGAAGGCCGTTTGCTGCCAGTATAGGTTTTTGATTTTTCTTATATCTTTCCCAGATATATCAAGGTTGCTGGTCTTTGTGGCGTACTTTGTCGAATGTCTTTGCGTAGTCCCTAAAGTTGCTACACGTTCTTCCGCTTTTGTATTGTTCTTTCTGATAATTTTTTTAAATTGGCCCCAAATGTAGTTGATTTATATTTAAATAAGAGAAAAATTTTATATATGGTTAAAAAAAAGTTAGACTATTTTTTATTATAAAGTTTGTTATAACAAAAAGAAAAAAATTATCATTAAATTTTACTCACGTCTAAATATCCTTGATTACTGCAGCATAATTTTTTGGCATTCGTTGCAAAAGTTTCTCAGAGTATAAGTTTCATAATTGATTTCATTCTTTTTTTTTTCAATGAATCTAGGAGCTCCACTTCATTTTTTTTCATTCTTCTGTCAAGTTCATGTCATACTAATTCTGGGGTGGCTTTAAACTTCTGAACTGTAGTGTATGTTATTCGATAATCGCTTACGTCTGTCTGAAGCCTTTCTAATGTTGTTTGCAAACATTTGGAAGCAACGCTAGAAATGCTGTGCTAGAATTAAAGTCAGTCTTCAAAGAAAAAAAAATCTTTAAATAATATTTTCCTTTAAAAAGAAATTGGCAGAGGCTATGCAGTGTTGATTACTATGTACACACGATATATTTTTGTAATTAAAAATAGGGACAAACTTATATTTTGTTGGAAATATATAGTGTTTGCTTACTTATTTTATACAAATGCTTTTATATGAAGGTAAAGGCTTAATCTTAAATTTTATTAACGTTAAATATTATCTTGATCGAAACTTGATCGAACAGTTCATTATCAGATGTTGCCATGTTGAGTTATTTAGGACAGGGCAAATTTAAAATTTATTTGATGTCTAAAATTATTGATTTTTTTAATGTATTGATAGCGTATTTAACATAAAACATAATATCTCTATAAATTCAATAGAGTTATCTTTTCTTGACGAACGGATCTGTGTCTGCAAAACTGAGAGCTTTGAATATTATATTTACATATTCCCTTTAAAAAATGAATGCACAAGAATTGTTTGACATCGTCAGTCACAACTGAGTCTTGCAGTGATATCATGTGATGGTCATACCAAAAAACGAGTTGTGTGTGTTTATGTGTGTATGTTTGTGTGTGTGTGGGTGTGTGTGTGTGTGTGTGTGTGTGTGTGCTTTCTCATCTCAGGATTTCATGATGTTAATCTAGTTCGTAATGGTAATAATAATCTCTGGCTAGATGTAACCGTATGTTCCATGCTAACAATTTCTTTTTCCACACTTCTCGCTTCTGGAACTCCCTTCCGACTCCATGATTTCCGGCCAACTTTATTCTGCAAAAAACTAAGGCGCAATGTCAATCGCTACTGTCTTCCTGATTACTCTTTTCTCTTCCCGCTCCTCAGTAATGTTTCTGTTCCTAATTCTTCCACACCCCCAAAACCTTTTGTGTTTTATGGCTTTACTGTCTTGCTTGGGGTGAAAACGATCAGCAAAAAAGAAACGACAAAAAAAACTATACAAACCGCATCCTGTAACAAGGCCACTGATCGAGGTGGGGGAGGAGCATGGCATCACTAATTAATTGCTGTTGTTCTCAAGTCTACCCTGACCCGGGATGATAGCACTTGTTAGAGTCCAAAATATGGGTAAATAGTTGACCCCACTACCAAAATGGTGTCAGAATACTGTGAAAATATAAAAAATCCATTTTTTATAGTAAAAATACCAGCAATATATTTTCATAATAAAAAATTATCAGCAATATTTTATTGTAAAAAGAATATTTCCAGCATTACTTTTTGGGGTAAATACTTGAATACTCCCAGGAAATATTTTTGGTAAATACTTGAATACTTCCAGGAAATATTTTTTGTAAATACTTGAATACTTCCAGGAAATATTTTTTGTAAATACTTGAATACTGACAGGAAATATTTTTTGTAAATACTTGAATACTCCCAAGAAATATTTTTGGTAAATACTTGAATACTCCCAGGAAATATTTTTTTGTAGATACTTGAATACTCCCAGGAAACATTTTTTTGTAAATACTTGAATAATCCCAGGAAATATTTTTTGTAAATACTTGAATACTCCCAGGAAATATTTTTTGTAAATACTTGAATACTCCCAGGAAATATTTTTTGTAAATACTTGAATACTCCCAGGAAATATTTTTTTGTAAATACTTGAATACTACCAAGAAAATTAAATTACAGTATTAAGTAACCCACAAGGAGTTGATATGCGCTAATCAAACAAGCAAACAAATTCGCGCTACCCGTAGAAATGTCACGGTTTTACGGCTTTTCATTGGTTATGTCAAAAGTCACTTCTCTCCATTTTAAAGTGCATTTAAATATTAACATCTGTACAGATCGTTGGATAAATATCAGGAAAGACTGGGCCATGTAGCCTTGGTTGCCAACAGGTCTAGAAGTACAATTCTCGGTTCAAAACCTGATGAAAGTCGTTTGGAGATCTCTGGAGATCTATGAGCACCAGATCTCTTTATTCGGTTGTTCCGAAAAGCGTGGTTCATTCAGTACATGCTTTCAGCTCTGTTAACAAAACGTACATGCGGATAGTTTCACATTTCGGTTCTAAGAATTGAGCTATTGTACCATCGCACATCGAAAACAACGGGAAAGGTCAATATATATATATATATATATATATATATATATATATATATATATATATAGTTTACGAAAAATAGGTAATTCGTATGGGTAGACCCAACGAGGATAAAATCCAGAGTGCTCAATATAAATCAGAGCTAATTATTTAAATAAAAATAAAAACAGACCACTTTAAGGTTCCATGTAATAAATTATTTCACCACAGCCCTTTTAAAGGACAGAGTGCTCAATATAAATCAGAGCTAATTATTTAAATAAAAATAAAAACAGACCACTTTAAGGTTCCATGTAATAAATTATTTCACCACAGCCCTTTTAAAGGACATATATATATATATATATATATATATATATATATATATATATATATATATATATATATATATATAGCGTGGGCCAAAAGAAGGTGGACTGTATGCGGAATAGGTTTATGTATCGGTTATATTATTACAACTGAGTATCTTGTTGAAACATTTCCTGAGAAATGGATTGGCCGAAGACGTCCAATTGATTGACCGACACGTTCACAAGACTTGACCCCAATGGATTTCTACATTTGGGGAGTACTCAAGGAGAAGGTTTATAGTCAAAAACCAAGAAGTGCCGGTGATTTGAAAAATTACATGAGAGATGCATTTCAAGAAATTAATACCCGAAAAGAATTGTGCAAAAAAGTTTGTCGAAGCGTTAGAGGTAGACTTCAAAGCTGTGTAAATTGCGATGGAAAACAGAGCACCTGCGTTGATAAAATTTAAGGGCTTTTGTATTATAGTTCACAATAAAATTTAAGGGCTTTTGTATTATAGTTCAAAATAAAATTTAAGGGCTTTTGTATTATTGTTCAAAATAAAATTTAATCGTCAATGTAATAATTGTGTTAGTAAATATAGTTGTATGTGTATGTAATCTCAAAATAAATGTAATTATTTACTGTCCACCTACTTTTGGACCACTCTGTACATGCTCTTTAGTCTACACTGAGCTCTGTCTGCATTAATATCCTCCTTGGAATTATCCCTACCAGTCACAAATTGTTAATATATATATATATATATATATATATATATATATATATATATATATATATATATATATATATATCAATGACAACACACAACTTTAAGGGTATGTTGGTTATAATTTATTTCCCCAGGGAATTTATTTTTCCCTGGCTCATCAGACCACACTTCCTAGAGTGAAGAAATTAATTTAAATTTACATATATTTTTTATACACATTTGAGGGATACTATTAAAGTGATGTGAGGTGATATAGACAGTGAGGATATATATTTATTTATACCGTCTCGTGGCCTGTGTATTCGGAACATGGCCGAGATGCGTTAATCACGTCGAATCTAAGAACGGTTTCCCTGCGCAGGTTCGAATCCTACCGGAGAGCGCGTATTTTTATTTTATTTTTTTTTATTTTTTGAAAGAATACGAAACAAGAGAAACTTTATTAAGGAGCGAGAACAATAGAAAAGTAATCAAGAAGACAGTCGATAACGATTGACATTGCATTTAAATTTTTGCAGAATGCATGAAGTCGGAAGAGAGTTCCACGAGCGAGAAGTGCGAGAAAAGAAACTGCTAGCAGAGAAATGTCGATTACATCTAGCTGTGATTTACGAGACCTTGCACACCAATCTGGCGTCTCGACAATTACCATGAAAGTATTTATAGAAAAGCCACAAGAAAGCTACATTGGGGCGGTGGAAAGGTGACTGAAGCCGAGATATCCAGGTCCGGAACAATAACATTGCTGATTTAAATATCGAGCTGAAATAATTTTATGAATGACACGATAGAAAAATAACCCCAGGGTAAAGAAACAGTTTTTCGTTATGTGGTAAATAAAATAATTCTTAAAATCAGTTGTTCATGGGTTTCTAATTTGTTTTCTTTAAGACATTTAAGTTCATCTTCACCTCGTTTTAAAATATATTAATGCAATAAAGAATAATGCAAAATGAAACCAATGAAGATGCCTTGTTATAAAAGTTCTTATTTTTTTCGACTCTTTCTTTTACGCTTTTAGGTCTGATTTAAAAACGGAAATGCAGTATTTATTTTATTGCACGAGTTCTTATACAAAGGCGAGAATGTCAATGGTTTATCAAGGCTTTTAAATTTGGGAACATTCATGAATACTCATCACGTGGTTGAAAAAACCTACTAGCATAAATTCATGTACACTTAACTACAAGAGCGAAGAGAAAATAGCAGTATAGTGTATTAGATTTTTTATAATTGCTATTTTGTAGTAATATGGGCATTCGCTCTTGTAGTTAAGTGTACATGAATTTATGCTAGTAGTTTTTTTATATGGCGAAATAGTAAATTTGTTATTATTTGTGTTTATCAATATGTCAAGGAAAGGAATTTTATTATTAGTATTGAGTTCATACGTGAATTTGAGGACAGAATTATTTTGGAAACATTTTTGTAGTTGAAGTATTTCATCTGTATTTTCAACTAACATAAGAATATCATCAACGTATCTTACATAGATGGATGGGTTTTTAAAGTCTGTAAATATCTTATTTTCCAGGTTCGACATATAGAAATTGCTAAATGTCGGACCCAGTACTGAACCCATAGAGACACCATCACATTGTATATATATATTATTATTATGATCTAAGAAAGGGACTTCAGTAGTACAAGCTAATAGTAGTTTCCGTAATATATTCCGTAATATATAATATATTAGGATTAGGATTATAGCAATTATAAAAAATCTAATACACCGTGCAGAAACTAATTCATCCACAAAACAGATTTTTTACAGGGAACTAAAGAATATAAAGCAAACACTTATTAATAATAGTTTTCCAAACTATATAATTGATGAACAAATAAGATGCTTTCTTAGAAATCTCAATACTAAGCAAATAGTACATAATACTGCTTCTACTAATCTCAAACATATTAATCTCCTATATCGTAATCAAATGCATACTAATTATAAACAAGATGAAAATATACTAAAAAAAATTAGTAAATACTAACATATCTACAACAGATCCTAGCAAAAAACTTAAGTTAATTATATACTACACTAAATCTAGTATATCCAACTCAATTATTCGCAATGATTCTTCTTCCCCCGGTTAGCGATTTGAAAAAAAAACAACATAGTTTACAAATTCAGGTGCCCTTTGGGAGATTGTATCTCCAACGAACTAAATAATATCTATGTTGGTCAAACCACAAACTCGCTTTCACGACGCTTGACACTACATTTGAATGATAACTCTAACATTTAAAACAACATGCCTGGCATTTAAAACAGCATGCCTAGGCATTTAAAACAACATGCCTGGCCGCATACACAATTCCGGAAAATCCTCGTCGCAAACACAACTATACTTAAACATGAAAACAATAAACAAAAACTAAAAATTATTGAAGCTATATACATAAAACAGTTGAAACCTAACCTGAACAAAATAAACTATGAAATCTCCAAAAATATCCTTAAATGCCTATAATTAGTAACAGAAGTCATTGGTTCATACCAACGGCTTTCCATACTCAATACTCATCGGATTCACTCTCGCGTGGTCATGTGTAACGTCATGAGCTGTTGTGCAATTTTCGTTTTCAGTGTTTTATATACACGTGTTTATCGTTGCTTGGAAATCATCCATGTAAACAAATAAGACTATCATCAATTTCTTGTTCGTGTATTGCTTAAATATATTGTGTAATTGTCATCTTTGATAATGGCTTATGTAAGCCGAAAGCTTAGATTGGATTAAAAAATATGTATCAATATTGTGATTTTCTTTCATTGTTTAATGATAATGTTATTAAGCTTATCAGACTATATGAAAAAAACTTACATAACATATATAGACAACACTTATCTATATTATTTAATGAAACATGTATGAATATATATATATATATATGTGTGTGTGTGTGTGTGTGTGTGTGTGTGTGTGTGTGTGTGTGTGTGTGTGTGTGTGTGTGGATATAAATAAAAAGAAAGAACAGTAACATATAGAATCCGGGGTTCTTATAGATATTTTTATTTTTACAAAATCGTGGTCAATGTAAATTTACAGAGCATTAATATTATGAATTAACTGATTTAAAATATGTTTTTTTTTTCGCTACACAGTAATAACCATGTTTCAAAAATGGAAGCTAAAAGCTTCGAATTTAATTTTGTTATTAAATTAAAGACATTAGTTCCATTTCTCGTCTAGCAAATGAAGCTTTTATCTTCCATTTTTGAAACATGGTTATTACTGTGTAGCGAAAAAGCCATATTTTAAATCAGTTAATTTATAATATTAATGCTCTGTAAATTTACATTGAGCACTATTGTGTAAAAAAATATCTATAAGAACACCAGATTATTAGTTCCATTTCATCCTCAAGCGAATTTTAGAGTAACTTATTTTAAAATTTACTGAGTTTTAAAGTCACGGCAAAAATACATAATTCGCTGTTTCCAAGGATACAGAGAAACCCACTCATCCAGACAAGGGGTGGTAGCGTGTTCATTTTCTTTAACTTTTGTTGCATCAGTTATTAGTTACGTTCGAAAAAGGGGTTATGTTTAGGGACGGGTAGGGATGTATTTTTCAATGAATTCTGACCTCCGCTAAATGCATGTCATCTAGGGTTTTTTTTTTTAAATTATATTGTTAACGGCAAAAAATTCTTACGGCATTTTTTCTATTTGTATATAAAAATATTTGGGGGGGAAATGTTTAGGTTAGAATACGTTTTATTTAACTGCAATTTAAAAAAATTTTCACTTTTCATTTTTAATATACTATATTTCTTTTTAAAACCAAGTAAATGTATTAGAATTACTTACAGTATGTAAATTATTTTTTCATATCAAGTATAAGTATGCATATTACCAGGTCATTTTTTAAAAATTTTATATATAAATATTATTTAAGTAAAATTTATGACAATGATGGCAAAAAATAGCTAATTTATTTCTCTTATTCAGTAAACCTTAATTTATACTTAGTAATATATAGTTTCTCATGTATGTACAAAGGACATGGGTCATTTAATGGCTTGCATATTCTAGCTTTTCATATTAATTTCATATGCCTGTAGGTGTTTTATTGGATTCGTTTAAGTGTTTGAAGTACTTTGAGAGAGGTGTTAAGGTTAGCATACATTTTATTTAACTACAATTTAAAAAGATGTTTAGGTTTGAATTCGTTTTATTTAACTACAATTTTAAAACCAATTTTAAAATATTTTCACTGTTAATTTTAATAGACTATATTCTTTTATAAAACAAGTAAATGTAGTAGAATTACTTACAGTATATGAAATTATTTTTCACATCAAATATAAGTATGTATATTACCAAGTCGCACATTTTAATTTTATTTTTAAATATTATTTAAGGAAAATTTTTGACACAAAATTTTTATATATATATATATATGAAGAAATATAGTTTTTAAGGTGTGTTATATTCATGGGATAAAGTGCTCAATATCAGAGATAGAACGTGTGTAAATATAAAAGTGAACATTGAAGTCAACACTTAGAGGCGACAGGCTGTTTCAAGCCAGACGCAATCATCAATTTTAAAATAGAATCCTCCACCAAAAGATAAATAAAAAATTGCATTTGAATTTATCTCAATGAAAACAAATTTTTGCAAACTATCATTTTAGTTTTTATTTTGTAGTATATAACGATCTTTAAGTTTTTTGCGGCGAAAACTCGGCTTTTGTATTCGAAATGATTTTTCTCAGCTGCCATTATTTAATAATAACAATGTTTAGATTCGTGTTTCTCGGGGGGGGGGTAATTAAATACGCAGAATATTCGACTCACTCGGAAAATGTTAGAGGAAAGCAATTGAGGGTGAGTGTAATCAGATTGACACAGACGTACAAAGAAAATGAGGAAACACTCGAGATGTACGTAAGTCAATCAGCTAATATAGATTAATGAACAGATAGATAGATCTGTACAGACTCAGGCAGATATGAACAGATTGAGATAGATAGATAGATAGATAGATAGATAGATAGATAGATAGATAGATAGATATGACGCAGCTTACATGCATAGAGAGATATGAGTTTAACGGAGATATATAAAAAACGAGGACATATATATATATATATATTCACATACAGACTATTTCACTTTATCACAGCGAAACAGTCTGAATGAGTATATATATATATATATATATATATATATATATATATATATATATATATATATATATATATATATATATATATATATATATTATAAAATGGATAAAGTCCGACAATTATTTTAAAGACATTATTATGTTTATACATTCTTTTTATAGATACAAATATTTACGTAAATGCTCTGTTTATAATAAACAGTATTAAACAACATTTACCGGCCTGAAAATGCAGTAAATTCGACCTTGCTAATCAAATGATTCTCTGTGGTTCGTTTGGTTAAGAGCACGTCAGGCTATATGATGGTTCCGTATAGAATACAGGTTCGATTCCTGTCGGGGGACGCATATTTTCTATAAAGATTTCTCGGACATTCAAGCCGGTAAATGTCGTTAATACATTAATAGATGCGTGAATATATATATATATATATATATATATATATATATATATATATATATATATATATATATATATATATATATATATATATATATATATATATATATATATATATATATATATATATATATAGAGAGAGAGAGAGAGAGAGAGAGAGAGAGAGAGAGAGAGAGAGAGAGAGAGAGAGAGAGAGAGATATATAAATAGATAAATGCGTGAATATAGATAGATGCGTGAATATATAGATAGATAGATAGATAGATAGATGCGTGAATATATATATATATATATATATATATAGATAGATAGATAGATAAACGCGTGAATAGATAGATAGATAGATAGATGCGTGAATATATAGATAGATAGATAGATGCGTGAATATATATATATATATATATATAGATAAATACGTGAATATATAGATAGATAGATAGATAGATGCGTGAATATAGATAGATAGATAGATAGATAGATGCGTGAATATATAGATAGATAGATAGATGCGTGAATACATAGACAGATAGATAGATGCGTGAATATATATATATATAGATAGATATATAGATAGATAGATGTAGGAAGTCTTAAAAGCTATATATATATATAGATGGATAGATAGATAGATAGATAGATAAATGCGTGAATATATATATATATATAGATAGATAGATAGATGCGTGAATATATATATATATAGATAGATAGATAGATGCGTGAATATATATATATATATATATATATATATATATATATAGATAGATAGATAGATAGATAGATGCGTGAATAGATAGACAGATAGATAGATGCGTGAATAGATAGATAGATGCGTGAATATATATATATATATATAGATAGATAGATAAATGCGTGGATATATATATATAGATAGATAGATAGATAGATGCGTGAATATAGATAGATAGATAGATGCGTGAATATATAGATTGATAGATAGATGCGTGAATAGATAGACAGATAGATAGATGCGTGAATATATATATATATATATAGAGAGAGAGAGAGAGAGAGATAGATAGATAGATAGATAGATAGATAGATGCGTGAATATAGATAGACAGATAGATAGATGCGTGAATATATATATATATAGAGAGAGAGAGAGATAGATAGATAGATAGATAGATAGATAGATAGATAGATAGATGCGTGAATATAGATAGATAGATAGATAGATGCGTGAATATATAGATTGATAGATAGATGCGTGAATAGATAGACAGATAGATAGATGCGTGAATATATATATATATAGAGAGAGAGAGAGAGAGATAGATAGATAGATAGATAGATAGATAGATAGATAGATAGATAGATGTAGGAAGTCTTAAAAGCCCATATCTCCAAACCTTGATCCCGGATCCTACCTACTGCTATACAGTTCAAAAGAAATTCACACGCAGTTAACGCCCATTGGTACAGAGTATACTCAGTCTGACAATAGTCTTTTTGTCATCTACTCCTAGTTACTTCACGCTGACAAATGTCGAGCAAAGCCGATACCACAAGTTTTGCAAGCAGCTTGGCAAATCCGATACGCAGGCCCTCGAAATGTTTTGTCAGGTTTTTTGATTGGGAGGTGTTGTTTCCAGACGCTGAGCGTTCGGGACACACTAATTACCAGCAAAACACCACAAGATGTGATGCAATGTGTCTTTGCTGTCTTCTTTCAAATTCAGTCGAAGCTGAAGAGCCACTTTCAACGGCTACTCCTTGAGGCACGGAAAGGCATTGTAATTACTATCTTCCCATGGGAACTTTTCCGAATGAGATGCCGGCCAAAATTAAATAATATGTTAATCATCTAATTTACTGGAGTAATGGTGAAAATTTGCAAACTTACACTTACTTTTCCGTTAACTACTCGCATATAGAGAAAAGTAGTCATTTTACTAATGTTCCTTTTATACAAGACTCAAGAGCCAATCAAGCTAGAGTTTTACTGAAGATGTTCCTTTCTTTAAATACAGATATTTTATTTTATGATTATGATGAGCAAAAAATATTGAACATCTTAGTTTCTTTTAGATTTACATATATATATATATATATATATATATATATATATATATATATATATATATATATATATATATATATATATAAAGAAGAGGTTATAGTGGTTCCAACGAGAGAAAAATGCGTATATTAAAAAGAAGAGAGGTACCGCAAACGTTTTTGGTTGTAATGTGGATTTCTTTTTTTAAATATTATCCTTTATTTTTCATAACTTTACAACACGTGTTTCTGGTCTCGCGATCGTCTTCAGGTAAAGGGTGGAAATTTCCACATATTATTAAAAATAATTAATTTTTTCTTTATGTTTTTCAATGTTAAATATTCTCGATATGACACAGTCTCTATTTTTGTGTTAGTAATCCGAATGTCTTTCTTGAAAATGTATATATATATATATATATATATATATATATATATATATATATATATATATATATATATAATATGGAGAAAACAACTGAAAGGTTGCAAATTTTAAAAAAAATTGAATGTTTTTTTTGTGAAAGTATTTATTTATATTTTTTTATATATATATATTTGATATTTCAGATCTGCCCCGATCTTTCATCAGTTATTTCTGATGAAAGATCGGGGCAGATCTGAAATATCAAATATATATATATAAAAAAAATATAAATAAATACTTTCACAAAAAAAACATTCAATTTTTTTCTTTTAATTTGCAACTTTTCAGTTGTTTTCTCCATATTATATACATATCAAAAAAGTATACGTGGCTTCTCATTAGGCTATATATATATATATATATATATATATATATATATATATATATATATGTATATATATATATATATGTGTGTGTGTGCGTGTGTGTGTGCGTGTGTGTGCAGGTGTGTGTGCGTGTGTGTGTATGTAAATAATCTGATAGAGTGTATCTGTAGAGGAGACAAAATGAATGAAAAGAGAAAAAGGAAAACTTATCTCGGTTTCTTCATTCTCTTTTTTTAAGAAGATTGTTTACTTTGTGAGACGAACGTGTATCCATAAAAATCTGGTCACCTCACGCCCCTAAAGGTGTATAGCGCGCACGTTCATCTCACACCATAACAATGTAATCAGAATTTAAACAATATTCTTTAAAAAAAAAAAACTCTTGAATATTACTGGCTCATTATACTTTTTGCTAGATTTTGAATTATGACACTTTGTGTCTTCCATATGCTTTGGCTGACCTT
>OZ038499.1:19240459-19275459 GCA_964036315.1 Acanthosepion esculentum
TAGCTCTTAGTAAATTTTGTCTATTTCCTACCTCTCCTAAGCCGTATTCTGTCATCCATTTATTCAAGCCCGTTAGTTAAGGTGATACGCCGTTTTTCTCTGTACCTCTTGCATCAAATTTTCTAAGCCATCTTTCTTCATTATGTGCCCAAACGACATCATTCCATCTCTTTCTGATGTGAAGTATAATTGTGCTTTTTGTCTCCGTTTTATTTTAAAATTGTTCCCCCCCCAGTTTGTTTTGGCCCCACTTTTTTCATCTCGACTGGGTCAGCATTATATTTTTCCATACCCGTATTATTATATCCCTTTCCCTCACCCGTAGCGAGAGAGCTTCTTGATTTTGTCCAATGGGCAGAACACAGCGCCCTTTCCGTTTTGAGGGTTGGACGGACCCCACTAGCATCAGTTATGTTTAGTTTACTTTGTGTCGAGTTTTAGTTTATTATTGGGTTCATCTCCCTCCCCCCTCATTCTTCATTATTAGAATTGTATATATATAATTATTATCATTAAAGTTTTAAGGCATGGGGGTGCGTTTTGTAGGTTCCCCTTGAGAGAATTGCGGTATTATAGTGGATGGAGGATTTATTGGCGACGGACGAGTTCTTGTGGTTAATGTGAAAACTGTATTGTGTGAATGGGTCGTGAATTAGATTAGCTAGGTATAAGATAGTTAGTGACGACCAGCCTCAATCCCTCCCCATTTTGGCCTTGTGCCCTAATTGTATTTTATATACAATAAATATAGCAAACTATACTTATTAACCATTGCTTTAGACCAGATGCCAATGGATATATTGTTTTATTTTAGCCATAGGAGGCACCCCAGACAGATTTAAAATTAACTTGCTTAACCTCAAATAAAATCGCTTTCCTCTGGCAGTAAACATGGTGATATCTTTTTGGCACAGTCTTTTGATTACATTCAAAGTTACAAGCACCGAATCGTATAAAATGGCATCAAACACTTCAATGAAATAAGACGAAACCCAAAGCTATTTTTTCCTCGCTCTAAAAATATTTAACTGATAAAAACATGTTAAAGCTGAAGAAGAAATGTCGAAAATGAATTTAAAAAACTATAATAAAATAGACAAGAACGCAAGAAACAGAATTAAGATTTCCTTTAAGGAAGATCTGGAATTGATCAACTGACACTGTCGGATTCTTCGAGAAATATTGCTTTTTTCTGCTTTTAAGTTACTAGCCATTGAGACAGTTCTTTTTTTACTTCCTGTCAAGAAAGAAGCTTTACCGGTGCCTATTACATTTCCCTGGTACAACTGCAAGCGCGTATTAACTTTTGTTTGGAATGTTTAGTATCTGGAGTTGAGGAGAGTGTTTATAAGGAGAACAAATAATGGTGAGGTATTGACATCGACAGTGTTAAAGTGATTTTGCCTCGCAGAAAGGGGAACAACAATTGATAGAAATGAAGAAAAGATCTAGTAAAAAGAAATGAAAGAATTGCATCAACAGGAAGGAAAATAACTTAATTAAAAAAATCATGGAAGAAACGAAAAAATAAGAAACAACTAAAAATTGGAAAACGTGAAAAAATAAAACAAAATTAAAAGAAAATGAAAGGAAAAACAAAAAATTACAATCAAAATCAAAGAAAGAAAGAAAGAAAAAAGTAAGACAGAAAGAAAAAAGAAAGAAATAAAAAGTAGGAAAGGAAAATGAAAGAACAGTCTCCAATTATAATTAACAGAAAAGAAAGAAACAAGGAAAGAAAGAAAGAAAAGGTAAGAAAGAAAAAATAAAGAAAGAAAAAACCTAAGAAAGAAAATTGAAAGAAAGAATAGTCCCTAATTATGAATGATTGAAAAGAAAGAAAGAAAAATGAAAAACGGAATAAAGAAAAAGAAAGAAAAAAGAAAGAGAGAAAAAACGTAAAAAAAGAAAATTGTAATAAAGAAGTCCCCAATTATGAATGATTGAAAAGAAAGAAAGAAAGAAAGAAAAACCTAAGAAAGAAAATTGAAAGAAAGAATAGTCCCTAATTATGAATGATTGAAAAGAAAGAAAGAAAGAAAGAAAAAAGAAAAACGGATGAAAGAAAAATAAAGAAAGAAAAAAGAAAGAGAGAAAAAACGTAAAAAAGAAAATTGTAAGAAAGAACAGTCCCCAATTATGAATGATTGAAAAGAAGGAAAGAAAGAAAGAAAGGAAGAAAAACGGAATAAAGAAAAAGAACGAAAAAAAACGTAAGAAAGAAAATTGTTAGAAAGAACAGTCCTCAGTTGTGAATGATTGAAAAGAAAGAAAGAAAGAAAGAAAGAAAAACGGAATAAAGAAAAAGAAAGAAAAAAGAAAGAAAGAACAATCTCCAATTATAATTAATAGAAAGAAAGAAAGAAAGAAAGAAAGAAAGAAAGGAGTGAGTGAGTGAGTGAGTGAGTGAGAAATTAATCAAGGAATAATGGAAGAAACAAAAAAAAGCTAAAATAGGTAAAACGAGAAAAAAAGAAAAGAGAATATAGAAAAAGAAATAAAAGAACGTTACAAAGGAAATCCACAAAAAAGAAAAGAAAAACGAATTACTATTTTTTAAACGTTAAATAAATCACAAACAAGCAAGCAATTAAAGAAAGTAAAGAAAGGTACAAGAAAGAAGGAAAGGGAGAAGAAAGAAAGGGAGAAGAAAGAAAGAAAGAAAGAAAGAAAGGGAGAAGAAAGAAAGAACGAGAGAAGAAAGAAAGAACGAGAGGAGAAAGAAAGAATTAAATAAACTGGAAAGAAAGTGTGAACGAATCAAATAATAAAGAAACGAAAAAATGAAATAGGGACAAATAAAGTGAAAAGCTGCAATTAAAATAAAATATGACAAAATATATATTTAACTAAAAAGGAATAACTAAAACTACTAAAAGAAACTAGAACAAAATAATCAAACGAAAAATATACCAATCAATAAGGCGAACAAATTACAGCCCCCTACAATTTTTTCAAGCCAATAGTCTCAGTAATAATGAAAGAAAGTAAACGATCAAACAAAAAAGAAATAATGAACGAGAAAAACAAAACAAAGATGGACGGAAGAAAGAAACAAATAAAAAATCATACCTGCATCCATTAGAATATCTGAAGCTCAACTTCTCGAGAGTTCCTCTTTGCAACTACTCAGCCTCACATTGACTTTTGACCTGAGATGGAACAAATACATTGAGTCAATAGCTTCGTCCACCGCAAGGAAAGTTTTCTCGCCGGAGTCGATCCTTCAAATCTACAAATCAACCATTCGCCCTTGCATTGAGTATTGTTGCCATATATGGTCCGGTACCCCCTTATGTTTGTCTCAAGGTTCTTGATAAGATTCAGAGACGGATATGCAACGTAATTGGCCCTGATCTGGCATCTCGTCTGCAGTCACTCTCTCACAGACATGCCGTCGCCCCCCTCTGTCTTTTTTTACAAATACTTTCATGGTAATTGCCCCAGGAGCTGCTTTCGCTGGTTCCCAAACTTCATGAATTTAAGCGTTCTACTAGGCTGGCATCTCGCTCACACCCTTTCACTGTCGAAACTGTTAAATGTAACCGTCTCTTCTACTCCAATAGCTTCATGTCTCGCACCTCTCGTCTGTGGAACTCCCTCCCCTTTTCTTGTTTCCCTGATAGCTATAATCTCCAACTATTCAAATGTAATGTCAATCGACGTCTCCAGATGCCCTGATCTATACTCTATCCTTTTCTTCATCCTTTCCTCTATCACTCCTATTTGGTCTCACTCCAATTCTCTGTAAACCCTTGCGTGCTAGTGGCTACCCGCATTGCTTGGGGTGAAACGCTTTAAAAAATATTCTAATCGACTATAAAATATCACATTTTGAAAAAAAATATTAGATCAGTGATCGTAAATATTAACGGGACACTGAAAAGTATTTAACCCCAACCCACTCCCTAAATTCTGACCAAATAAGCAAATATCAATTTTTTCTTGAACCTTTCAGAACCCACTTTCAGATCAACCCGAGACTGCTAGACATCAACAGGATTAAATAGAGTGACTAAGACAATGATACACAGAAAAAATGCACATATGCATAATAACAGTGGGTTGACCCCATATTTATTACAACGTTTCAACCGTTGTACGCTCCGGCCTTCTTCGGGTGGTTAAAATGTCGAATTGAACCCTTTATTTCGCTGACTGGGGTAGACTGTTCTAGTTTCACGTGCCATGTTTAATGGATATCAGTTATCAGTTATCACTGTTAATATTTCCCTCTGAAAGACCTCCACTGCCTTAACTGGGTATTGAACTCACACTCTTTGGGTCCTGTCACTGGATCTAACAAACGCCTTTATCCACTGTGCCATGTGTCCTTGAGGACAGCTGCGTATGAATTTCTGGGCACTATAAACAAATGCTCATATTGCAATTTTTGCTGTTATCATTTCATGTTTTTACCAGAGCTCATATTGCAACTTTTGTTGTTATTATCGCTTTTCTCTGGCACTCCTTATTACTGGTTCCCATATTGTATTCAGTTCTATGCTTCGTCGGCTCAGGTGATTTTTTGTGGCCTAGCTGATTCCTTAAGTTTATGAATTTTCCAATGGTGTTCCTTATCTATGATCTCAATCAGATTTTACAGAGGGCGGTGATCTCCCTTCTCTCTCCATATGTGGTCAGCCATGGCTGATTTTTTCACTTCCCCTCGTCTTACAGCTTTCTGGTGTTCTTGAAGCCTTACCTAAAGGGGGCGGCCTGTCTCCCCTTTATATTTCTTTCCGCAGCTGCACGGGATAGCGTACACGCAGTCTTTAGTCATGTCTACTCCAGTGAGCAAAATAAAGGGATCAGTTCGACATTCCAAACACCTGAAGAAGGCCTGAGCCTACAACTGCCGAAACGTTGTAATAAATATGGCGAGAAAGATGAGGACAATAGTCTGAATAATGTAAATAATGTACATAAATCCCTCATTTCAGAATATAGACAGATACTACTTAAAACTTCTTTATTTTTTCTTTTTCATATCCATGTATTTTTAATTTCATTTATAAAAATGTTATTTTTGTAAGTTAATTATAACTAAATAATTAACTGTTACTAATCATGCTTGTAAGTCAGTAAAAACATTGAATTTATTGTCACTTTTGCGAATACATTTGGTGGAGACAACCTGTGGCGTGTAGGATGTATATAACTTTCTATTTTTATTTCTAGAAAAAGAAAGTATTCATAACCGAATCTATTTTTCTTGGAATATATATATATATATATATATATATATATATATATATATATATATATATATATATATTATGAAATGGACAAAGTCCGACAAATATTTTAAGACATTTGTATGTGTATATATTCTTTTTATGGTCGGAACGTTATGAATCTGGCAATGAAGATGAGGATAACAGTCCAAATAATGTAAATAATGTAAGTAATCATAATACCTCATCTCAGAGATATAGACAGATGTTTGGGTCTAGTCACTGGATCTAATCAACGTCTTTAGCCAACGGCCGAAACGTTGTGAATATGGCAATGAAGATGGAGATAACAGTCCGAATAATGTAAATAATGCAAATAATCATAATACCTCATCTCAGAGATATAGACAGAAACAAGGAGAGGGAGAACAATAAAAGAACACAAATTAAGGAAACAGAAGACAACGATTGCTATTGCATCTAAATGTTTGCAGACCAAAGAAGATTTGGAAGCAAGAAACCGAAAAACATTTCCACATGCGAGAAGTGCGTAAGAAGAAACTGCTGGCATAGAACTTATGATTACCTCTAGTTATTTACTGTGTAAAATGGTGAAAACTTACTGCTATTTCAGTACTGCGCTTAAATTCGTAAAGTTCATGAAAAGAATTACCATGAAAATATTCATAGAAAAGCCACAGGTAAGCTACATTACGGTGGTGGAAAAGTGACTGAAGCCGAGATGCCAGCTCAGGACCAGTAACTTTAAAAAGATAAAATATATGGTTGCCAGCAAAAGTGAGAGCCCAAAATGCAAGTTACATTTTGGAGACAGCAAAATCAAACAAATACAAAAAAATCTGAGAAGTGTTTTAACCAAGGACAAAATACGCGACACCGAAATCCGAAAGCGAATTGGTATGTATTAAGAAACAAGAAACTTCCATTAAAAGCAAAGAGTACTTGTTATGTAATAGTGGCCTTACTCTGTGGCATTGAATACTGGTTTGGGAGTTTTGGGGTACCTTGGTGTACTAGTGAGCCAGCCAAAATGAGCTCACTCATTTTATAGTTCACCAATATCAGAGTTAACCAATCAGAAGGCTCAAAATATTCAATGAGACGTGTATAAAGACGGCCATATTTTTTTCCGGAATATTCACTGTCAGCCTTTGATATCGAAGACTGAAGAATTACGGAACAGCTGCTGGTGGTATAGGCGATATAGTCAGATTCAGTAGAGTGTCTGACTCGTGAGTGTTAATCGTTAATGTTGTTTCATTGAACAGATTACGTACTGCGCTGGATTCTATATTCATAGACTTGGTGAACATGGTCAATAACTGGACGATCTTTTCACAGATGAAGAACAGATTTGGGGCAACTGAAATGTGGTTCTACATACGGATGCCGAGAGCACTATGAAGTGAACATGTAAACAGCGATGGAGGTTTAGAGAAAAATGAAGCAAAAATGACACATATACGTAGAATCAGAAAAAGACTGTTGAAATATCTGGGGCCCATAATGAAGAAAGGCGGCTTGGAAAATTTGATACACCTGACATACTGAAGTCACGAATGACAGCAGGAAAACAGTACGTAACCTCTCTAACAAGCTTATGTAAATGATTGACAGAAAAGCGATTAAGGGAGACAGTAAAAAATAAACGTTAAGATCTACAAAGGAAAGGAAATTGTGGAGAGCTATGATTTTTAAATGTTGAAATTTCTAGCGCCCATAATGAGGAAAAGAGCTATGATTTCTCACGTCCAGAAGGGGCAGGGTATATAAAAAATGTCACTGGTACGTTGTATTTTTAGAGAAAAAAGACTCAAATAGACTACCCTGATCAGCGCCAAAAAATGACAAAGGTGGGGGAAGTCACTGAACTTGATAAGAGTGAATCCACAACATGGAAGAATAAATTTGTCATTCTGTATTAAAATAATTGCGGAGCAGCTAATTGAGCGTCATAGTCACTGACATGAAGAATATTCGAAGACTCTATTTCGAGATGTTGGAAGACAGCTTACCATTGGTCAAGTTCTGAGGCTACGTCTACAAATATAGATACGCGATCAAGTATTAACTTGTGATTCTAACACATGTCTCAATGTAGGAACCGAACGTATCCCTCGTCTTAGAACTTCAATGGAACGTTATCGACAGAGTTTGATTGATAAATATAGACTGGCAATCTCAGAAGCAACGGAGTGAGTGAAAATGTCGATATCTGCTTCACTGACGAGACGGACTGTCTCGCGTATAAATTGATTTTGCCAATAGCGATTTACTCAGTAAATTGCAATTGCTCGCGCCTTCCAGATCGCCTTGAGAAGAGCGTTAAACTTGTCTTTTGTTTCTTTTACTAAGTCAATCACTTGTCCGCTCCGAGGTAGTTACGTATCGTTAATCGCGTTAACTACATTTCAGTTAAAAAAAAAAAAAAGTATGTTTTTCTTTATCGTAAAAGCCGACATGTTACAATGGCAAAACCTATTTTAACAAAAAAAAAAAAAAAAAAAAAAAAAAACTTCAAAGATAATCGACTTCGGAGAAAAAATGCGATGGTAATGTATGGTAATATCTTTTCGAATCAATCACCCCAAGGAAGGCGATAATTCCACCATGACGCAAAGGGCTACTGGAAGTAAAGTAGTATGAAAAAAACTTTCGTAGGAACCGGAAAACTAATCATAAAAAAAAACAGAATTTAAATTCTATCCTGTTCAAAAGACCGGACGATAGGCGAACCTATCTACTCCTATTGGGAACAAAAAATAAAGAGTTTAGGTGAAGATTTTAGACGTATGTAATATGGTAATGATAATGTTGAGACCAGTCGTTTCTATAGCGGAAATATTCAGTATCCATTGATTAAAATGTTAGCGTTACCATCGGTTGAAATTTATTAAATCTTACTCTGAAAAAAATCATTCAAGAACCTGGACAGAAAGCTACTGGTGTCAGCATTTGTATCACTTTGTGTGTGTTTTTATTATCAAATGGCTTTCATCGGGTATAACTTAACATAAAATACCCAGTGATTTTTAAACTCTGTCACTAGAGTTGTCTCCCTAGCACTGATGATTTTTCTAGACACTTAAAACCCCATGTATGGTGAGAGTAATCGTGAGAAGAGCCGTTTCGATACAGGGGACATGAGACGTTCATTGACCGAACAGTTATCAACCTTTTGCAGGTTATTTAAAGCCAGAAAATATTTTTTGATTGCAAGAATTTTTGGAGATAATAATTATATACTTACACAAATGCTATTAATTAACTACAGCGGTAAGAGAGATGTAGTGGATTTGCGCGTAGGTAAATAATAATTATGAAAAATAACCGTTTCTGTGCAGGAAACATTCAGAAATCATTGATTAAAAACTTAGCGTTACCATCGGTTGAAATTTATAAAGCCTTTCTCTGAAAAAAGTCATTCAAGAAACTGGGAAGGAAGCTATTGATGTTACCATTTGTATCCCTTTGAGTGCGTTTCTGTGATTAAATGGCTTTCATCAAATATATCTTAACATAAAATACCCAGTGATTTTTAGACTCTGTCTGTCACTAGAGTTGTCTCCCTTGCTCTGATCATTTGTTTAAACACATAAAAACTCATATATAGTAAGAGCCGTTTCCATACAGGAAACATTAGATATTCATTGACCGAACAGTTATCAACCTTCTGCAGGTTATTTAAAGCCAGAAAATATTTTTAGATTGTAAGAATTTTTGGAGATAATAATTATTTACTGACACAAATACTATTAATTAACTACAGCTGGAGGAGAGATTAAGTGGATTTATACCTTTCCCAATGGTATTTTCGCGTAGGTAAATAATAATTGTGAAAAATAGCGATTTCCATAGGAGTAAATATGAAACCATTTCCCTGTCCGCTCGGTGACAGTGGCCGGCAAACTGTACTCGTTTTTTGTTTGACCTTAAGAAAGAATTATTAATCGGAGACCCGAGAGGCAATTTCTGTTCGGTTCGTTATATTCACTTACTCTCAAATACCCTTGGGAAACGAACGAATGAACATCTCCCCCACGCTATGGGTTAATTTTTAAGAGTTGTATCCCTAAACCATTATTATCTCAAAAATGTTGACTTTCCCAGACACCACGGTTCGGGACTCAGGGGATATGGGGACAGAGCAGTGTGGAAGGGGGCTGTTAATAGAGTCTTGAAGTCTAAAAATGTTTTCTGGCTTTAAACCTGTAAATGTTTTTTTTTAACCGTAACGGAGCGGTATTACTAAATGAAATAAGAGGAGGAGCGATGTGGAGTAATGGATAGCGGCTCGGATTAAGGAATCGGAGAGCCGAGTTCGAATTCAAGTCAAATCCATTACATTCACTTACGTGTTAATATCATTGGGAATGGTATGGGACCTCTCCCTCCCACGGTAAATGAATGATGGTAACTAGTCTACCGCAGAAAGAATTTACTGCGGGAAAAATCTGCCTTGTCAGCCATACATCGAAAGATACATGATCGCTTAAGCGTGTATAATGACTGACTGAATCAAACAACGAATAACATCAGTGTGTTGTTTTGAACTGGTGAATGAAATAAGAGGCTATGGTGGTTCCGTGGATCAGGAATGATCCATAATGCTTCAGTTCGAACACATCACAATTTTCTTTTCTTTTTCATAGTCTTCCGAAATCACCAGTGTGTTGTTTGGAATTACTAAATGAAATAAGAGGCTATGGTGGTTACATATATCCGAAATGATCCGTACATATTCAGTGCTGATGAAAGGATGAAGAGTAATGATCGTGTAAATTTAATCCAATATAATAATTGCAATAAAAACGGATAGAGTAGAAGGAAACAACAGGAATATTTTTTTAAATTTTTAAATTACCATAAAGAGGTTAACTGAAAAAAAAACAATAAAAAAGTAAAAAAAAGAAAGTCTTTAGATCTAAAAGTCTCGCAGGCTTCATATATTATAAAATATAGCTTATCCAAGATGATGCCACACCCATCTTTACAATTTATCTCCTTAAGCGAAGCCAGGTGCAATACTACCCTGAGGGATGACCTCTCAACTGACGGGTACAGATCTGCAATTAAAACGATATAAGCAGCAAACCTGGCATATGAACAGGCGATAGGCCTAGCTTCGTGTGCGGTCTGGGAAAAAAATAAAAGACTTACAGTTATAAGAACACCCGCAGAAAAGCGGAGCTCTTCACTCTCATACATCGCACACGGGAATGCAGTGTCCAAATATTCAGTATCCCTGAGGCCAACATTAAGAGTACAATACTGTTGTGGATTCCGGGAATGGAATCCTGCACAAATAAATAAACAACGCCAGTAATTGAGATAGAAAAATAAGTGTATTAAACGTAAGAATACAGACTTGAAGAGAAGATTAGTAGTCCTGAAATGCGGGTTAGTAGAATGTATATGTACAAGTCTCTGTAAGTGAATCCATAATTACCTCTCTCGCTGGATTCTCGTATAACTCTCTGTGAACACGCTGTGTACTGTCTCCGTATCTCTCACCCTGACTAAACGTATCTCCACCCGCAGGTATTCTCTCTGTCAGTATAAGTATACTTTGGACGAGTCCATCTTGTGTAAAAGGGTTTTGACACAACAAATATTAAGTCCTTCCAGCCCTCCCTCTTTAAGTAGGTTATTGGTCTGAATGTTATCAGCCTTTGATGATTATATAATTAATATATATATATAATATCTAATCTTTGGTTTGTGTGTGTTTTCTATTTTATTAAATGCACACATTTTTTCAGCCATTGAACCAATAGACGAATGAAATCTGGTTAAGTTTCATTTTGTTTGATTGTTTGTTTCTTTGTTTATTCTCTTTTTTCCTTTGTCGATTTATTTCCTTACGGTTGCTATATATTTTTATGTTTTCTTCCTTTTATATTTTAGTTTAATATGTCCATTTTTATTGCATTTATTAACAATACAAAGAAGTGTGGAAAGCTTATTAGCCCACATATCAATTTTCAAGAATTAAAGATGGCGGTCTGGACTGCAACGTGCACCTCCACGAAACATCGATCCGAACGCTTAGGCAACAAATAATTAACAAACTAAATCAAATTTTTGGATCGAATTTATGAATCCTGAAAGAAAATTAGATAAAATTGTACTCAGAAATAAAATTACACTTCCGAGTTCTAAATTAGCAAAATACAAACAACTCTTAGCAAGATTTGTTCTGTCTAATATATAAAACTAAAATGTGTGTGTATGTTTGTGTTTGAGTGTTTTCGAAATACTGACGACCAATTAAAGCTGCGACATCAAAAAATGCGTTTTCACCATTTACATCTGTTACCATATTTTATATCTTGATTACTGGAGATAACTAATTGGCTTATTAAATCGATAACTATCTGAGCATTTAGATCACAGTTTGACAGTAACCACTAACAAAGTGCATAAAGCAATTGAACGGCTGTAATTACAATATCATTCATAGTATCTATCAGTAGGTGTCTTACACCTGAATTACTGTTGATTATCGGAGACAATTTGCATTCTCACAAAATAAACGTGTCTTAACTCGCAAGATTACTTGGATTTTATTTATTTATTTTTTACAGTGAGGATCGCTCTGTACAAAACCCGAGGGTAACTCAAAATAGCGGGCTCAAGTAAAAGGCACTTTATGCAGATAGGAGAGGAATATAACCGGTTAACCCGCCTTGGACAGGTTAAGATTGTCGTCACAGAGCAGTGATTCTCCGGAAGAAACTACTCGGGTGTAATTTCTCACAAATGGAATACGCTGGAAATGAGCATCTTTTGCTACAATGTGAGGGCATGAAGGGTTATGGCCATTGAAGTTTCGAACTAGCGGAACCCAACAATGCTGTTCGTTTGGTTACTTTCCATGGAAGTATCTGTGGAGCAGCGAGAGGCTTGTCACATACCGCTAATAAGAAATTGTAGGGTGGAAAATAATTTGTCACCTACAAGGGCTCAGCAGTACTTTTAGAATCTATCTAGGCAGGAAAATGAGGGCTGAACAGCATATATCACAGCAGTTCTCCATTTTATGTCATATATGATAACATTCTCCATTTTATGCCGTATATAACAACATTCTCCATTTTATGTCATATATGACAACATTCTCCATTTTATGCCATATATGACAACATTCTCCATTTTATGTCATATATGACAACATTCTCCATTTTATGCCATATATGACAACATTCTCCATTTTATGTTATATATGACAACATTTCCTCATTTTATGTCATATATGACAACATTCTCCATTTTATGTCATATATGGCAACAGTTCTCCATTTTATGCCATATATGACAACATTCTCCATTTTATGTCATATATGACAACAGTTCTTCATTTTATGTCATATATGACAACAGTTCTTCATTTTATGTCATATATGACAACATTCTCCATTTTATGTCATATATGACAACATTCTCCATTTTATGCCGTATATAACAACATTCTCCATTTTATGTCATATATGGCAACAGTTCTCCATTTTATGCCATATATGACAACATTCTCCATTGTATATCATATATGACAATGTTCTCCATTTTATGCCATATATGAAAACATTCTCCATTTTATGTCATATATGACAATGTTCTCCATTTTATGTCATATATGACAACAGTTCTTCATTTTATGTCATATATGACAACATTCTCCATTTTATGCCATATATGACAACATTCTCCATTTTATGCCATATATGACAGCAGTTCTCCATTTTGTGCCTAATTTGGCTCTTGCAAAAGTAGAGGATAGCATGAGGAGTCAGCCGTACAGGGAACCGACCATTTTTCTGTATCTTTAGCTATGGATCGAATGTGTGAGTTCCGCTTGAGGTCAGGGGTGAGTTCAAGGCACAGTTGTCTCTCAAGGTACGTAGCCTCCCCGAAGGAGCATCCATTTATCGTGACTAGTGATAATTCGGAAAATCAAAAGAAAGAGAGAGAGAGTATGTGTGAAAGAGAACGAGGCGGAGGAAAAATAAATTTTAAAAAAGAGAAAGAGTGAAAGGAAAGAGAAAAATACTCTAGAAAGAGAGGTACAGAGAGGGAGAAAAGGTACGGTTTAATTAATGCGGTGAATGACGTCTCTGTCTGTAAAGACGGCGTACGACCACACCACATTGAAACACCGGTTTCCGTACGATCACAAGTTAAGCAACGTCGAGCCTGGTCAGTATCTACATGGGTGGCCGCTGTAAACTTTGATGTGCGTCTGATGTAATGAATAGTGGCTCGTAATTGTAAATCTGAGAACCAAGTTCCAATTACAGTTGGGTTCGTTATATTCACTTACGGGATAATACCCTTGGGAAAGGTTTGAATCCACTGCTTCCCCCACCTACGGGTTAATTAGTATCACGCAACCATTATTATCTAAAAATTAATTCTTACAATCTAAAAATATTTTTTGGGTTTTAAATAATCCGTTAAGGGTTGATAAGTCATAAAAAACAACCTAATCAATCTGAAAAGAATGTCATCAGGTTACCAGCATGGGATACATGTATGCATTTGAAAGAATGTCTACAACTCTTTTATATAGATAACTTCAAAGTTTTTACACTATTTACATTGTCCGGGCTGTTTTCCTCATCTTTGTTGTCATATTCCCAACGTTTCTCAAGGACACATGGGCCAGTGGATAAAAATGTTGGTTGAACTAATCCAGAGACTTTGTAGTATATTGCTGTTGGGCTCAAATGAGGCGGTGAACTCATATATATATAAAAGTTGCCTTTATTGTTCGAGTTGTGGCAAATAGGTAGATTCAAGGTTTATTCAAGGCTCAGGACACCTGTGCGTCCTGACATTTCTGCTACCAGTTGCACTTTCTGTTTATGCTATCACCAGTTCCAATTTCTGCTCACGCACTGATGCGGTGGAAGTAAGGCCAATGGTCTTTCCCTTGATGCAAAAAGTTGTGAGTTCAATATCTGGGAACAGAAGAGTTAAACAAAATTAGTTAAAGGGAAATAACTGAAACTGAGATATCTGGAAGAGGCATGACATGTGGAACTAGAACAATCTACTCCGGTGGACGAAATAAAGGGTTCAGTTCGAAATTCCAGTCACTGGAAGAAGGATAGAGAGTATAATGGCCGAAACGTAGTGAATATGACATCAATGACGAGGAAAAAGTCTGAACATTGTAAATAGTGTATATAGTTACGATACCTCATCTCAGAAATATAGACAGAACTTCAACGTAATACTAATCAAAATAGTCTACATCTGTGATGATCTGTGCCAATTTTGAGCCCATTTGTCAAGTCTTTTTTTTTTTTTTAAATTATCTGTCGGTCACACCGGAATATTGGAATATTCGACGACGTGATTTCTCGACAGCATTAAGTTCAGAGATTTGAAACTTTTTCACCCATCTATACACTTTACTATCTCCTAGTCGCGTATTTCTTAGACATCTGATAATGCGGGCAGCAGCAGAACATATTTTGGCGAGGGATTCGATCAAGGCAATTTGTTTCTGTTTTATATCCACAATTCGGCAAGATCTAAAGAATAGAACAGAAACGATAGCCTGTGAAAATTGTCCTTTCTGGTGACCTAAAAGGATCAGATTTCAGTTAATAGTTTCAGGGGAAATAAAAGACAGACATTAATTTCCTGACACGCCTCGTAATTTGTTTGCGAGTCACTCTAGACTTCCGTTGCACACATAAATTACTCTGACTGAACTGTTATGCAATATGGGTTTTATATATGACAGCGAATGTTGGACAATCTCTTCACAGATGAAGAAAAGACTTGAAGCAACAGAAATGTGGTTCTACAGAAGGATGCTGAGAATACCATCGAATGCACATGTGAACAACGAAGAAGTTTTAAAGGAAATAAAAACAAAATCGGTCCTGATACGTAGGATCGGGAAGAAATATTTCTATGGTACGTAATAAGGAAAGAAGGATTTGGAGAATTTGTTTGTTTGTTTGTTTGTTTGTTTGTTTGTTTGTTTGTTTATTTGGGTTTTATGGCATATCAACCACTGTGGGTTATTTAATGCCAAATCCAGTTTATATGAATTTTAAATGCCTATTTTGTAATGAATATTTTTAGCAACCTAGAGCTTATTAGCTTGCACACTGCAAAATAATCCTAGGTATTTTGTTTAAGTCAAGAATTTCCATTTGATAAGGACAATTGGTTGGTTGTTTGGGGTTTTATGTCATATCAACCACTATGGGTTATTTAATGCCAGATCCAGCATTTACTAAATATATCAAAAACGTATAGCTGGCAACATCATTGTTTCAAAAACGTATAGCTGGGAACATCATTGTTTCAAAAACGTATAGCTGGCAACATCATTGTTTCAAAAACGTATAGCTGGCAACATCATTGTTTCAAAAAAAAGTGTAGTTGGCAACATCATTGTTCCAAAAAAGTATAGCTGGCAACATCATTGTTTCAAAAACGTAGAGCTGGCAACATCATTGTTTCAAAGTGTATAGCTGGCAACATCATTGTTTCAAAAAAGTACAGCTGGCAACATCATTGTTTCAAAAACGTATAGCTGGAAACATCATTGTTTCAAAAAAGTACAGCTGGCAACATCATTGTTTCAAAAACGTATAGCTGGCAACATCATTGTTTCAAAAAAGTGTAGTTGGCAACATCATTGTTCCAAAAAAGTATAGCTGGCAACAGCATTGTTTCGAAAACGTATAGCTGGCTACATCATTGTTTCAAAAACGTATAGCTGGCAACATCATTGTTTCAAAAAAGTATAGCTGGCAACATCATTGTTTCAAAAACGTATAGCTGGCAACATCATTGTTTCAAAAAAGTATAGCTGGCAACATCATTGTTTCAAAAAAGTACAGCTGGCAACATCATTGTTTCAGTGTGCTGGAAAAGACCTGGATGTTCACTATTTTCCCATAGTGGAGAATTTGGAATTTTTCTTTTACAATGAGAGTCACAGTGCCCGTGGGCCACACAGGGTAGAGGGGGTAACGCTAGGAAGCCATTTGTTTGTGTAGAGATAACGAATAACTGTAGCCTTGAATAGATTAAGATTGAAGTGATCAGGAAATATCCTGTTGGGAGTCGATTCCACAGGACAGCAGTTCGCGCGAACATGCTCAAGTGGAACTTACCGATGAAATATAGAAGGCATGTCGGTGGCTGGCTACTATGTAAGTGGCACGGCGTGTTCTTTCTGTGAAGGTTTGCCTCGGCGGAGCGAATGTAAAAGAGATACAGGAAAGCAGCACAGAACCTAACTAACAAGCTTGTGAAAATTTTACAGAGCACTGCAAAAGACTGGAAATCGTGGAGAGACACGATTTCGCATGTCCTGAAGGGACACGACGCATAGACAAGGAAAAATCCATATTTTAAAATCAATGTCAGAACCAAGAATCTTTACGCACCATCGGTATTTATGTTAGGTGTTTTTTTACACTTATTCTTACGGCTTACGGCCATATCAAGTCAAAACACAGATCCCCATACAATTAAGCAACGTATCCTGGTCAGTACGTAGATGGGTGACCGCTAGGAAATACCAGGTGCTGTAAGCTTGGATATGCGGGTGGTGTAATGGATAACGGCTCGGAATTGTAAATCGTAGAGTCGTGTTCCAATTCCAGTCGGGTTCATTATATTCACTTACGTGCAAATACTCTTGGGAAATGTATGAATCCATATCTTCTCCCCTAACTATGGGTTAATTAATAAGACTTGTATCAGTATATTATTATAATCTTAAAACATTCTTACGCTCTAAAATATTTTCTGGCTTTAAATAACCTGCAAAGGGTTGATAAATCACTCATATACTCTCGTTCTCACCTCCGTACCATCGCTGTCTGTCACTGTTCTGACATCCATTTAATCAAACTGGTCAAAGCCGTTACTCCTTGTTTTCTGTCCTGTGAGTGTGGAGGTTTCCAAGCCGTCTTTCCCGGTTATGCATTTCAAAAAATTAAGTTGTCTCTTTCTTAATGTTAGCAGTTGTTTCCCTTTAGTTAATATACTTCTTAAATCTTTCTAGTTGTTCACATGCTCTTCCCATGATATTCGATGTATCTCTCTCTAGCTTAGTATCTCTCTGGCAGAGATTTTATATTACATAGTTGTTATGGTAATTTACGCCTGCACGCATGGACTCTCCCAGCTATAAATAGGAGCAGGTACTGCCTTTTGGAGAGGGGAGTTCCAGTCGGTTTCATAATATTTACTTACGCGCAAATACACTTGGGAAACGTATGAATCCATATCTTCTCCCTCAGCTATGGGTTAATTAGTAAGACTTGTATCAGTATGTTATTATAATGTTAAAAAACTTCTTACACTCTAAGATATTTCCCCATCAGTCACCTCTGACAGTCGGACCGAATATTCTCGCTCTAATATTCGCGTCTCTGTTAATAAATTTGATAAACTCAATTCCACTTTTTGCGTCTTTATTTCCAGGCCACAACAATAGTAATTCTGCGATTTTTAAAATCACATTTAAAGATTTTGTCTGATTTTCAGAAAATGTAGATCCGTAGTGGAACACTTCCAAAAGAGTTTTCTAAATTGGAGAGTAAGAGGCAGGAGCTTAAGCTTATTTGTGCGAAAGATAACGGTTAAACGTAGACTTGAAGAGGCTAAGATTGTAATGATAGGGAAAGCAGCCTCTTACGAGTCGGTTTCACAAGATAGTGGTTCGCAGGAAGAAACTGCTTGAGTGGAACTGACATATCACAAAGGGAATACGAAGAAAATGAGGGTAGTTCGTTAAAGTGTTCCTGACATGACGGCTCCTAACCGTAAAGATTAGAACTGGTGGAACTAAGGAATGTAGCTCGTCGGAACATTTGCCATGGAAATAGCGATAGAGTAGCAAGAGGCTTAGATGTAAAGGTCTGAACTGGTGGAACTAAGGAATGTAGCTCGACTGAACATTTGCCATGGAAATAGCGATAGAGTAGCAAGAGGCTTAGCTGTAAAGGTCTGAACTGGTGGAACTAAGGAATGTAGCTAGTCTGAACATTTGCCATGGAAATAGCGATAAAGTAGCAAGAGGCTTAGCTGTAAACGTCTGAACTGGTGGAACTAAGGAATGTAGCTAGTCTGAACATTTGCCATGGAAATAGCGATAGAGTAGCAAGAGGCTTAGCTGTAAAGATCTGAACTGGTGGAACTAAGGAATGTAGCTAGTCTGAAGATTTGCCATGGAAATAGCGATGGAGTAGCAAGAGGCTTAGATGTAAAGTTCTGAACTGGTGGAACTAAGGAATGTAGCTCATCTGAACATTTGCCATGGAAATAGCGATAGAGTATCAAGAGGCTTAGCTGTACAGGTCTGAACTGGTGGAACTAAGGAATGTAGTTCGACTGAACATTTGCCATGGAAATAGCGATGGAGTAGCAAGAGGCTTAGCTGTAAAGGTCTGAACTGGTGGAACTAAGGAATGTAGCTAGTCTGAACATTTGCCATGGAAATAGCGATAGAGTAGCAAGAGGGTTAGCTGTAAAGGTCTGACTGATGGAACTAAGGAATGTAGCTAGTCTGAACATTTGCCATGGAAATAGCGATAGAAGAGCAAGAGGCTTAGCTGTAAAGGTCTGAACTGGTGGAACTAAGGAATGTAGCTAGTCTGAACATTTGCCATGGAAATAGCGATAGAGTAGCAAGAGGCTTAGCTGTAAAGGTCTGACTGGTGGAACTAAGGAATGTAGCTAGTCTGAACATTTGCCATGGAAATAGCGATAGAGTAGCAAGAGGCTTAGCTGTAAAGGTCTGACTGGTGGAACTAAGGAATGTAGCTAGTCTGAACATTTGCCATGGAAATAGCGATAGAGTAGCAAGAGGCTTAGTTGTAAAGGTCTGACTGATGGAACTAAGGAATGTAGCTAGTCTGAACATTTGCCATGGAAATAGCGATAGAAGAGCAAGAGGCTTAGCTGTAAAGGTCTGAACTGGTGGAACTAAGGAATGTAGCTAGTCTGAACATTTGCCATGGAAATAGCGATAGAGTAGCAAGAGGCTTAGCTGTAAAGGTCTGACTGGTGGAACTAAGGAATGTAGCTAGTCTGAACATTTGCCATGGAAATAGCGATAGAGTAGCAAGAGGCTTAGCTGTAAAGGTCTGACTGGTGGAACTAAGGAATGTAGCTAGTCTGAACATTTGCCATGGAAATAGCGATAGAGTAGCAAGAGGCTTAGCTGTAAAGGTCTGACTGGTGGAACTAAGGAATGTAGCTAGTCTGAACATTTGCCATGGAAATAGCGATAGAGTAGCAAGAGGCTTAGTTGTAAAGGTCTGACTGATGGAACTAAGGAATGTAGCTAGTCTGAACATTTGCCATGGAAATAGCGATAGAAGAGCAAGAGGCTTAGCTGTAAAGGTCTGAACTGGTGGAACTAAGGAATGTAGCTAGTCTGAACATTTGCCATGGAAATAGCGATAGAGTAGCAAGAGGCTTAGCTGTAAAGGTCTGACTGGTGGAACTAAGGAATGTAGCTAGTCTGAACATTTGCCATGGAAATAGCGATAGAGTAGCAAGAGGCTTAGTTGTAAAGGTCTGACTGATGGAACTAAGGAATGTAGCTAGTCTGAACATTTGCCATGGAAATAGCGATAGAAGAGCAAGAGGCTTAGCTGTAAAGGTCTGAACTGGTGGAACTAAGGAATGTAGCTAGTCTGAACATTTGCCATGGAAATAGCGATAGAGTAGCAAGAGGCTTAGCTGTAAAGGTCTGACTGGTGGAACTAAGGAATGTAGCTAGTCTGAACATTTGCCATGGAAATAGCGATAGAGTAGCAAGAGGCTTAGCTGTAAAGGTCTGACTGATGGAACTAAGGAATGTAGCTAGTCTGAACATTTGCCATGGAAATAGCGATAGAGTAGCAAGAGGCTTAGTTGTAAAGGTCTGAACTGGTGGAACTAAGGAATGTAGTTCGACTGAACATTTGCCATGGAAATAGCGGTAGAGTAGCAAGAGGCTTAGCTGTAAAGGTCTGAACTGGTGGAACTAAGGAATGTAGCTCATCTGAAAATTTGCCATGGAAATAGCGATAGAGTAGCAAGAGGCTTAGCTGTAAAGGTCTGACTGGTGGAACTAAGGAATGTAGCTAGTCTGAACATTTGCCATGGAAATAGCGATAGAAGAGCAAGAGGCTTAGCTGTAAAGGTCTGAACTGGTGGAACTAAGGAATGTAGCTAGTCTGAACATTTGCCATGGAAATAGCGATAGAAGAGCAAGAGGCTTAGCTGTAAAGGTCTGAACTGGTGGAACTAAGGAATGTAGCTAGTCTGAACATTTGCCATGGAAATAGCGATAGAGGAGCAAGAGGCTTAGCTGTAAAGGTCTGAATTGGTGGAACTAAGGAATGTAGCTAGTCTGAACATTTGCCATGGAAATAGCGATAGAGTAGCAAGAGGCTTAGCTGTAAAGATCTGAACTGGTAGAACTAAGGAATGTAGCTAGTTTGAACATTTGCCATGGAAATAGCGATAGAGGAGCAAGAGGCTTAGCTGTAAAGGTCTGAACTGGTGGAACTAAGGAATGTAGCTAGTCTGAACATTTGCCATGGAAATAGCGATAGAGGAGCAAGAGGCTTAGCTGTAAAGGTCTGAACTGGTAGAACTAAGGAATGTAGCTAGTCTGAACATTTGCCATGGAAATAGCGATAGAGGAGCAAGAGGCTTAGCTGTAAAGGTCTGACTGGTTGAACTAAGGAATGTAGCTAGTCTGAACATTTGCCATGGAAATAGCGATAGAGTAGCAAGAGGCTTAGCTGTAAAGGTCTGAACTGGTGGAACTAAGGAATGTAGCTAGTCTGAACATTTGCCATGGAAATAGCGATAGAGGAGCAAGAGGCTTATCTGTAAAGGTCTGAATTGGTGGAACTAAGGAATGTAGCTAGTCTGAACATTTGCCATGGAAATAGCGATAGAGGAGCAAGAGGCTTAGCTGTAAAGGTCTGACTGGTTGAACTAAGGAATGTAGCTAGTCTGAACATTTGCCATGGAAATAGCGATAGAGTAGCAAGAGGCTTAGCTGTAAAGGTCTGAACTGGTGGAACTAAGGAATGTAGCTAGTCTGAACATTTGCCATGGAAATAGCGATAGAGGAGCAAGAGGCTTAGCTGTAAAGGTCTGAATTGGTGGAACTAAGGAATGTAGCTAGTCTGAACATTTGCCATGGAAATAGCGATAGAGTAGCAAGAGGCTTAGCTGTAAAGATCTGAACTGGTAGAACTAAGGAATGTAGCTAGTTTGAACATTTGCCATGGAAATAGCGATAGAGGAGCAAGAGGCTTAGCTGTAAAGGTCTGAACTGGTGGAACTAAGGAATGTAGCTAGTCTGAACATTTGCCATGGAAATAGCGATAGAGGAGCAAGAGGCTTAGCTGTAAAGGTCTGAACTGGTAGAACTAAGGAATGTAGCTAGTCTGAACATTTGCCATGGAAATAGCGATAGAGGAGCAAGAGGCTTAGCTGTAAAGGTCTGACTGGTTGAACTAAGGAATGTAGCTAGTCTGAACATTTGCCATGGAAATAGCGATAGAGTAGCAAGAGGCTTAGCTGTAAAGGTCTGAACTGGTGGAACTAAGGAATGTAGCTAGTCTGAACATTTGCCATGGAAATAGCGATAGAGGAGCAAGAGGCTTATCTGTAAAGGTCTGAATTGGTGGAACTAAGGAATGTAGCTAGTCTGAACATTTGCCATGGAAATAGCGATAGAGGAGCAAGAGGCTTATCTGTAAAGGTCTGAATTGGTTGAACTAAGGAATGTAGCTCCTCTGAACATTTGCCATGTAAATAGCGATAGAGTAGCAAGAGGCTTAGCTGTAAAGGTCTGAACTGGTGGAACTAAGGAATGTAGTTCGACTGAACATTTGCCATGGAAATAGCGATAGAGTAGCAAGAGGCTTAGCTGTAAAGGTCTGAACTGGCGGAACTAAGGAATGTAGCTCATCTGAACATTTGCCATGGGAATAGGGATAGAGTAGCAAGAGGCTTAGCTGTAAAGGTCTGACTGGTGGAACTAAGGAATGTAGCTCATCTGAATATTTGCTATGGAAATAGCGATAGAGTAGCAAGAGGCTTAGCTGTAAAGGTCTGAACTGGTGGAACTAAGGTATATAGCTCATCGGAACATTTCCCATGGAAATAGCTATAGAGTAGCAAGAGGCTTAGCTGTACAAGTCTGAACTGGTGGAACTAAGGAATGTAGTTCGACTGAACATTTGCCATGGGAATAGCGATAGAGTAGCAAGAGGCTTAGCTGTAAAGGTCTGAACTGGTGGAACTAAGGAATGTAGCTCATCTGAAAATTTGCCATGGAAATAGCGATAGAGTAGCAAGAGGCTTAGCTGTAAAGGTCTGAACTGGCGGAACTAAGGAATGTAGCTCATCTGAACATTTGCCATGGAAATAGCGATAGAGCAGCAAGAGGCTTAGCTGTAAAGGTCTGAACTGGCGGAACTAAGGAATGTAGCTCATCTGAACATTTGCCATGGAAATAGCGATAGAGTAGCAAGAGGCTTAGCTGTAAAGGTCTGAACTGGCGGAACTAAGGAATGTAGCTCATCTGAACATTTGCCATGGAAATAGCGATAGAGCAGCAAGAGGCTTAGCTGTAAAGGTCTGAACTGGTAGAACTAAGGAATGTAGCTAGTCTGAACATTTGCCATGGAAATAGCGATAGAGGAGCAAGAGGCTTAGCTGTAAAGGTCTGAACTGGTGGAACTAAGGAATGTAGCTAGTCTGAACATTTGCCATGGAAATAGCGATAGAGGGGCAAGAGGCTTAGCTGTAAAGGTCTGAATTGGTGGAACTAAGGAATGTAGCTAGTCTGAACATTTGCCATGGAAATAGCGATAGAGTAGCAAGAGGCTTAGCTGTAAAGGTCTGAACTGGTAGAACTAAGGAATGTAGCTAGTCTGAACATTTGCCATGGAAATAGCGATAGAGGAGCAAGAGGCTTAGCTGTAAAGGTCTGAACTGGTGGAACTAAGGAATGTAGCTAGTCTGAACATTTGCCATGGAAATAGCGATAGAGGAGCAAGAGGCTTAGCTGTAAAGATCTGAACTGGTGGAACTAAGGAATGTAGCTAGTCTGAACATTTGCCATGGAAATAGCGATAGAGGAGCAAGAGGCTTAGCTTTAAAGGTCTGACTGGTGGAACTAAGGAATGTAGCTAGTCTGAACATTTGCCATGGAAATAGCGATAGAGGAGCAAGAGGCTTAGCTGTAAAGGTCTGAACTGGTGGAACTAAGGAATGTAGCTCGTCTGAACATTTGCCATGGAAATAGCGATATAGTGGCAAGTGGCTTAGCTGTAAAGTTCTGAACTGATGGAACTAAGGAATGTAGCTCGTCTGAACATTTGCCATGGAAATAGCGATAGAGTGGCAAGAGGCTTAGCTGTAAAGATCTGAACTGGTGGAACTAAGGAATGTAGCTCGTCTGGACATTTGCCATGGAAATAGCGATAGATTGCAAGAGACTTAGCTGTAAATGTCTGAACTGGCGGAACTAAGGAATGTAGCTCATCTGAACATTTGCCATGGAAATAGCGATAGAGTAGCAAGAGGCTTAGCTGTAAAGGTCTGAACTGGTGGAACTAAGGAATGTAGCTCATCTGAACATTTGCCATGGAAATAGCGATAGAGTAGCAAGAGGCTTAGCTGTAAAGGTCTGAACTGGTGGAACTAAGGAATGTAGCTCATCTGGACATTTGCCATGGGAATAGCGATAGAGTAGCAAGAGGCTTAGCTGTAAAGGTCTGAACTGGTGGAACTAAGGAATGTAGCTCATCTGAACATTTGCCATGGGAATAGCGATAGAGTAGCAAGAGGCTTAGCTGTAAAGGTCTGAACTGGCGGAACTAAGGAATGTAGCTAGTCTGAACATTTGCCATGGAAATAGCGATAGAGTATCAAGAGGCTTAGCTGCAAAGGTCTGAACTGGTGGAAGTAAGGAATGTAGCTCGGCTGAACATATGCCATGGAAACAGCGATAGAGAGGCGAGTGTTTGGCGACTTCTTCTCTGCCAGAATAGGATAGCCGGGTGGAAAATAATTCGTCACCCACATGGACACAGAGACACATTTGGACTGGATCGTGACTGGAAAGTTAACACTGGGCTACTCCTCACCATTTATGGTAGCAGTACTCAATTTAGTCTGGCTCTTGTAAAGGTAGAAGATAGCAACAAAACCAGAGAACCGATTTTTTTTCAGCATCATTTAGCGATAGATCATATGTAAGAGGTGCACTTGAAGTCTGGGCTTCTTTTAAATCCAAACCGGCGCTCAAGACACGGCGCCTCTCTGAGTGAACATCCGTTCTTCATATTACTATTTCCTCGGTTTCTCATCGAAACCTTTTTCATATATATTGATATTTTGACTGGCCCTACCATGTCTACCGTATGTGACAACTGCCGACTTTCATCAATGGAAGACATTTTTGATGCGAAGAATACACATAGTTTCGACCACAGTTTATTGCTTCTTCTTCATGTATATCCATAGTTAATGATGGTGATCTTATTTAAATACAATATTTTGCACCTGAAACCTTACATTTTATATACTCTGCATATATATATATATATATATATATATATATATATATATATATATATATATATATATATATATATATATACACACACATATATATATATATGATGGACTCTCCCGTCGAACTCGACGTATGAGGGTCAGACAGATCAGTTCCCAGAAACTGAAAGCCGGACACCCACACAGGATTTGATTATAGTGGTGAAGGCTTTGTGTAGGGCCATCCACACTTTTTGGAGTGGCGAATACAGGGACCTGGTGCAACGAATGCCACAAGGTCCCCAAACGACCCTATTCAGGTTGCCGTCCAAGGCTATAGAACCCGGTCCTGCTATTTACCCATAGGGCGTTAGCACGTAAGTGAATATAATGGATTCGACTGGAATTCGAACTCGAATCCAATTATACTCCGATTCCTCAATCCAAGCCGTTATCCATTACTCCACCGTGCCTCCTACCTACCTACCTACCTATCTATCTATCTATCTATATATATATATATATATATATATATATATATATATATATATATATATATATATATATATATATATATATATATATATATATATATATATATATATATATATATATATATATATATATATATATATATATATATATATATATATATATATATATATATATATATATATATATATAATTTTTTTAATATATTCTATTGTTATATGTTTTTTTTTATATAGACCAAAATATTTAAGTAAATGCTCTTTTTATTTGTTTATAATAAACAGTATTAACAACATTTACCGCCCTGAACGTCCAAGAAATTTTCATAGAAAATATGCGTTCTCCGACTATTAAAAATATGTATCAATATTTTGATTTTCTTTCTTCGTTTAATGATAATGATATTAAGCTTATCAGACGACATGAAAAGAATTTACATAAAATAAACAGACAAAACTTGTCTATATTATTTAATGAAACCTGCATCAATGAAAAAATGCTGCCTAAATTAACACAATATATACATACATCTGTATATATATATATGTGTGTGTGTGTGTGTGTCGCATAATAAATGTCGATGAGACATTTGAGTACTTTTGCAGTAATGGATAAGTCTTGATGCAAAATATAACTGATGGAATCAGTCGGTTAAAACAGCGGGTTACGTTGTAAAGAAGTAGACATGAAATATGAATCCTCAGATAAACCGTTAGGATATTCTTAAATGAGGAAAGCGACAACAAAAAAATATTAAAGAGGAAATGGAAGACGACAGACATAAAATGGATTGATGAAAGGGGAAAAAACAAAGAAGAAATTTTGACAAAGAAAAGGAAGACAGGTTGGAAGGAGAAAAGGCAGACGAGAAAGTAATGATAGAAGAGTTAAAAGCAGATAACAGAAAATAAATTTTAATTTAAAATAGACGATAAGAAAGGATGAAAGAGGAAAGAGAAATCCACAACGGGAAGGGGAAAAAAGAAGCGACAGTGGAAGCGGAAAAAGCAAACGACAATGGAAGAGGAAAAAGCAGACGAAAATGGAAGAGGAAAAAGCAAACGATAATGGAAGAGGAAAAAGCAGACGAAAATGGAAGAAGAAAAAACAGACGATAATGGAAGAGGAAAAAGCAGACGACAATGGAAGAGGGAAAAAAAGATGACAATGTAAGAAGAAAAAGCAAAAGGCAATAGAAGAGAGAAAATTAGATGAAAATTGAATGGTAAAAAATCGACGAAAATGTAAAAGCAGGCGGTACATACAAAATGGAGAGACAGACGCGCGGGAAAAGATAAAAGACAAAAACTAAAACTAATACGCTAGAAAGAACCCAGGACAAATAATGAAAGTAATATAAAAATGGAGAAAATTAGAATGTAAAAAAAAAACCGTAAATAATAAATTTGGTAGAGTCGCAATAGATGATGAAACTGAATATCGTGGAATACAAATCGAAGTAAAAGCATGGGAGAAAAATAGTAATAGGAAACTTGAAGAACCAGCAGAAGCATAATGAACATTTGACAAATTTGGAATGGTGTGTGAAAGGAAAAAAGTCCAAAGAAAATGAAGAAGCCAAAATAACATAAAAAAGCCGATAATAGCGACAATGAAGAAAATGAACAAATAAAAGTCGGGTATAGGACGGAATGGTAACAAAAGTAACCTCGTTAAAAATGACGAATTGAGGACAGTTGTTTAACGAAAACATCAAAGTGAAGTAAATGAAACAAAAGAAAATATTAGAATCACATGTCGAGAAAGATGACAAAAAGAAAATATTAAAAAAACCCAAGATGGACATTTTCTAAATTAGTAAGAAAAATAATAACGATGAAAAGTAGAAGGAGACGGTGCCAAATGAATTATAGTAAAAACAGTAATAAGAAAAACAGGAGTAGATACATGTGGTGAGGAAAAAAAGGAACTATAAAAGAGGGAAGAAGAAGAAGAAGAAGAAGAAGAAGAAGAAGAAGAAGAAGAGAGGCTGAATAAAGAGATTAAGATGAAGGCGAGAAATAAAAATAAGTTAGCAGAAGAAAAGAAAAGAAAATAAGAGAAGGGAAAATAGAAAATAGAAGAGAAAGGAAGAAAAGAAATAGAATAAAAAGGAAAGAAAGTATAAGAGAAAAGACGAGAGGGAGTACAGGAATCCCTCGATTAATGCGCATCACATTATCTACACTAATCGAGGGATTACTGTACAAAAAAGGAAGAAAATAAATAGTAGAAAAAAAGGAAGCGTATAAATAGAAAGAGAAGAGAAGAAAAATAGAAGAGAAGGAGATGGAATAGAAAAGAAAGGAAGTAGATGAGAAAGGAGGAGAAATGAAGTAAATGAGAAAAGAGAAAGGAAATAAATAGGAGAAAAAAAGGTAGGGTATAAATAGAAAGAGTAGATGAGAAAAATAGAAGAGAAGGAAAGGAAATAGAAAAGAAAGGAAGTAGAAGAGAAAGGAAGTAAAAGATAAAAGAGGAAAGGAACAAGAAAACGTGGGAAGAAAATAAATGAAACTAATTAGAATTGTTTTTACGACTTACCAACCCTTTGTAGCTTATTTAAAGCTGAAACATATACATGGTAAGAATGAAACTGTTTTTTACCAGTGAAAATTGCATTAACATTTTTTGAGTATTATTTTTCAGATTCAATTATCACTATTTTTATTTAGAGTTGCAAGAAATTCATATTCAAGTAATAGCAGGTTGCCAAAATATCAAGAGCGCCGAGAAAGACCGCAACGTAAATAGTTGCATCCTTTAACGAGTACTCTTCAGGAGTTGACTAATTGCAAGTATCATATAACTTCAGGTTATAAGGATTTTGCTTACTAAATTGTTTTATTAACGATATTTGTATTTCGAATAATTATAATTTGCGTATTTCCTCTTTTAATGTTTACGTTTTTATTGTCATAAAGAATTTCGAATAATTATCATTTACAATAATTGTCCTTTCGATTAAGTTTCATTCAAACAATTTACAATTCGAATAAATGGTTTTCGAATAATGGTTTTCGAAGAATCACTTTCGAACAATGTTCACATAATCAGTTTTCAGGTAGGCTATATTTATGGGTACAAATCTCACTATCAGACTGTCAGTGATAGAGCTCTTCGGGCCAGAACATTGCGTTTAAGAATGAAATAGAATTTATATTGCAAAAGTAAGTGCAGGTTGTCAAAATCTATAGAGCGCCGAGAAACACCGCAAAGTAAATGGAAGACTTAAAAAAGACTTAATACCATCCTTTAACGAATCCTCTTCAGTAGTTGACTATTTGCGTGCAGTATCTTATGACTAAAGGTTATTAGGATATTTCCTTAATTAACTCTATTATTAATGATATTTGTATTTGGAATAATTATAATTTGTGTATTTCCTCTTTTGATTTTTTACATTCTTATTCCAATAAAGAATTTTGCATTTCGAATAATTGTATTGTATCTTCTTATATGTGCCTATATTTTAATTAAAAAGTACGCAAATTAGAACTTAATTTTGAATGAGACTAAAATTTGAGATTGAAATAACATCCTTTCCTATAAGCTATTACATTCAATTAATGCGTTTTCGATTGATGCGTATCACATTAGGTGCACTAATCGAGGGATTACTGTACAAAAAAGAGGAAGAAAATACATAGAAGAAAAAAAGAGAAGCGTATCAATGGAAAGAGAAGGTAAGAAAAATAGAAGAGAAGGAGG
This sequence comes from Acanthosepion esculentum, assembly GCA_964036315.1. Lineage (NCBI taxonomy): Eukaryota > Metazoa > Mollusca > Cephalopoda > Sepiida > Sepiidae > Acanthosepion > Acanthosepion esculentum. The sequence goes on from OZ038499.1 coordinate 19,269,421, forward strand.
TGAAATAGAAAAGAAAGGAAGTAGAAGAGAAAGGAAGAGAAAGGAATGAAAGATAAAAGAGGAAGAAAATAAATAGAAGAAAAAAGAGAAGCGTAAAATTAGAAAGAGAAGGTAAGAAAAATAGAAGAGTAGGAGGTGAAATAGAAAAGAAAGGAAGTAGAAGAGAAAGGAAGGGAAAGGAAGTGAAAGATAAAAGAGGAAGAAAATAAATAGAAGAAAAAAGAGAAGCGTATCAATGGAAAGAGAAGGTAAGAAAAATAGAAGAGAAGGAGGTGAAATTGAAAAGAAAGGAAGTAGAAGAGAAACGGAAGAGAAAGGAAGTGAATGATAAAAGATGAAGAAAATAAATAGAAGAAAAGAGAAGCGTATCAATGGAAAGAGAGGGTAAGGAAAATAGAAGAGAAGGAGGTGAAATAGAAATAAAGGAAGTAGAAGAGAACGGAAGAGAAAGGAAGAGAATGGAAGTAAAAGATAAAAGACAAAAAATGGGAGAAAATAAATGGATTTATTTAGAATAGTTTTACGACTTACCAACCCTCTGTGTGCTGTTTAAACCTGAAACATTTACAGAATCATTCTGTTTTTTTACTAATGAAAATTGGATTAACAATTTGGGGGGCGGGTATGACAATGATTTTTCAGGATACAGTTATCACTATTTTTATTTAGAGTTGCAAGAAATTCATATTGCAAACGTAAGAGCAGGTTGCCAAAATATCAAGAGCGCCAAGAAATCCTGCGATGTAAATGTAAACCTTTTAAAAAATTAGTGGAATCCTTTAACGAGTACTCTTCAGTAGTTGACTATTTGCGTGCAGTATCATATAACTTAAGGTTATTAGGATTTTTTCTTACTTAACTGTATTAGTAACGATATCTGCATTTCGAATATTTACCATTTAGTATAATTATCCTTTCGGTTAATTTTTATTCAAACAATTTGCAGTTCGAATAAATGTTTTTCGAATAATTTTTTTTCGAACAATTGTCTCGATACGGTTACAACTTTTGTCATCCTTGACATAGACTAACAGGGTGGTCAAATTTTATTAATTGTTTTTAAAAAGATTATATGCGTATAAATGAATGTTTCGATCGCGAGTGGAATTCGAACTCGCCTCTCCGACTCTTCATTCCGAGCCGGTAACAATTACACCTCCCGCACCTCTAGTATAGCAGGAAAATAAATGAAATAGAAAAGAAGACACTGACAGAAAAAAAAACTAAGTAGAAATGAACGAAAAAACGTGACGTAGGATAACAAAAGAAATATAAAAGCAAATCTAGAACTGAAATTAAGAAGAGAAAAAAATGCTGTCAAAAAATAAATAAAAGAAAGAAATAGATTAAACTAGCAGCATAGCCCGACGTTGCCGGTGCTTGATTCAAAGATCGTACGACTCATACAGCAATCGCTATCACTTGACTTAAAATATTTTTGCCCCTCCTTGCCTTTAAAGGAGTGCCCTTTGTCGTGTTCATGTTGCTACATGCCTTACTTCTTGCCTATCTCACACTGCGAATTTTTTCTAAGCTCTATACTAAACATTAAATCTGTTACGAAAAAAGAACTAAACAAAATTAACACAAAACGATCAGCTTTAAAAAAGGACTCGTAACTGGAAAAACCGAATGAAAAATGAATGTTAACCAAAAATATTTTTTCACACCCAACCCAGTTCTGCGGAATCAGAATCAACGTTGAGTTTAAGCAAGCGAATGAGCCAATTGGAGTAAAGTGCTATGCAGATTTAAATTTTTCCCACTTGTGACGAATGCAGCTATCGATTTTTTTGCATGCTAGTTAACATTCGTGTCAGTCAGCTGTTGGCTCTCAATCTGGCCAATAGAATCTTCCTGCCTATTCGTGGCAGCCAGCTAATGCTCTCACCCTGGTCAGTAGAAAATGGCCGCAAACTACATGAAAACTGCCGTAGAAACATGAAACAATCGATTATTTCCACTATCGATGGTAGTTGGGAAATGTAAAGTCGGTCTTGGGCTCCTCGCCAACTTGGAGCATGTGCATGTAAATTTTGGTGAAAACCCGTCGAAAATTGCGGCCGTGCATTCGTTACACACACACACACACACACACACACACACACACACACACACACACACACACACACACACACACATCCTGCCTTTTATAGATAGAGATCCGAGAAACTCTATTCAATAAAAAGTAAAGGTATTAAACAATGATAGCAAAACCAGTAAGTTATTATTCGCGCCTACGCTGTTTTCAAAAACAACCTACGTTGAACATGAAAGATTCGAAATCTTTTTTTCATCTCATCAATTTATCAGCCTTTTCATCCTGAATGTAATATCATTGTCTCTGTAGTGATAACCTGCGGCATACACGCCACTATCGAGGTCTGAATTTTGTAAGGTAATCGGGTCAGACGTAAATGAAGGTCAGAGATGACTACCTTTTGAAATTTGCCTTCAGTCGGACCTTTTCGTCTTTTATTTTTCCATTGTTCATCTAATTGCAATGAGCGGTTGATTTTATTTAATCTGCTGATAGACTGAATATTTCGTGAAATTGTCTGAAAACACAGCAAAATAGAGGCAATTTGATATTCTTGTTTAAGTGTAATACTGTTACAGGTTTTTTAAAATTACTTTTCTTTTAACTTTAAATGTTATCTAATATAAACAAGTAGCTGTTATTATCACGTACTCAGAAAACAAATAATCTCTCTCCCTATCTCTCTCTATCTCTTTCTCTCTCTCTCTTTGTCTCTCTCTCTCTCTCTCTCTATATATATATATATATATATATATATGTCAAATGTAATATCAATCTACATCTCTAGATGCCCTGAAATATCCCCTGTCCTTCTCTTCATATATATATATATATATATATATATATATATATATATATATATATTAGGTTGGTGCAAAAATAATGTCGTTTTCTCACATGAAGTTGAACGTCAAAAAACGACATTATTTTTGCACCAACCTAATATATATATATATATATATATATATGAAAATTTCTCAGAGTTAAACTGTAGATAAGACAATCTTTATAAATATCCTATACTTATAAAAAAAGAAAATAACTCACTCAGGAGGAAATTTCTAGAGAGTGCCGCCATAGAACATGACCCAAATATTAATGTACGCCCAGGCTTTTTCCCTATTTCACCTTCTTAACAAAATTACTGCTTTCACAAAGAAACGTACACAACAATATCGTAAAACCAAAAGAAAATGGTTAAATCCGCCAACACGGATAATATTCTCCACGCGTGACATTAACTGACGTTATTTTCAGTTAACAATATGAAAATAGCGTTTCCGGCATTCCAGTTGCTAAGAACACTCTGTCTTTTCCTTTTATTAATTTCCTTGTTTAATTAAAATCATTTCGTTTTTTTGCTTTGAGAAAGTCCATATTGGACGAAACGCGTCAGCAATTAATAGTATTTTCCTACTGTCATTTATATTTATAAAGATTATACCCAGGACGCAGATGTAGTTTATTGTCATACCCAGGACGAGATCTGGGTTTGGGGGTGCTGTTGGACATAGTTTATCGTCATACCCAGGACGCAAAACTTGAAGATTTACTTTCATTTTCCCATGTAATAAAGAATATGTATCATTTGTTTCTATGAATTTGTAATAGAAATATCGATTTTATTACCAATTTTTAATGCTTACTTACTTTTCAGCCACCCTGTATATTTATCAAGATTCAATTTTACCAGCAGTTTGTCATAACGCATCATCTTTTCTCGCTTAGAAACTCAAAGAAATACCATTAAAATACTTTCTTGTTAAACATCTTAATATAAAAAAATCCTTTTGAATTAAATAATTACCTTAACGCCTAAATAATATTATAAATCAGATTTTTAATTATAAGTATTCGCTTTTTATTTTTCTTGACATAACTTACTTAAGGGAATTATTTTTTAAAAAGAACAGTTTATTTTCCTATATCGATTTATCATACCGACTTTCAATTTAAAACATTTTCTACGCATAGATTTCAATGAATTGTTCACGGATATTTATTTAATTTAATTTTACTAACCCATTTTTTAAAAAATTAACCTCAGCATTTCTATGCAGCTAGGTTGCTATTCTTATGGATTTTTTATTTAGATTGTTTTTCACTTGATTTAAAAACGTTAACAGCAAAATAATTTTGAGCATCAAACTGCTTTTGATGTTTGTAATGTTAGATTTTTTTGTTTTTTGTTTTTTTTAGGTGGGAGGTGTTTCGTTTTTTCACAAAAATGTTCAGTGAAAAATGCCATGAAGCTATTTCTGACCTTAGGTCTCTACTTGGGACCCGGAAGGAAATATATATATATATATATATATATATGCAACATAAATCCAAGCAAATAATAATAATAATAATAATAATAATAATAATAATAATAATAATGATGATGATGATGATGATGATGATGATGATGATGATGATAATAATAATAATAATTAAAAAAAAAAAATTGTTCTCACGAGTACAGCCCACACCTTACGAAGGGAGTTATCTATGTATAATATGTGTTTTTTTTTGTTTTGTTTTTTTGGTTGGTCAGTGGAAAATGTCATGATACCATTTCTAACCTTCAGTCTCTGGTTGGGACCCGGAAAGAAATTTGTACACACCAGAAATCAAAGGAAATAAAATAATAATAATAATAATAATAATAATAATAATAATAATAATAATAATTGGTTGGAAAAGATTCCAGTAGACTAATTGAAGGGATCCCTGGAAGTCCATGCCTCAAAGAAATACAAAAAATTATTCTGACAATTACAGCCCACACTTTACGAAGTGCTTTATCTATGTAATTATTTTATTTTATTTTATTTTTTTGCAGTAGAATGTGTCATGATACCATTTCTAACCTTAGGTCCCTGAGCGGGACCCGGAAAGAAATGTGTAAACGGCAGATATCAAAGGAAATAAATAATAATAATAATTGGCCTTCAAAGAAACCTGGAAACTATAGAAGACTGGATGATGATATGTGTGAAAGAACATAAAAGTAGTAAGGTTCTTCATTCCGTAATAAAGGAAGTCAACAAATTCAAAATGGAGTTTCAAATGGGCGCAGAAATACAAGTAAAGCACAGTACAACGGCTAAAGCTGCAAAATACTTAAAAAAGAGATCAAAGACAAATGCAACCGACCAGATACAGAAACAATGGCAAGATAAAACGCTTCATGGCCAATACTCTGCCCGTACCAAACAAGCTGACGTAGACAAAACCCGTACGCATCAGTGGCTACGTAGTGCAGGGTTGAAAGCTGAAACTGAAGGTTTTATCCTTGCTGCACAGTTAACTACAAATTATCAAGCACATATACTAAAATATTGTGTTAGGCCCAAATGCAGATTTTGTGACAAATATCCAGAAACAATTGATCACCTTTATCAGGTTGCACGGTATTAGCATAAACTGAATATAAAACCCGGTACGACAGACTGAGCACTGGAAAACTGCAACTTATTCGGGAAGGAAAATGGAAGAAATTGGTATGAACACCACCCAACCCAGACCCGGTTACGGAGATAGGATCTCTAACAATTTTATGGGACTACACAATACACACAGACAGAACAATCAAAGCTAATCGCCTAGACATTGTTATTATAGACCGCAAACAAAAAAAGTGTCTCCTTATTGATATGGCAGTCACAGCAAACTACGATGTATCTTTGAAGATCTTCAAAATGCTATCAAAAATCAATGACCTTGAAATCGAAATCTCAAAAATGTGGCACATGGGAACATCAACAATTTCTGTTACAGTTGGAGTCCTCGGATTGGTTGAAAAAGATTCCAGTAGACTAATTGAAGGGATTCCTGGAAGTCCATGCCCCAAAGACATACAGCCCACACCTTACGAAGGACTTTATCTACGTAAATTATGTTTATGTTTTTTCTTTTTTTAATTGCCCAGTGGGAAGGAAATAAAAATAACAATAATAATAATAATAGTCGCTGCTCTTATAATGTAAATCTGTCACGTGTTCATTTTCAAG
>OZ038499.1:19277959-19315459 GCA_964036315.1 Acanthosepion esculentum
TGTCGACTCTAGAATGTTGCTATATGAATATATATATATATATATATATATATATATATATATATATATATATATATAAAAGTGAACATAGAAGTCAACACTTAGAGGCGACAGTCTGTTTCACGCTAGTGCCATCGTCAGGCAACTAGTGCTCTAGTTGCCTGACGATTGCACTAACATGAAACAGACTGTCGCCTCTAAGTGTTGACTTCTATGTTCACTTTTATATTTACACACGCTCTATCTCTGATATTGAGCACTTTATCCCATAAATATAGCACACTTTAAGACTATATTTCGAGTTTTCCGTATGATGGGGATATGTGATGGGACTGGTCTATGTCCCCGCCTCATCGTCCTTGCATTTCAGAACTTTTTTTTTTTTTTACATTATAAACTTTAATAATTTATAATTTGAAAAAGCAAGGATCATCACATTCATCGAGTGGTTAGTGGGTTAATGCATTTTTAAAATTTAGTTAGCGAAGTGAATTCGCCATTTTATCTCATTAACTTTACTAATTTACTTTTTGTACGAATGATTTCTTGTATATATATATATATATATATAAATATATATATATATTCAACATATATACTGACAACTGTCCATATTATAAAAACAATCAATACAGACGCGAAGTCTGGTTTCGATTTGTAACGATCTCATCTTCGAGGCACAACCGCGTGACTGAAATTATTGACTCTTCCTCCAAAGATTCTGTTATTTCGAAGAACCCTTTATTTACTAAGTAACGCCCGTTTCAATTTCGTTTCAGGCGCTTGGCATCACGTCAGACCACCTCTTCATGTCTCCCTGCTTTAACCCATCACCATTGATGTTTAAATATTACCATTGTTGCCTAACAATTACCATTGTTGTTTAACCCATTGCCATTGTTATTTAACCATTACAATTATTGTTTAACCCATTACCATTGTTTTTTACCATATTACCATTGTTGTTTACCATATTACCATTGTTGCTTAACCATTACCATTGATGTTTAACCCATTCTCGTAGCTGTTTAACCATTGCAATTGTTATTCAACTATTACCATTGTTGCTTAACCCTTACCATTGTTGTTTAACCCATTACCATTGTTGGCTAACTATTACTATTGTTGTTTAAACTATTACCATTGTTGTTTAGCCCATTACCATTGTTTTTTAATCTATCACCGTTGTTGTTTAACACATTACCATTGTTGGTGGAACATTAACATTGTTGTTTAACCATTAAAATTGTTGTTTAATCTATTACCATTGTTGTTTAACACATTACCATTGTTGGTTGAACATTACCATTGTTATTTAATCATTACAATTGTTGTTTAATCTATTACCATTGTTGTTTAACGCATTACCATTGTTGGTTAACCATTACCATTGTTGTTTACCATTAAAGTTGTTGTTTAACTCATTACCATTGTTGTTTAACCTTTACCAAATAACAGAAACCACATCACTTGAAATCTTTCAGTAGCAGCAACGACTAAAATATATAGCACATGTAGCTAGAAAGGAAAATAATGATATAATCAAAAGTTTAATCACCACATTGCCTAAAACAAAAAGCTAGGAAGGAAAACTCCATTATTACTAGAAATCGCGATAACAGCGCACTTGGGGAGCCTATTTTCTTGGAATAAATTGTTTTAAGAGAAAGAAACTATAAATTTCAATCGGAAGTAATGAAAACTCTTCGGTTAAGGAATGCCAACTTTTTCTCCGTGGAAACGGCTAATCATAGCAGCACCACTTCCATTGATTTAATTGAAACAATTCATATTTCTTTAAAGGTTTACAGCAAATTTACGTCCTCTTTCTTAAAACATTCCATCGTTCTTGGCAGATCTTCTATTACCACAAAATAGGATATTCAATAAGAAAATGAATAAAAACATAATCAAAAAGAAAAATAAAGTAAATGAAATCGGTGAATATATATATATATATATATATATATATATATATATATATATATATAACATTTTTTCATTATAAGAGATTATAATAAAAACATTTTGAAATCGCTACACAAAAGGTTTTGTGTTTCAATACTATGATGGTATTTCCTCAGGCGATGATAAGTAACCAGTAATAAAATTATTTTAAAGAAATTTTAAAACAAAGTCTTACATCTTTTCCGAAAGTTAAAGGGGGCATAAAGTCAGAATTTAAAATAGATTGTCGTTATGTCTTAATTAACCAATTAAATATCAGATCTACGCTAAGTAAACTCAGGGGTTGTAGGCGGGCGAGTTATTTTTTCATGTCACGATAAACCGGAACATAGACAGGACAGCATTGACGATAGCGGAAAATATATCAGCGACAAATGTATCATGATTGTAGACAAATTCGACATATTCAGTTTTGTTGTATCCTTCAAAAGGTTACAAACAGACAAAGGTGATACTCGACTGGAAGGAACAGCAACACACGTGTAGATGGAAGAAAAAGAGATTTATTGTAAAAGAGAATAGACTTCTGAGAGACACGGAATCGACTAACACTTCCGGAAGCCAGTCAGACTGATAGGCAGGATATCTACCAACCGCCCCACGCGGTCAGATGTTACACAAGGCCGAATTTAATGTGGGTTCGAGTATCTGTTTCCCGAGACGAGACTCTGCCCTCCTGCTCTAGCCTCGTCTGGAGATCTTATCTGCCTAAAGGCAGAGATTTTATCATCACAGCTAGAAATGAATCTCCAATTACAGACTGATACACGGTGTTTACTCATTCCCCCACGAGAATGAGATGTGACACAAGGTCTTTTTAAAGTGGGGACCCGAGCGCGAGCACCTGGGCAGGGACAAAAATTGCCCACAGCCCCTGCAGCCGTCGGTTGCGCTGGCCTCGGTGCGAGCACCGATCCCTCCCTATTATGCAATGGGAGGGCGCGGCCTCGGGCAGCTGTTCCCCAGGGCCCAATTACAGACTGATACACAAGCAGACAGACTGGTATGTCCTACATATATTACTGATATAGTCAGTCCACAATAGGTAATAGGTAGAGTAGAACATTCCATTACAACAAGTTTTTTTGAAAGGGCGTCGAAGGGGGGTAGGATAATCAGACGTAAAGTTAACAGATTTTTTTTATTATTGATCTGCTTTGTACTGAGCACGATGTTCATAGAATATTTTCTCATTTGCTAAATAATTATAACATTCTGCTCTAGTGTATATATCAAGTACTGTTTTTTAAATAAAAATAATTGCTAAGAACACCAGGTTATAAATCATACTATTCTTTCATATTATTTGAATATCTTTTTTTCTTTTCTTTTTTTTAAGCATTTCACCCCAAGCAAGGCGGGAAGCCACTAGCACGCAATGGATTACAGAAGATCTGGAGCGAGAGCAAATAGGAGTGATACAGAAAAGGAAGAAGAGAAGGATAGGGGATAGATCAAGACATCTGGGGACATCGATTGACATTACATTTTAATAGTTGGAGATTATAGCTATCAGGGAAAGAGGAAAAGGGAAGGGAGTTCCACAGACGAGAGGTGCGAGATATGAAGCTATTGGAGTAGAAGAGACAGCTACATTTAACAGTTTCAACAGTGAAATGGTGGGAACGGGATGACAGCCTCGTAAGGCGCTTGAATTCATGAAGTCTGGTAACCAGCGAGAGCAGCTCATCGGAGCAATTACCGTGAAAGTATTTGTAAAAAAGACAGAGAGAGGCGACGGAGTGTCTGTGAGAGAGTGACTTCAGACGAGATGCCAGATCAGGGCCAAACCACGTTGCAAATCCGTCTCTGAACCCTGAGGCAAACAGAAGGGGCTCCAGACCATATATGGCAGCAATACTCCATGCAAGGGCGAATGGTTAATTTGTAGATTTGAAGAATGACTCCTGAGAGAAAAATTTCCTGGCGCTGCACAGGGAGCCAACTTTCCTTCCGGTGGATGAAGCAATTGACTCAATGTATTTACTCCATCTCAGGAGTGAGACCGAGCAGCCGCAGAGAGGAGCTCTCGCGAAGTTGAGGTTCAGACATTCTAATGGGATGCAGGGAAGGATCCCTGTGGTGATTAATAGAGACCAGTCTTGTTTTTGAGGCGTGTTTCTCTAGCTCTTCAAATGTTGAATGTATAACTAATTCGAATTTCTATTTTCCCATCTTTACACTATATTAATTATATCTTATAACTTGTCCCCTTTTCTGTCACCCATGAAATAAAAATAATTGTTGGTACAGAAAACAAGGATCTTCGTACATCAAATCATCTTTAAATTAAGTGGCAGCAGAAGAATTATCGTTGAACTTTTAAAAGGTAAGCTTAAACATTAATTCAATACTTAAATGCAGCGATCAATTTTGAGTTCTGCAGTGTATTTATGCCTATCGCATCTACTCCTCCCTAGCTATAGTGATGATGGCCAAACCAAGAGTCTTCCACGGGAGCTAGCTTAAATGCCTCCTCATTGGGCGGATTTTAAGTTAGTTTAATATAATCACTTTATAGTAATATTTAATCACCTCTAGAAATAATTGAAAACAGCAATAATTCATTTTATGTTATGAACATGTTTTTAATAAAAACAATTTAACTGGAACGAGAATTACAGCAATGGCACCATCATATGTTTATAATGCAAGCATGTGTATAAACTTGTTTTTTAAGCGTTTCACGCCAAGCAAGGCGGGAAGCCACTAGCACGCAAAGGGTTACAGAGAGTTGGAGTGAGAGCAAATAGGAGTGATACAGCTGAGTTGAGGATCAGGAGTTGAGCATCAGACGTTCTAATGGGAGTCAGGGATGGTTCTCTGTGGTGATTAATAGAGAGCAGTTTTGTTTTGGAGGTATTAAAATTAACCAGCCAATTCGTACCCCAGTTCACGACTGATTGGAGGTCCTTTTCGAAACGAACTTACAGAAATAACGTCTTAATTCTTGGGAGGAATAGTTATTATTTATACTATTTACATTGGGATTATTGTCCTCATCTTTGTTGTTATTGTCACAGCGTTTCGGCCGTTGTGCCCTATCGGCCTACATCAGGTGTATATCAATCTGGGTAACCTACCCAGGAATTCTGATATGAAGTCATTTTTTAATCTACGGATATACACTCTTTTTACCTGTACTACTGGCCAATCATTGCTCGCCCGTTTTGACTGAGTCCAGTTATTCATTTAACATTTGGAAAGAGTGTAATCATAGTTGGTGCTTACATATTAACAAACACCATCTACACACGCCATTTAATCGATTCTGCTAGTTGGTTGTTTTTGGTTCGAGGCATATCAACACCTCTATGGGTTATTTATTGCCGAAATCTAAATGTTCTATACGCAAATCTATTTCATTTTTGGAAATATTAATGGTCTTGCTAATTAAGTTATAGCTGGGAGAGATTGCTACTTAATCAGAGTTTGATAAGCAAACATGAAACAACAAGGTGGGCATAAAGTGTTCAAGTCGTGGACCGAAGGCGAGCTATATTGAAGAGGCTGTCTTTGGTGCGGTATCGAAGGTCGATTCGAGGGTTGTCGTCTGGAATCTCCTGGAGCATTGCCGCCAAGAAGATGGAGAAGAAGGGAAAAGCAAGTACGCACTCTTGTTTCAAGCCCCCTATGATGGGGAATCGGTCCGAAAGACCAGTTTGATTTTGAACACGACCCCTTATTCCTTCGTGTAGAGCTCGGATGACCGTTGTAAATTTCTCGGAGCGTTCATAGCGTCTTTGGGCCTGTCGCATGGCTGCTCTTGGAAACTGTCAAATGCTTTTTCAAGATCGTAGAAAAACATTCATACGGTTTTTGTTGCTCTTTCCGCCTTTCCTGGATTTGTCTCACGGAAAAAATCATATCAATGGTTCCTGTGCTGGCTTTGAAACCACATTGACTTTCAGGAAAAATGTGACGATTGAGACAGGATCCTGGCTCGGATCTTCCCTGTGATAGACAGGAGGGAGATTCCACGGTAGTTTCCACAAACGCTCCTATCTACTTTCTTGAATATTCTCAGAAATTTTTCATCCTTCAGATCTCTATAGAACTTCCTTCTTTTCCCAGATCCATTGGAGGAGGGTGAAGATCCTTGTTTTGAGAGGTAAACCGCCATAGCTGATCAATTTGGCACACATCCATTATCGCAGCTTGTGGTGGGGAACAAGTCTAAGGAACTCTGGTGCCGCAATGGAGTCACGAATGAGAAGGGTAGAGTAGACATCTTTCCATGTCTTTTAGATTTCTTCTCTGGAATATAAATGTATATAAACTACCGTGGTCACAAAAACAGGGGTCGATTTATATAATGATTATTATATAGAATCAATCGCCCAATTTCTATCCATATTTCCTTGTTTGTTTATCAAAACAAAAAGGATAAAGAAAGTGGTGAGATTTACCGTGGACTTATAAGTAAATATTCAGCATTCATTGACCGAAAAATTACCATTATTGTCACTTTTTTATATAAATGTTTCTACTCCGTAGATTCCGTTCAGGTTGAAATATTAAAGGCTGTAGTTCATCTAGCCACAATTTTCTTTACATGCCACTTCTTGAACATTGTATTAGGTGAAATTTATTAATAAAAAAATGACTTTCTAGCTATTAAATACAGTAGAGTCCCTGACAACCGAACTAAGAACGCCTTCCGTATAGGACGAATTGGTTACAAAGTCCTGGATATGAGAGGTTATATTTAGATTAAAATAAAAGAATTGAAATTAAGTTTAACATTTATTTTCAATGTTTTATAGTAAACAAAATAAGCTAATGGTGAGTGAAATATAACGGAATTGATTTTAAGGAAAAAGAAATAAATTATGTAATGTTAATGAAAATTCATTAAATTTAGTCAGCCACGTATGCAAAACAAATAATGTAACGAGGATTTTTTAATTGCTGTTGCATGATTATTCTTTCTCTTCTAATGTCATTCTCAACTTTTTCTGCATTTCGTTTTGCTTTTGTTCTTGATTTTTTTAATTCTGCGTTCGTTACTGCAATCGTCATAGCTGAATGCTGGCCTTCTTTCCATAAAACTGACAACCTTTTCAATAGCTTTTTCAATTTCAGTTCAGGCTTCATCACAATCATGTTTTTTTTTCTTTCCGTGTTCATTGTGACAGTGTGAACGCTGGAGAATAGTTTCTTTGGAAGATTTTATATCATACAATGTTGACTTTCCTATGTTGAATTCAGCCATTAATTACAATGGAGTTTCACCAGCGTCTAGTCTGTTTAAAATTTCCACTTTTTGCGATAAATCCAGAATTGTTCTTTTCCTTTTATTTGCATCATCTTTTGCAGCAATATAAGCCATTAGGGTGAAATAAGCATAAGCAATTATCCAAAGTAAATTCCCTGCAAAACAGAAATTTCAAATCAGATACATATCACCCAAATACTTCAAATATACACATCAAAATCATGTCCGGATATGCGGGTTCTCGGATAAGAGGCCCTCCGGATATGAGGGATTCCGGATATGAGGAATTCTACTGTAATATTCTTTCCCGTATCGAAACCGACTAATGTTTAAACGATGAATGATTCTCGTGTGAAGTCTCTCTTGCTATTTTCAGAATTTTTCTTGAAAATTGAGAATCAATTATAATATAATTGTGCTTGTACCTCCTTTCGTTAGCACGGCCGTTACGCCCTGCCAACATCTCATAACTAATGGCTTATTAGGTTTTGCTCGTGTGGAAAGACAGTATACATATCAGAGACGCTACTTTTTTCAGTGAAAAGAAAGAAAGAAAGAAGTGTTTAACATCTTCTGCTAATACCTCATAAATAATGGATTATTTCATTTTTATCGCGTAAGAAGACAAAAGACATACCAAAGATACTACTTGGTTTCAGTGAGAAAATGAAAGAAAGAAGGGAAGATAGAAGTATATGTCTATATTTCTGAGATGAGGTATTATGTACATTATTTACATTATTCGGACTATTGTCCTCATCTTTATCGCCATATTTATTACAACGTTTCGGCCGTTGCACGCTACGGCCTTCGTCAGGCACGTGGAACTAGAACAGTCTACCCCAGTGAGCAAAATAAAGGGTTCAGTTCGACATTCCAACCACTTGAAGAAGGCCGGTGCGTACAACGGCCGAACCGTTGTAATAAATATGTAATAAATAAAGATGAGGACAATAGTCCGAAAAATGTAAATAATGAAGATAGAATTGTTTAACGTCTGTTTCAGTGTAACGGAAAAAGTTGTCAATTTCAAATCTTTTCATTTGTACCCGCTTACTTCTGAAAATAACGACCGGCAATCAAATTTATGATAGTTATTGCAATATTTTGTTAAAGTTTTTAATCTCAAACATTTAACGATGCGATAGAGAAATTTCTACGGATATTTTATTGTCGTAGAAATAGCCCCGAGCTTATCCAATCATTAACTGAAGAAATGTGTCATCAGAAATAGCAAAACCCTGACATTTTCACAGTTTGCTAGTAAATATAAATTTTGTAAATAAGTATAAATTTTGTCGGTTCCATAAGTAATAAAGAGCCGAGTAAAGATTTCCTTGAGATTGTTTTCTGCGGACGTAATAGTAAGCATGTCACGTGACAGAGAGGAAATTAATCGGCTAATCATATCGTTCTGTTGTCGTGCTAAATGTCCCTAAGCCATTTCAAGGCAATATAAACACAGGGCGACAACGAATATACGGTAGATGGACTCCCTTTCTACGGGATTTTGTTTCCAGCAATCTTCAAAGGAAGACTTTCAACCGTCTATCCATTTCCACCGACGAAAGCTAGAGTTAAGTTCAACGAACTCCTCTCTTTGTCTGTATGTAAATCCCCACCCTCTTTCACTTTTATTTAATCTTCGACATCATAGATAGATAGATAGATAGATAGATAGATAAATAGATAGATAGATAGATAGATAGAATGGCAGAAAGTATTATAAAACACCAAACAAAGTTAGATTGTAAATTTCTAATATTGGTCCAACATTGTTACCTACTTCGTCATATACGATAAAATGGAGATGAATTCAATTTTAAAATCGAATTTTTATTTAGGGAAAAGTAAATCTAATACTAATAAAAAAAAAACACCTTTTTCAGCATTTTCCATTGATTTAATTTCATTCGAATCGAATCTACAACGCAAATAATTATTCTTTCCATTTTGAAACAGATAGTAGCCATAATGCAAAAAAGTCGAATGTGTAGCAAAGACGCCGGAGGTCACCATCAAATGTGTCAATCACATACAAATTATATTTGACGTAAAATAGCACATAACATAAAATACAAGAAACAACGTAATGCTTCAAACATAACATTTGAATTTATTTGTGTTTTGATGTACATGCATATAAGGTGAAGGTTTGATATAGTTATGTCTCTTAGATTTGGGAAATATTTGTACCGGAGCTCACGAAGGTGAATTGATTATTAAGCTGTAGTTTTAGAAAAATAAAGTTCCTGTTGCATGTTAGGAAATGTGAATTGTAAAAGTTGGTAAGAGTTCAGAAGAGTTAAGAGTTCGTACTTGCGTTAATGTTGGTAATGTTCTTTAACGTCTGACCGCAAGGTCAAGATGAGAGTTCTTGAAGGTCACATTTTGACAGCAAGGAAGGAGACGAAAGACAAAAAGGAGAGAAGAGGCTTACTCGTGTTTTGTTTGTATAAGGTGGTGTCTCACGTGATAGGCTCCCAGCTCAGTGCGCGGGAAATATTATTCCTCGCGTGCAGGCGATCTGAATTGAGTTTTGAAGAGATTAGCCAATGAATGCTTGTCGTATGATCTGTACGTATGTATGTGTGTGATGGGGATGATAATCACCACAAAAGTATATATTAATGATAAGAAAATAAAATTTGCCACGTCTAGAATAGCGTTGAGTCAAAAGAATTCGGAAATATGACAAGCAGAAGGCAAAAGAGTGGAAGCTGCAAGCCGTTCTGTCGTCCTTCGAGAGACATCCAAAAGTGTATTGTACAGTAGAGGCAATCGAAATAAACCTGATATTAATATGCCGACCTGAACTGTCTGCGTGTGCGGGTTATGTAATGGATATCGGCTCAGAATTTCAAATCGAAGAGCTGAGTATGAAGCCAATCGAATCCTCTTACGCGCAAGGACTCTTGGAAAATGTATGAATCCATCTCTTCGATTCTCTCTAGACATGAGTCAAATTCTAGGGCAGTCTGGGCTATTCAACCTTAGGACTGATATTTGATTGAAGAACAAAACATCACCAAATGTATAAAAGAAAAAAATTACTTGAATCAAGTAAAACAGCGTAATAGAAGATGATGACTTAATTCTATATGCAGCTTCTTACCGTGCAATCTTTTTTAGCTTTCTGAATCTGTTCATGGGACTGAAATATGCAATTAATTTCCGAAGAGGATAATAAAAGACGATGACCTAAGTCTAGACATAGCTTCTTACCGCGCAATACCGATTCTACTTTCACTGTCTGAATCTGTTCATGGGCCTGAAATATACAATTAATTTCCGAAGAGGATAATAAAAGACGATGACCTAAGTCTAGACATAGCTTCTTACCGCGCAATACCGATTCTACTTTCACTGTCTGAATCTGTTCATGGGACTGAAATATACAATTAATTTCCGAAGAGGATAATAAAAGACGATGACCTAAGTCTAGACATAGCTTCTTACCGCGCAATACCGATTCTACTTTCACTGTCTGAATCTGTTCATGGGACTGAAATATACAATTAATTTCCGAAGAGGATAATAAAAGACGATGACCTAAGTCTAGACATAGCTTCTTACCGCGCAATACCGATTCTACTTTCACTGTCTGAATCTGTTCATGGGCCTGAAATATACAATTAATTTCCGAAGAGGATAATAAAAAATCGATGACCTCATTCGAGAAGCGGTTTCTTACCGCGCAATCCTAATTCTACTTTTGTTGTCGGAATCTGTTCATGGGCCTGAAATATGCAATTACTTTCCGAACAGGGTAATAAAAGATGATAACCTAATTCTATATGCAGCTTCTTACCATGCAATCTTGATTCTGTTTTTGTTGTCTGAATCTGTTCATGGGGCTGAAATATGCAATTACTTTCCGAACACGTAATAAAAGACGATGACCTAAGTCTAGATATAGCTTCTTACCGCGGCATCCTGATTCTGTTTTTGCTGTCTGAATCTGTTCATGGGCCTGAAATATGTGTTTACTTTCCGAACACCGTAACAGACGATGATAAACTAATTCGCTATGTAGTTTTTTTTATCATTTATCCTTGCTTCTAACTTTATCGTTTGACTTAATTCATAGAAGTCTTAAATAAAAAATAAATAAATGATCAGATATTTGAATTTGAATTTAAGTGAATTTTATACGGCTATTTTAATGGAAAGAAAACAGTAATTCTGAATAATTCAGGAAACCCATAAATTGTCTGTCGTGTACTTGAAGAATAAATTAGTCTCATTCCCAACGAAATCATTCTCGTATAATTCATGATCTGTTCGAAATCAAATGATTCAGGTCAGTCATTATAAGATGAATGTGGAATGGAAACCAAGAGAGAGAAAGTGTCCGAACAAGCTTAAGACTTACTTCCAAACGTTGTAATCTGCAGTTTTTAGAAGCATTCCTTGTTATCCCCCTTCAGTGCATTCTTTGGCAAGAACTGACAGGTCACGTTTTGTTTATTTATTTATTTAGCTGTATTTGCGCAATATTCTCAAGAATGCTTGTTTCATTGTCATTGGGTACGTACCAGGAGGGTAAAAGAGAAAGGATTTGACGTTTACAAAGAATGGATGTCAGCTTAAGGTTACATGAATCCATAAATGTTTTCTTTCTACTTGTGAAGATTTATTGCAAGAAATGGAAGGGAATAAGATGCAATAAAAATTAATTCTTCAATCCAATGCCTTGTTCTGTAGTCATGTACCCATAGATGGGAATATACAGTCATATACAAACATGATTTTAAAAGCGTACATATATAACACGTGTATGAAGCCATATATAAACTGCATTACGGTCACATCACGTTGAAACACCATACGTTAACCAACGTCGATCCTGGTCAGTACCTAGATGGGTGACCACTTTGGAATATCAGGTCAAGTAAGCATGTGCGGGTGGTGTAATGGATAATGGCTAGGGATTGTTAATTGAACAGCCGAGTTCCAATACAAGTTGGATTCGTTATATTCACTTACGCACAAATACGCTTAGGAAAGGTATGACTCCATCTCTTTACCCTCCAGCTATGGGCTAATTAGTAAAATTTCTATCACTAAACCATTATTTCCAAACATAAAACAAAACTGCGTATTATTTAGATTTCGGCATTAAATGACCCAGAGAGTTGTTGATATGCTAACGAAAAATAACCAACCAAACATTTCATATGCTCACACTGGGATAGGTTTGTTTTGTTTTATGGTATATCAAAAACAATGCGTTAGTTAATGCCGACAAGATTTTTTTTTCAAAAATGTATTGCTAGTAATAAAATCTATTTTTACACTTTCATCGTGTTTTGACCGTAGTTTGAGGGTTTACTGTTTGCCCAAACCTGAGACCCTTACAAGTGCTACCACCTCGTGTCAGGATGAACCTGGTAACACCAGCAATTAACAGGTGGTTTCATATACAAACATGCTTTTAAGAGCGTACATATATCACACATATATGACGCCATATATAAACTTCCTTACGGTCACATTACGTTGAAAGACCATACGATCAGCCAAAGTTAACCAACGTCGATCCTGGTCAATACCTAGATGAGTGACCGCTTAGGGATAACTAGGTGAAGTAATACCAGATGAAGTAAGCTTGGATGTGCAGGTGGTGTAATGGATAATGGCTCGTAATTGTTAATTGGGGATTAAGTTAAGCAACGTTGAGCCTGGTCAGTACCTAGATGGGTGACCGATTGGGAATACCAGGTGCTGTAAGCTTGGATGTGCAGGTGGTGTAATGGATAATGGCTCGGGATTGATAATCGAAGAACCGAGTTTCAATTCCAATTATGTTAGTTATAGTCACTTACGCTCCAATACCCTTGGGAAAAGTATGAATCCAGCTCTTCTCACCCCAGCTGTGGGTTAATTAGTAAGATTTGTGTCATTAATCTTTATTATCGTCGACGCAAAATATTCTTACAATATAAAAATGTTTTCTGGATTTAAATAACCTGTAAATGTTTGATAAGCCGTAGAAAACGAATCAATCAACCAAAAATGATATAAAAATTGTTTTAAGTGTATATACAGGGTGCGTTAGATAAATTGTCGTCTACATTACACAAAAATTAAAATAACACTGACATCTCATTTTAACAAATATATTTACCAAAATTACACAAAAATATCTTGAAATACTAAAGAGTTAATTAATTAAATAAAATCGCCATTGGGTTCAACCACGGCATCAAGACGACGTCGGAATCTCCTGCAACCCTTTTGGACGGTCTAAGTTACTGCCATAATCCTTCATCTTTGGTGTTACAAGAGTTTTGTTGGTCTCTCGATCAATTGCACCCACACATAATAATCAAGGGGGTTGTAGTCTGGGAAGTTAGGTGGCCAGATGTAAGGGGTGATGTGGTCGTTGAAATTGTCTGAATATCATGACTGGCTTCTCCTGCTTGTGTGGCATGGTGCAGAGTCCTGTTGCCAGGCATATGGTCTTCCAGTAGCCGACCTCTTGGCCCAGGGCAGCACTACCTCCCCAGGGCACTTCGAATTGGAAACGCTAAAATCAAGTTCAAAAATTGAAATAACTAGGAAATGTTTTAACAGAACACGGAAATGCGACACCGTAATCCGAAGGTGTATGCGCATTGGAATAGCGAATTATGCTTTCCAAAAGCGAAGTAAAGTATTAAGAAACAGAAAATTTTCTTTAGAAACAAAGGGGAAAGTGTTCAACTATTTTATAATATCGGTCATCTATATGGCAGTGAATGCGCGACGACCTCCTCATAGATGAAGAACAGATTTGAAATGTGGTTCCACAGAAGGATGTTGACTGTCCCATAGACTGAATATATGAGTAAGAAAGAAGTTTTAAAGAGAAAAGGACACTTCTGCTTAAAACCAGAAAGCGACAATTGGAATTTTTAAGATTTAGTGTATTTGACATAAACAGGATATATATTTCAATTGAGACAAAGGAAAGCTGTAAATAACGTATCTAAAGATCTTGTGCATATGCAGAACAGAGTTTAGGAGATTTGTAAAAATACAAACCTTATCTAATAACTACAAAAGAAAGGAAACTGGGGATAATCCTTCACGTCCTGAAGATGTATGGTATATGTATATGGAAGAAAAAATTCTCCATGGACTTATTGTCAACAAAAGAATAATCTTCCTTAAATATTAAAGTAGATTCCCTTTCTTGGACATCTCAGTGTCTTTAATAAACGTACCTTAATATTCTCTCATAGACACAGCCTAGTTGTTCCTCAAAGCCACAAAATAAGGTAGGGAAGAATAAATAAATTTTAAGGATTGCTGAAAGGAAAAAACTCTCCCAGTTAATAAACGACCCCACGATTTGTTGGAAATACATCCTATTTCTGAAATACGATATATATAAATACCTGATACCCGGGAGTTCACACGATTCACCAACGTGTGAAAATCCTCACCAAAAGAAAAAGAATAAGTGGTAAAGAGCTGAAGACAATTATTACTGTGTAACAAAAAAAAAACAGGTTTGAGCGATGTGAATATCATATTGCGTCTGGTTTGAAGATTAACATTGGTCATCACAAGGAACATAAGAAAATAAAGAGAACAGTTTCTTTTATCAAAGTAGATGTAGCGGGATTGAGTGTCTTATCAAGTAGGGAAAATTCGTAGGAACTGCTTACAACAACAACAAAAAAATTCCCCCTCAAAATATTTCGTTATCATTTTTGCCTCTTGGCGAACACGCGGGCCTAAAACTGCTAGGAATTGGAAGATTCTATCATTCACTGGCAAGTCAGTAAATTTCCCCAGCTAAGGGAAATAAAAGCAGTTAATCCAGACTATATACGTTGTGATGTTTAGCCCTACGAAAAGGAAAGTCTTTCCCGGTGAAAAGATATCTAATTCTATTTTCAGCTAGAGGCAAAGACAGACCAACTTTGCTGCCAAGAAATTCCTGGAAAGAGATGTGAAGACACAACTGATTCGCTCCACGACCGAATAAAGACAACTCTCACTAAATACCTTTTTTAGCTAATACTATCACTAATCGTACAAAGAAGATGGTGTTAGAACCAGTGACCTGTAGCCACATATTCAATCGCAACCTAATGTATTGCGACAACTTCGCACCACCTGGTGTCTTTTTAATTCATATGAAGACTTACAAAGCTTCTTAGAGACTACACAAGTAGTGTACTTACACAGGATAATCTTGTATAAGTTTACATAATTTAGTCTGCCTCACCTTAGATCAGTAAAAACATAACACAGGCGAACATCTATGCACGTATCAGCCTTATATATATATATATATATATATATAAGTAACAAATGACACAACTTAAACGGTTGCATTTACTTTGCAAAATCGACAAATAGTAGGGCAGACAAGGCTCTTCAGCTGTGGTTGGCAACCACACTAGGAGAACATCTCTGAATTACAAATTGTATGGCAATGCAAATACTATGCAGTGAATGAAATTATCACAGAATTTACAATGATTCTGTGATTTTGACTGCGGCCGACATGATATATATATATATATCTGTGTGTGTGTGTGTGTCTGTGTGTGTTTGTATCTGTGTGTGTGTGGTTTTTTGTGTCTGTGTGTGTGTATCTGTGTGTGTGTGGTTGTGTGTATCTGTGTGTGTGTGTGTGTGTGTGTGTGGTTGTGTGTATCTGTGTGTGTGTGTATCTGTGTGTTCGTATCTGTGTGTGTGTATCTGTGTGTGTATCTGTGTGTGTGTATCTGTGTGTATGTGTGTGTGGTTGTATGTATCTGTGTGTGTATATATGTGTGTGTGTGTAGTTGTGTGTGTCTGTGTGTGTGTCTGTGTGTGTGTCTGTGTGTGTATCTGTGTGTGTGGTTGTTTGTGTCTGTGTGTGTGTCTGTGTGTGTATCTGTGTGTGTATCTGTGTGTGTGTGTGTGTGTGGTTGTGTGTATCTGCGTGTGTGTATCTGTGTGTGTGTGGTTGTGTGTGTGTTTGTGTATCTGTGTGTGTGTATCTATGTGTGTGGTTGTGTGTATCCGTGTGTGTGTATCTGTGTGCGTATCTCTGTGTGTGTGTGTGTGTGTGTGTGTGTGTATCTGTGTTTGTCTGTGTGTCTGTGACTGTCTATATTATTTTTAATTCATTAAAATTAAAGTATAGAAATAATCTATATCTATCTTTTCAAAATAAAAAGTCAAAAGATTTTCAAAATCCAGTCGTTAGGAAACAGAAAAAAAAACTCCAGTTAAAATAACCTTAAAGTAAATTTAATCTTGGCTTCTAAAAAATGATTTTTTAGAAACATACATAAAGTCAATAATTTAAAAATTAAATTAATTTTTTTTTTGTTTTTCCAGAATTCTAAATTTGTGAAACCCGGTAAATTTAGTCAACCAGCTTTATACTGGCAGCATTTTAGTAACCATCGTTGGCTGACATTTAGTTTTACATGAAAATAAACCGAGTTTAATTGGATTTTCTTGATTGATTCGTTTTTGACGGCTTATCACCCTTTAAATATTTTTAGATTGTAAGAATGATTTTTAACGATAATAATGGTTTAGTGATACAAATCTTACTAATTAACCCATAGCTATGGGAGAAGAGGTGTATTCATACCTTTCGAAACGTTATTTGAGCGCAAGTGTATATAACGCACCCAAACTAGAATTGATTAACAATTTCGAACCATTATCCATCACTCCATCCACACTATAACTGGTATACCGAAGCTGTCACCCATCTTGTTAAACACCAGGCTCGAAGTTGCTTCACTCGGCTAATCGTACAGAATTGGTGTTCCAACGTGATGCTGCCGTAAGACTTAGTTTCCCTTAAAACCGTATATTTAAACAAGTAAAAACAAAATAGTAAGTTTATTGAACGTATTATTATTAAATTATTTATTTTGATTTCTGGTGTGTACACATTTCTTTCGGGGTTCAGTCCAAAGATCTAAGGTCAGAATTGGCGTTATGAGATTTTCCACTGACCAATTAAAACACACACACACACACACACACACACACACACACACACACACACACACACGTACATACATATTTGACATAGATAAAGCCCTTGGTAAGGTGTGGGCTGCACTTGTGGGAACAATTATTTGTATTTCTTCTTCTTCTTCTTCTCCTTCTTTTTATTATTATTATTATTATTATTATTATTATTATTATTATTATTATTATTATTATTATTATGTCAATATTAATCTGTAGTTGATATAGACTGGAGATTAATATAAAAGCTTGGATTTGAACTCGACTCTTCTGATTCTGGTTCGATAACCATTACCCTATCTTGAAGCTTCCCTTCTTCTTCTTCTTCTTCTTCTTCTTCTTCTTCTTCTTCTTCTTTTTGGACTCATTCTTCCCCTTCTCTTTCCTCTTCTTCCTGCCCTCTTTCTTCTTTTTGGCTTATTTTTCTTCGTCTTCTCCGTTTTCTTCCTCTTCTTCTTTTATTATTATTATTATTGTTGCTGTTGTTGTTGTTGTTATTATTCTTATTATTATTATTCTTATTATTATTATTATTATTATTATTATTATTATAGTTGTTCGAGTTTACAGCCACATTATGCTATAGCACCGGTACTCGTCCGGACATCGACGTTAATCCTCGTCCGTACTCCGGTGGCTAACCATTATGCGACAGAACTAGAAAGTTAGCGACGGGGAGAATCTCGCTACTCATATTAACGCGACTGGATAATATATTTTTTAAAAAAAGATAGAAGCTCTTATAACGATCTCAGTGTTTGAATCTTCTATACATATAGATAATCATTAATACGTCCAATAAATACTTATTTTGCTTGCTGTTTCAAAGATGTTCTTTTCTTCTGTTCATATCGATATATTCGCCTCATTCTAGTGGGGGGAATTTTGGGAATCGAGCCAGTCTACATTTCACATCTACTTAGCAATTCCAATTTCTTCCTGCAACTGTGGAACATTGAAGACTGGAAGGATCTACGACCTCTAATAACTGTCATCGATCGGGTCACATATTAACATGTACGTCAAACCCCAAGGGCCAGGCCAAGGGTTTTAGTTTTTCGTTAGAATCTAATAATTTACCAGGTCTTCGTTTCAGCCTATTCATCGACTTTCAGGTTTTTTATTTTGATTCTTTTTATTTATCTGAAGCTTTACATATTTTTATAACAAAAATAACAAAAAAATTTCTATAACAAAATATTCTAGCAACTTCTATATAACATATTCTGAGTAATAAATATATATATCTAACAAATTTTGTAAAAGAAATTTTATAACAAATTCTATAACAGAACTATCAGAAAATATTTATAACAAAATTAATAACAAATTCTATATAAAAATATACATCTAATACATTATAACATAGTCTATAAAACTATAACAAAAATAGTTATAACGAAATTTTAACAAATCTATAAAACATCTATACCAATAAATCCTATAATAAAATCTATGTAACAAATGCCTTATAACAAATACAGGGTGCCCATTAAGTTCGAGTGAACTTTAAAAACTTATAACTTTATTTGTATATGCGATAGAAATAATCTGTAAAAAAATATTATAAAATTTAATGTACCTAGTTTTAAGTATAGCTAAAATAACTAATGTGATTTCAGGCATTACTGTAAATCAGTTGGCAAATGTTTTCCGTGAACTGCAAAATCGTATTACCCTTTGTATTGCTAATGATGGAGGACATGTGGAAACTTAAATAAAATTTCAATAAAACCTTAAAAAATATAGATTTATTTCTTTCTAATCCTTTTTACAAATTATTTCTATCGCAAATACAAATAAAGTTATAATTTTTTTAAGTGCACACGAACTTTATGGACACCCTGTATATATCTTTCAAATTTCATACCAAATTTATACCAATAAATACTATGACAAAACTTTACAACAAATTCTATATAAAATCATATATCAAACAAATTTCATGACAAATAATATAAAAATCTCTGACAAAAACATACAGAGCTGTTCGATAAAAGTGACTAACCTGATATTTTTTACTTAAAATTTCTTCGCCTATTTTTTTTTTGGGGGTGGTCAAACTAATTTTTAATCTTACTAATATAAAGACCCCTTCCCGACCACCTAGTAAAAAAGTTTACTCACCCTAGGGTATTCTATTGATAATTATAATTTTGGATATAAATGAGATTTAGGGAAAAACTATTATTTCCTGCAACTAGTAATCAATAGAAACATAACCGAACAGCTTTAAATAAAGAATAATAGAGGTGTAATTTATTTATAATAGGTAATATAGTTTGAAATATTTAATAATCTATGGGTCCTCCTTTATTTTGAATAACCTTTTTGGCATTGACTTGATTAGGTTCTAGCAAATCTCATCTCCAAGCATTGAATTCCATTTGGATATGAAATTCACAATCAAATCCTCTTTGTTGCTCAACTGCTTTCTCGACAGCCTGTACTTTATAATGCTCCATAAGTTTTTTATGGGGTTGAGGTCAGGAGATTGGGGCGGGCATGTCATAACACTCACCTGCTTCTCATCAAAGTATTTTTTCATGAATTTTGATTTGTGACAGAGAGCATTATCCTGCATAAAATGAGCTTGGTGGAGTCGATTCGCACCCTTTCAGCAGAAGGGAGAAAACAAGACTCTAAAATTCTCTTGTACTGCTCGCTCCTGAGGGACCTTTCAATATGTTTTAAGAAACCAGTTCCATGAAAAGAAAAGCATCCCCAGAACATTATACTGAACGGATGCTTGACAGTACTTACTGCTAAATTCAAAGAGATTTCAAAGCTTCTTCTTCGGATTTTAGATCGCTTATCCTTTGAATTTAGCTCACCTTTCGTTTCATCGGAGAAGAGAACATTTAGTAAAAAAAGTCAGGTGAGTCACTTTTATCGAACAGCACTATATATATATATATATATATATATATATATATATATATATATGTGTGTGTATATATATATATATATATATATATATATATATTTATATATATATATATATATATATATATATATTTATATATATATATATATATATATATATATATGTGTGTGTGTGTGTGTGTGAATATATTACTAAAAAAAGTCTTTCTTTACCGTATTATTGCATATACGTTTACAGAGATTATTTTTATAAAGGAGTTTTACAAATTTAATCAATAGAAAATTTTGATGGATTTTTAAACTTTTTATCCTGCGTGGAGTCGATTTGCACCCTTTCAGCAGAAGTGAGCAGACAAGACTCTAAAATTTTCTTGTACTGCTCGCTCCTGAGGGTCTTTTCAATAGGTTTTAAGAAACCAGTTCCATGAAAAGAAAGTAGTTTTCAAATATTCTTCCTTATCTTTAATCGTGGTGAAATCTTTATGCCCGTCGATTTAAATTATAACAGACTTAATCGTAGAAGCACACAATGCACGGCAAAATAAATATGAAATTCTCAGGATTTCCATATCTAGTCCGGAACATATCCCTATTTCTTCCCAATCAAGATACAACTGTCCGTCAAAATTCAATAGCTGTTCTTCAATTTCATCAGATTTAATAGTCGAAAAATCTCAACTGTTGGACCAGTTGGATGAAGAAGGCGTCACTCAAAATTATCACAGTCAGTGGCCGTCCGTTGCAGTTTCGTAACTGGCTTCTGCATATCTCATTTCATACGCAGAGCAAAGTCATGAAATCAACAGTGTGGCTCACTTCCTGGCAAGTTAAGGTCAACTTTAAAGAAATTCACGCCATCGGCACTTTCTTCAACTCTGATTTTCTTTCGACTAAAACCAACTCTTGTAAAAACCAAACGACGGTAGGGGGTAGATGAAGGGAGCAGGTTTTGTTGAAAGTTTTTCGTCCTGAACCTGCACGTTGACGGCGAAATTAGTCATCAGCGCCATCATTAGAAAGGAAACGATCAGCAAGGAAGATTACTGAATACGAGATAAAGCCGACGACGAGCAGTCGAAAAACACAAAGCATATAAAAATAAAAACAACAGTGTCAAGATTGCAAATATTGTATTTTACAAAAATAAATATTATTTTCTTCTATAGTATCTAAACTTTATGAATTGAAACGCAATACTAGATTGGCGGCAAGGTCTCATCAGTTTGCAATTGAAATCTCTAGATGTAACCGTAAGTTCTATGCTAACTGTATCTTTTCTCGCAATTCTCGGTTTTGGAAATCTCTTCTCGCTTCTTTAATTCAAGTTTGATCTTCAAAAAATTACATACAATGTCAATCGTTATCTCTTAATTTTTTTTAGTTTTTGTTATTTTGTTGTTCTCCCTTAATAATAATTTTTTTTTCTCATAATCTTTCGCACTCAGTAACCTCTTCCGTCTTCGTGGCTTTATTTTCTTGTATTGGTTGAAATAGTTAAAAAGTGATAATAAAATAATAAGTATACAATTTAAGTTTTGTTTTGTAAGATATGGACGAATCCAGAAGACTGAACTTCGATCAGGAGGACTTATTTTGATCTGACCAGAAGATAATTAAAAGGTTTAAAGCTTTTGTGGTATTTATAAAAGATAACCTGCTACAATAGAGTTTAAATATGTGTTGTGCAAATCTTCTATCGTGGGGTGGGTGGCGCCTGTCTACCTGATTTCATAATTATCATTTGAAAGCTTGTCTTTTTAAAGTAGAATCTACATGTCGCTAATGCTAAATGTTTATCTCTTTAAGCTACGAAAGACGTTTCACAAAACATTTGACATTTTAATGGTTACAAACAGCTTCTATCCCCCTCAGAAGATTTGAGAATTAAATACAGCATGTCTTTTTGCATAACACACACACACACACACACACACACACACATATATATATATATATATATATATATATATATATATATATAATTATTTATTTGAAAATTATAACATAAACATGTTATAGAATCACTACAAAAACAGCCATATTGTTTCAACACTTCTAGTGTCTTATCAAGTGATGTTTTTTGAATATATATATATATATATATATATATATATATATATATATATAAATATGAAAGTAAGCATAGAAGTCAACACATAGAGGCGACAGTCTGTTTCATGCTAGATGCAATCGTCAGGCCACGCATGCATCTAGCATGAAACAGACTGTCGCCTCTAAGTGTTGACTTCTATGTTCACTTTTATATTTACACACGCTCTATCTCTGATATTGAGCACTTTATCCCATAAATATAGCACACCCTAAGACTATATTTCTTCATATATGTATATATATATATATATATGAAGCATATATGAAACAAATATGTATATATATATATACATGAAACACATATATATATATGAAAGATATATATATAAAACATATATATATTTATATATATATATATATATATATATATATATATATATATATATATATATATATATATATATGAAGGAATATAGTCTTAAAGTGTGCTATATTTATGGGATAAAGTTCTCAATATCAGAGATAGAGCGTGTGTAAATATAAAAGTGAACATAGAAGTCAAGACTTAGAGGCGACAGTCTGTTTCATGCTAGATGCAATCATCGAGCCCGATGATTGCATCTAGCATGAAACAGACTGTCGCGTCTAAGTGCTGACTTCTATGTTCACTTTTATATTTATATATATATATATATATATATATATATATATATATATATATATATATATATATATATCAAGTATGTGGTGCAAATGGAATTTATAAACAGGGATCATAACATTCATTAACGGGTTCGAGGTTAATGTATTTTATTAAAAATTGTTTGCGAGAGTGATTCTTGCCATTTATATCATTAACTTCACTATCTGCTTTTTGTATGAATGGTTCATGTAATATATATATATATATATATATATATATATATATATATATATATATATATATATATATATATATATATATATATATGAAACGGACAAATACCTCGAATGTATTTGACCGGGTCTTGCGTATCGGTCTATTTCACAAGTTGAAAGGTTCTGGCATTTATGGACGAATTTTTGAACAGAGTCATTCATATCGAATCGACTTGGGAAATCAATGTGACCTTGAATGGCCACTCTTCTTGATCTTTTTGCATTAATGCAGGCGTCCCCAGAGCTCTATCATTGGACGCACTCTTTCCTAATTTGAATCACCGATCTTCCTGAAGGCAGCAGTTTTCATGTTGGTATCTATGCTATTGACCTAAGCATTTCTTCGTCTTAATAGTAAGTATGAGTGGTTTGACAACGTCAAAGTAGCAGCTGATCCAAAACATTAACTATCTTCTGGTGTTAATTGGTGCAAGGAATGGCTTGTTAAAACGAGCTAAAACGAGACTGCTTTTTTTTAATCATCTGAGACAGCCCTTTTTACCTCTCATCAATCTGGCTGATGCTAAACTCACCACCACACCCCACCCCATCCCTGTACCTTTTCTATAA
Source organism: Acanthosepion esculentum (assembly GCA_964036315.1). NCBI lineage: Eukaryota > Metazoa > Mollusca > Cephalopoda > Sepiida > Sepiidae > Acanthosepion > Acanthosepion esculentum. The sequence continues at coordinate 19,301,556 of OZ038499.1, forward strand.
ATACTTCCATGGTAATCGTTCGGATTAACCTTCCTCTATGGTACGTAGACATTATAAATTTAAGCGCAGTACGAGGTTGGCGGTAAGCTCTCATCTTACCGTTTAAATGGCTAGATGTTACCGTAAGTTCTATGCTAACAGCTTCTTCTATCGAACTTCTCGCGCATGGAACTCTTTTCCGGCTTTCCAATCAATTTTGATCTTCAAAAAATAAATCCAATCGTTATCTACTGCCTTCTTAATTGTTGTTTTATTGTACTTTTTCCCTAATTATGTTTCTTCCTCATATTCTCTAACACCCTTGCATCTTAGTGGCTTTATTGCCTTGCATAGTTTGGAATGAGAGTGTAGTAAAAAAGTAAAATAGTAATCATCAATGGCAAGAAGACAAAATGGATGATTGTCAGCTGGACCAAAAGGCTAAGACGAGAACTCTGAAATGGAGACAGCAAATTGAAACAATGACATAAATATAAATGTCTGGAAACTATTTCAACAGATGACAGAAGATATGACAGAGAACTTCAAAAGCGCATCGGAATATAGAAATATGTCTTTTAGAAGTGAAGTAAAGTATAAGAAATCAGGAATATTTTGTCAGAAAAGAATCCTGAACAATTATGTAATATCAATCTTCCTGTGTGCCAGTGAATGCTGGACAATCTCCTCAGAGATAAAAAAAATAAAGGATATTTGGCGCATAGGTTCTACAGAAGGATGTTGAGGATACCATATAGCAGATAAAAATATAAAAATAGAGACGGTGGTAAAGGAAAGTGAGAAGAAAGGACGAAGCATCTAATGTAAGAAGATAGAATGTATTAGGAAAGAACAGGCCAAGATGCCAGCTATGTACTGGAGAAACCAACATCAAGCAATTAGAAAAATCAAATATTTAGGAGGTATTTTGACAGAGAACTGTAAATGGGACACCAAAATCTGACGGTGCATTTGAATAGAGAAAGATGCCTTCCAAAAGCTAAGCCAAGTATTAAGGAACAACGATTTTTCGTTAGAAACAAAGTGCTGAACTGTTGTAACTTAGTTATGCGTATGGCAGTGAATACTGAACAATCTCCTCGCAGATGAAGGTAAAACTGGTGGCAAAAGGGATTTCAGCCCACAGAACGATACTGATCATATAATGGACTAAATATGTGAGTAACTAAGATATTTTAAGGAAAATAAAACAATGAGGGCACTTAGAATCACAAAGAGATGGCTAAAATTACTCAGCGCATAATGAGGAAAGAAGGTTTGGAGAATTTGATAGTCACAAGACATATTGCAAGCAGTGAATAAACCTACCTAACGAGCCTGTGTACATGGGTGACAGAACAGAGATTAAGAGTGATAGCTAAAAGTCAAATGTTAATAAGAGCTAAATATGACAGGAAGCTGTGGAGAGCCATGATGATTGACTTTCTGAAGGTATATGGCAGAAAGAAGAAAAAGAAGAAGACATTTTGACATTAAAATCACCAATAAATAATATATGGAAATATATGATATTCTATAATACTGAAGTAAAGAAGTTGCTCCGTCGGGCAGGGCTCTCTGTTGGCTGCCAGACTAGTGTTGATATCGTACAGAATGTTTATCACATGAAAAAGAAAGAAAGAGAAAAGACAGAAAAACTGTGAAGAAAGAAAGAAAGAAAGAAAGAATGGAAAAGAAATGGATAAAAATATGTTAGAATGGATACATAAAAATCGTTTAAAATGTTTGCCAGAGAAAATAATGTGTTATAAAGAAAGAAAAAGAGGAACTGAAGGAAAAGTTGCCAAATAGCAAAATTTAAAAAAGAAAGAATGAGAAAAGAATGAAAAAGTGTGAAGAAAGAAAGAATGAGAGAAAAAAAGAAAAATGGTGCGAAAGAATGAAGGCAAAAACAAAGAAAAGGTGAGAAGAAGAAAAAAGAAGGAGAAAACAAAGAAAAGGTGAGAAGATGAAAAAAGAAGGAGAAAACAAAAAACAACGTTTGAAGAAGAAAAAAGGAGAAAAAGGTGTGAAGAAGAGAAAAAGAATCAGAAAACAGAAAAGGTGTGAAGAAGAAAAAAGGAGTAAACAAAGAAAAGGTGTGAAGAAGAAAAAAGAAGGAGAAAACAAAAAACAACGTTTGAAGAAGAAAAAAGGAGAAAAAGGTGTGAAGAAGAGAAAAAGAATCAGAAAACAGAGAAAAGGTGTGAAGAAGAAAAAAGAAGAAAACAAAGAAAAGGTGTGAAGATGAAAAAAGAAGGAGAAAACAAAAAACAACGTTTGAAGAAGAAAAAAAGGAGAAAAAGGTGTGAAGAAGAGAAAAAGAATCAGAAAACAAAGAAAAGATGTGAAGAAGAAAAAAGAAGAAGAAAAAAGGTGTGAAGTAGAGAAAAAGAATCAAAGAAAAAGGAACAAGGAAAACGTGTGAAGAAGAAAAAAGAAGAAGAAAAAAGTGTGAAGAAAAGAAAAAGAATCAGAAAACAAAGAAAAGATGTGAAGAATAAAAAAGAAGAAAAAACGTGAGAAGAAGAGAAAAAAGAATCAGGAAACAAAGAAAAGATCTGAAGAAGAGAAAAAGAAGGAGAAAAAAGGTGTGAAGAAGAGAAAAAGAATCAGGAAACAAAGAAAAGATGTGAAGAAGAAAAAAGACGAAGAAAAAGGTGTGAAGAAGAAAAAAAGAATCAGAAAACAGAAAAGGTGTGAAGAAGAAAAAAGAAGGAGAAAAAGGTGTGAAGAAGAAAAAAGAATCTGAAAACAGAGAAAATGTGTGAAGAAGAAAATAGGAGAAAACAAAGAAAATGTGAGAAGAAGAAAAAAGGTGTGAATAAGATAAAAAGAATCAGAAAACAAAGACAAGATGTGAATAAGAAAAAAGAAGGAGAAAAAACGTGAGAAGAAGAGAAAAAGAATCAGGAAACAAAGAAAAGATGTGAAGAAGAAGAAAAGAAGGTGAAAAAAGGTGTGAAGAAGAAAAAAAGAATCAGGAAACAAAGAAAAGATGTGAAGAAAAAAGAAGGAGAAAAAAGGTGTGAAGAAGAGAAAAAGAATCAGGAAACAGAAAACGTGTGAAGAAAAAGAATAAAGAAAGCAAACAATATGTCCGCATTAATTTATAAGAAGCATTTAAAATTTCTGAGAACAGAATGAAAAGTAGCAAAATTAAAAGAAAGAAATATAGATAGAATGAGAAAACAAAGAAAAACTGTGAAGAAAAAAAAAGGATAAATGGTGAGAAAGAAACAAGTCTAACACTTCGTCCCCACCCCCTCAACCTCCGACGACTTTCTCTTTGGGTTGAGGTGTCCACTCGGTCCAAACCGAACTTAGGGGTAACTGGCCGTACGCTCCCTGAGTACCCGTAGATTATTTCGACCGGTCAACTGGTCAAGTCCCGCTCGCTGCCCACGTTAGTTTTTAGATCCAGTAAGTGGGGTTTTGCCATACGTTCACGGTCGACTGGGGATGTGGACACGGCGCTAGGAAGATTCGATTGTGGCAAAATAAAACAAGAAATAATATCTGCAGAGGCCGGACAACAATGGGGGAAATATTGTTGTCGTTTATATAAGAAAATAACATCAGAACAGAGGTTACAGGGAGAATAAAAACTTTTAACATAAATGAAAAAAAAGAAAGAAAAAGACAAGATGCATCCAGCGAATTCCCAACAGAGAGAGGCTTTGTGTGTGATAAACGCGTATTGAATCGCCTGGGGTAGGTTTATGACTAATAGTCCAGTCTCATACAGACTTCTCAGAACAGGGGTCAGTCTTCTTTCTCTCCTCCAAAATTCTGCCGCAAATCTCTCGACTCACTGCGACGACAGTCTCGCGACTCTCTCGACGACAGTCTCTTTCCCCCGACTCTTGCTTATTTGCAAAATCTCGAGTTAATATAGAAAAAGGATCAGCTGATCACAATTGACCCTCGGCTCGGCACGCAGCTACCACGAGCCTCAACTAATCATGCGATTTCCAAAGTGCCAAAAACTATCCCTTGACATGTAAACCTATTCTCCAATTATTTACCTTATCTCAATCACGAGTTCTTCTCACTTCACCTAAATTATATTTTGGGATATCTAAACATTGATTCAACCTTTTAATCAAAGAAAATACTGTTAAACAAAACCAGGTCTCTCTCCCATCCCCATTATTTACCAGTGACCCAGGTTTAAAGCATCGCCTCCTGTCCTGAGATCGTGTTTCTCATCGGTAAACAAACATCTTAACTCAAATTGTACTTTGATATATACGCACTATTTCCATTCCCAGTCAATAAAAGTTATATTTGTGTGTGTGCATTCATGTGGGTGTGTGGGTGTGTGTGTGTATGCCTCTCTCTGTTACACAAGGAAGGAGAAAAGAAAGAAAAGGTGTAAAGAGGTAAAACTGAAAGAATGAGAAAAGAAAGAAAAATATTGAGAAAAAAGAAGATAGGAGAAAAGGAAAGGTGTAAAGAAGAAAAACAGAAAGATTGAGAAAAGAAAGAAAAAAGAAAAATAGTGAGAAAGAAAGAATGAAGGAGAAAAGAAAGGTGTAAAGATGAAAAGCAGAAAGAATGAGAAAAGAAAGAAAAACAAGAAAAATGGTGAGAAAAAAGAAGGAAGGAAAAAAGAAAGTTACGCAGAAGAAAAACAGAAAGATTGAGAAAAGAAAGAAAAAAGAAAAATAGTGAGAAAGAAAGAAGGAAGGAGAAATGGAAAGATGTAAAGAAGAAAAACAGAAAGATTGAGAAAAGAAAGAAAAAAGAAAAATAGTGAGAAAGAAAGAAGGAAGGAGAAAAGAAAGGTGTAAAGAAGAAAAACACAAAGAATGAGAAAAGAAAGAAAAAGAAGAAAAATAGTGAGAAAGAAATAAGGAAGAAGAAAAGAAATGTGTTAAAAAGTAAAATAGAAAGAATGAGAAAAGAAAGAAAAACAAGAAAAATAGTGAGAGAAAAAGTAGGAAAGAGAAAAGAAAGATGTAAAGGAGAAAAAGAAAGAATGAGAAAAGAAAGAAAAATAAAAATTGTGAGAAATGAAGAAGGAAGAAGGTAAGAAAAGGTGTAAAGAAGAAAACCCAAAAAGTTTTGAGTAAGAAAGAAAAGAAACAAAAATGGTGAAAAAGAATGAAGAACAGATAGAATGAAAAACAGAAAGAATGAGTAAAAAAGAAAAGAACACAAAATAGTGAGAATAAAGAATGAATGAGAAAAGAAAGAAAAGAGTCGAAGAAGAAAGAAAGAAAGAAAGAAAAAAAAAAGAAAGGAAGCAAAGAAAAAATAGGCAAAGAAAGAATAAGTGTGAAGAAAGAAAGAAAGAAAGAAAGAAAGAAAGAAATATAGAAGCGGAAACTTTTAAAATATTTGAGAACAGATTGAAAAGTAGTCAAATAGAATAGCGAAATCAAAAGAAAGAAAAAAAAGAGAAAGAAAGAAGAAAAAAAATTTTAAAAACCCAAATGAATTCCAAATGAAATGTGAGTCAGTAAAGACGTCTCTGAACGTCTCTCCATTGATCCATAAAAGATTTCACTGAATGGCTCAAGTGCAAAAGACCCATTGTAAGTGCGGTCAATGGTTGAGATAGCCGGCTCGGCATTAGCCCAGATTCGGACGGGCAAAAGTTGTACAATGCACTAATGATGAATCTTTGGTGGTCAGTTCAGTAGATTATACTGACTGAAAAGAAATATACAGAACAACAAAAAGAATTTTGCACAGTCATTCGATTCGGACAATGGGCGCTGGCAGAGGAAAGGAAAAAAAACGTGCAAATACATAAAACGAAGCGAAAATGAATTCAGTCGACTTGCCTTAAGCAAGGGGAGAAAAAAACATAAACAATGTTAGAAAGAAAAATGATTAAGGATAAGGGAAGAAATTAAAATAAAAGAAAGAAGGGAGAGAATGAAACGAATGAAGAATCAAGATCACAAATGAGATTATCGTGATTAATAAGAGAATAGTTCGCAATATGGAATAAAGAAAGAAAGAAAGAAAGAAAGAAATTAAAATTTAAGGAAAGAATATTTAGGCTAATAAGAGAAATATTTTTCAATGTGAAAGAAAGAAAGAAAGAAAGAAAGAAAGAAAGAAAGAAAGAAAGAAAGAAAGAAAGAAAGAGAAAGGAAGAAATGAACATTTAAGGAAAGAGTAATTTTTTTTTTAAGCATTTCACCGCAAGCAAGGCGGGAAGCCACTAGTACGCAAGGGGTTACAGAAGATTTTTCAATGTGCAATGAAGAAAGAAAGAAAAAAGAAAAAAGAAAAAAGAAAGAAAGAAAGAAAGGAAGCAATGAAAATTTAAGGAAAGAGTAGAAATTAAAGGAAGAGAAGAAATATTTTTCAATGTGTAATGAAGAAAGAAAGAGAGAAAGAGAAAGGAAGAAATGAAAATTTAAGGAAAGAGTAATTCGACTCTGATTAAGAAATATTTTTTCAAATTACAATGAAAAAAGAAAGAAAGAAAGAAAAAGTAAGAAATGAAAATTTAAGGAAAAGTACTTAGGCTAGTAAGAAAAGAAACATTTTTAATGTGTAATGAAGAAAGAAAGAAAGAAAGAAAGAAAGAAGGAAGGAAAGAAAGAAAGGGAGACAGAGAGAAAAAAAGAAACAAATGTTGCATTCTAACTATTAAATAAACTCCTAAGAAACAACAAAATTTTGTAAGAAACACAGAAAAGAGTACTGGACTCTTTTGCGATATTAATTCTATTGTATCTCACTGAATGGTGGAGAATCTCGTCCCAGAAGAAGAGAAGAATGGAAGAAATGCAAATATGATTCTACAGAAGGATGCTGAGAATCCCATGACCGGATCACATGAGCAACGAAGATGGCATAAGAAAAATGGAAGCAGAAAGGACACTTATACTCACAATCAGAAAGAGGTCGTTGAAATTTGACATATAGTGAAGAAGAAGGTTTTGGAGAATTTGACCCTCACAGGTCATATCGAGGGCAATTGGTACAGGGGATGGCAGCAGGCCCACTTGACTAGCTTATGTGAATGGATGGCGGACGGGGAGAGAGTTTTGGCAAGGACACAAACGTTACTAAGGAGGTTGTGGAGAGCATGATTGCCCACGTCCTGAAAGGACACGGCACATAGAAGAAGAAGATTTTTTTTAATTGGATGCTTTGAAATTTTACTTGTATACCGACTCTGGAGCATCGTCCAACGGGGAATCCACGACGCAAGACTTCACAAACCACATTTGACACGCTCAATTATTTCCAGAAACTTCTTCATAAAATGCGCAGATAGGAAATCATAATAACATAACAAAATTTTTCTTTCGTGTTCAATGTTAGGCTTACTTTTTTTTTTTAATTTAAAAAAATTTAACATCGATGACACAAAATCGATCTTTTTTCAGGACAGTTGAAACTAGGTTCAGTTTCCGTTTGAGGAAACCAACTGTAAGGATGAATGTATCATCCTATCTATTAAGCATACATGAATTAGAAGCATACTGATATAACTAAGATTTTACACAGTAGTGGCAGCGTACACAGAGGATTAAATAAAAAGAATGTTCCTTTCAATGACAATACAAGGCCGCATACAGCAAGAATAACGTAGGAAAAAAGTGGAACTTGGTTAGCCTGTTCAATCCCACAGCTATATTCAACTGACCTTGCACCAACCAATTATTACCGTTTTCTATCACTGCAAAACAAATTCAATAGTTCATCGAAATATATTTTCACACCAAAACCTGCGGAAACTCCCCCAAAAGATATGAAAGAGCTACCTGATAAATGGCAACGAGACATTTTAAATAGTGGTGAATAAATAATTGAAGAAAATGTAATTGTATTTTATTTTTTGAAGAATAAATTTGATTAAAAAAATCAGAAATTATTTAGGATTCAAAATAATAAATATTTCCCATATCTAACGACAAATACGGGACGAACTTAAGACGTCGACTCCAAGAATTAGTAACTGGAACAATAGCAGAGTAAATTCCATCTGAATGTCTTGGATGGGGGCTTATCAATATTTATATTAATTAATGTCGATCGGGATAGCCTTCAGGAAATTTCAAACTGATTCCTTTATTTAATGTTTAATATCCATCTGCATGGGATATTTCATCACCGCCGTCTCAACGCCGCCGACTCAACACCAGCCAGTTGATCTCCGTGACAGCTCCACTTCAGAACAACTCAAAACCAGCCTACTCATCGCGTGCACAACTGAACGCTGGCTTTGAATACATAGCTTCAGACCGACGTTGGCTACTATAGTGTGCACATCTCATAGATCGGCTTTTGCGTCGTAGAGATTTTGAAAGTTTGGCTGTCTGCCGTAGTGATTTATTAATTACAACGGCATATTTGACTGACTGGTGTTTAATTTTCAAGACCGGACAAATAACCACACTAAAGCAGCAAATAGAAGACTACACACAGAGCTTGGGATGGAGCACCCCACAATACGGAGATTCATTACGGAGCTGCAAAGAAACCGAGATGTATTTTTCGAGCAACTAATTAGAGTTCATCCCCTGCCACTAAATAGTGTTTATCGTTGCATGGGATCTCCAACAGATGCTCTGGATTTTTCTTAGTAGATTTTATGTGTTCCATCCAGTCGCATTTCAAGACGAACAGATAATGAAATCATCTATTAATGAAATAATCTTATATAAAAAGTATAGTGTATATGTGTGTGTCCAACAAACTCCGATTTCAATGATTCATAGATCATTCAAAAGCCCTTGATAAGTTAGTCCCAGGGAACGATTTTCACTGGGCTCAGATTCAGGGATATATATCATTATATTACACTAGCCATTATCGTTGCTTTCATGGTTCAAGAGAAATAACTCTTATTTTTTTTATCATCAGTCAGTCAGTTGGGCGCCATAGGTCATCAAGTATCTTTCGATACATGACTGACGAGGCAGATTTTTTCCTACAGTACTTTCTGTGGTAGACCAATTGCTATCCAAAGCTAGAGAACCCGGTTTGCCCTGCTGTTAACACATAGTTGAGAGGAGAAAAAATAGCACATATGTGAACATAATGGATTTGACTGTAATTCGAACTCGACTCGCCGATTCCTCAATCCGAGCCGCTATCCATTACACCACAGTGCCTCCTCCCTTTTTACCATAAACTAGCATTTAAGGTAACTCATGTGGTGGGATAATAAACTACAGAAGAACTCAAAATTGATCGCTGAATTTAAGTATTGAATTTATGGCTAAGTTCAACGATAATTCTTCTGCTGCCACTTAATTTAAAGACGATTTGATGTACGTAGATCCTTTTTTCCCCTACAAACAATTATTTTTATTTTATGGGTGACAGAACAGAGGACAATTTATAAGATATAATTAATATAGTGTAAAGATGGGAAAACAGAAATTAGAATTAGTCATACATTCAGAAATTGAAGAGTTAGGATCTATTTCATAGCAATTTACTTTGTGAAGGATCAATATCTGTGTTATATATTATCTACTTCTAGGCAATATCACTCCTCAGGTTTAACTAATTTGCATATTGATTTTTAAAAAGTTTATTTTATTAATTAACTGTCCTTCATTATTGTTCTTTTATTCAAGGATTGTTTTAATTTTCATATCAGAAATAGTTCTTATATAGTGCAGAAAAGTCTTTGAAATTTGCGTTTTACTTGGCCTTCAACAAGTTGGTATCTATTTGTAAAACCTTCCTTAATTTTAACAAATCAATTTATGAATGAATTGTTCATGTAAAATTTTTGTTTCAAAGGTTTCAAGTACTGAATACATCTTACTTTGCGAAGCGATAGCGAGCGGGCGAATCCTGCTGGTCATAAATAAAGATATTTAACAAATAAAAAACCAACATGTCTTGAAGACTTCCAAAAGCAAGAACAACTAAAACGGATAGTATATATAAAAAGGAAAATAATGACATAATTATTCAAGATGTTGACTTTCCACACAAGCTTAAACGAAGTGACAACATTTGACTTGAAAATTCTATTTTCCTGATACACTGTTTCAAAAGAAAGATTTTATAAATTCCAAACCCCAGTAATGCCAAGAATTCGGTCAATGAATGCCGAATGTTTCCTTATAAGGAAACAGCTGGTATTACCATTACTATTCGTATATAGTAAGAATTTGATTATTGTTATATGTTAGGTTTCATAAAGAATCACCTCCGGACTGGCAGGTAGGACTAATTAGAAATACAGGTTCTTTAATCACTCTTTGATTTAGATGCTATCTGCTTATTAGCGTTTAGTGTTGTAGCTGTAAAAAATCTGACATTGCCCTGCCATACAGCCTAATAGAATGAGAGTGCACTGAAAGTGAGATGGACAGAGAGGTAGAAAGATAGAGAGTGAGTGTGGAGGGGTGAGTTGGACGGTGACAATTAATCTTTTTTTTTTTATTGTGGATTTTTTTTTTCTTTAAACAATTTTAAAATGTCAGGCGGATTTGACACACTGTCTTTTTAGACGTCAAGAATTAAAAGTAAAATGAATAAATATCTCGTCAGTGTCAAATTTTCTCATTAGTATTCAGTACAAAAAAAAACAACTATTTTATAGTCATATTGTCTTGGTACTTTTTCTTGGTTTTCCTTCTTTTTATTCACCGTCAGGTTATTTTTTTTCTGATTTATTTCTTCGTTTCTTTTCTTTCTTTTTTTTCAAAAAGCTATATATTCTTTCTTTTTTCTTTTCTTTTTCCAAACATAATAAACTGTCTTTCTTTGAAGCATAATGTTCTTACTTTCTTTCTTTTTACTCACTATATTTTTTTCTTCTTTTTCTTCTACTTCTTTTATTCTTTCTTCCTTCGTTCCATTCGCTATCACATTCTTTCTTTCCTCGTTCTATTTTTCTCTTACAGCTCTCCCCTTCCTTTCGTTCTTTCTTTATTTATTTATTTATTTCCACTTGTTAATTTACGCTGAGACTTTTCAGTAACTAGACGAATGACTGATTGGGAATACCAGGTCCAGTAAGGTTGAATGTGCAGGTGATGCAATGGATAACGACTCAAAATTGGAACTGAAGTGCTGTGTTCCAGTTCCAGTCAGGTTCGTTATATTCGTTAGGCGCAAATAAGCGAAAGATGTGGAAACTCCTATTCTCCCCGTAACTAAGGTTTTTTTTTTACATTGATGTTTATCCTTCACAAGGCTCAAGAGCCACTCCGGCTAGAGGGTTACAGAATAAGAAGTATAGTTTATGGGATATGTGGGTAAAAAAGACTTTAGACTTGAACAGGTTAAGATTGCAGTGATCGGGGAAGCGTCCTCTTAGAAGTCGGTTCACAAAGCAAGATTCGTGACAAGAAGCTGCTCAAGTGGACTTACATCTCACCCTTGGAATACGAAGGGAATGAGGGTGGTCCGCTACAATGAGCGGGTCATGGGCGTAAAGGTTAAAACTGAGATTAATTAGCAGGACTTGTATCAGTAAATCATTATTATCTAAAAAAAAATATTGCGATCGAAACATCTTCTCTGGTTCTAAAAAAGGTTGATAAACCGTAAAAACACAAGCCAATCAGTAAATATTTCTTTTTTTTTCTTCTGATAATCGCAAACGTTCTTTCTTTCTATCCTTTTTCTCTCTGTTTTGTTTTTGTTTTTGTTTTTTCAAACACCATAATCTTCATTCATTATTTCTACTCGCCAGGTCTTTCTGTCTTTCCACTTGCAAAATAAGTTTTTATTCCTGCTAAATCAATTTCTGTACTGTAAGAAAATCTATATTTTCTGATAGGTCAGATGTCACTCTTGTGTGTTTTGGAGCGAATTCTGATGTCTTTAGGACTATTGGTTTTACCATTATTATCATTTTAACGATTTTCTTATGAGTGCTGAAACTTATTGTATACAAATGGGGAATTACTTAAAGGTGTGGATATATATATATTTAATACTTTTAGCTTGGTTGAGCATAAGATGAGTGTAGAAAATTAACCAAAAATGACAGAAATAGACTAAAGAAGGATCTACGAAACGAGCTTAATTGGGCACTACTATCAGGTGGGTGAACGAGAGGGGTGAAAAGACTAAACGAAAATTGAGATTGTGACAGAATGAGATAGATAGATAGATAGATATACATAGCTACATATATATGAACGGAATCAGATAGATCGATAAATACATAGATTCTAAAGTTCTGAGAAATATTGTTAATATATATATATATATATATATATATATATATACACGCACACATATATATATATAAGCTTTTAAAAGCATATATATATATATATAATTATAAAAGTCAACATAGAAGTCAACACTTAGAGGCGATAGTCTGTTTCATGCTAGATGCAATCGTCAGGCCACGAGTGCTCTTATTTTTCTCGGATATTTATATATACGGGTCAGTGGTGCATTGTGGGTAGTCTATTTTGGCGGTTACTTTACCGGCAGTCGTTTATTTGTTTATTTATTTATTTGGGTTAAATTATTTTGCTTGTTTTTATGTTTTTCTTTTCTTATATATCTATTTATTTTTTTATTATTATTTTATTTTTATTTTGATCGGTGTTTTTATTAACGTAGTAAAAATTGTTTATATAGCTTATTTAATAGTTTTGTTTTTGTTTGGGAAGATAATTAAAGCTATTATTTTTGCGGGAACATATATATATATATATATATATATATATATATATATATATATATATATATATATACATAAATTACAAACATTATGTCTGCTTATTTGTTGCTTAATCCGTTCATATTCACGTATATTTATTTGTGTATTACAATCAAATGATGCAAGAAATGCACTGTAAAAGTGAAAATCACTTTTATTTCGCATGTACTGTCCATCTCTTTCTGATGATATATATATATATATATATATATATATATATATATATATATATATATATATATATATATAACGTTTCACAATCATAACCTTTCAGCTACTGCACTTTTCGTCCTTTCTTCTCTCTGGTTTCATAGAGATATCATTCATGTCATCTTTCACCTAGAGAAATGTCCAGAATATCATTAGTATACGACTTTTTTTTCTCAAATCAGTGATTAAAAATATCTTCATGCGAATGAATCATTTAGATTTAAAAGAAAGCAATCTTTAAGACTTGCGCCACAACATCACAAACCGACATTCTCGAAATAATAAAAGAACACACTCTCGAAATGCACCAATCACGAAACTAGAATGGAAAATAATTATATAATTCGGATGCTGATTTGCTACACTAACAAAAACAAAAGGGTTCAAAGAAATTATCATCTGTACTAGATAAAGCGATAACACTCGCCTACAAATGCTGTCGGTCCAAGCCAAGATTTTAGCCAGTTTTGGGACAATAACTTGTATTATTCTAAGATATCAATGTAAACATTGGATATAATGCCTGATGATAATGAGAGTGCAATTGTATTGTTCTAAGCTATGAGTAGAAATATAGACTTTAGATATCATACATGATGATAATGAGAGTGTAATAAATTAATCTTCGAATTCGTTCTGAATGGAATCACATTAAAGCCCTTGGACATAATCCCTTTACATAGTCTGCATGAAACATTAGTGATAGAAACTTTGGTTACGTATACGGTATTCTGGTATTTTAAAGCAAAAGACGATGCTGGAAAATGGATTTATCTATTTAGCAATCCAAACTTGTTAAAAATTAGCCAAAATATCCCATGCGCTATATACAAATGTGGTTGGCCTGAGTAAATGTTAGTGAAGGTGAGTAATCTATTTTCCTGAAATGTGTTTTAAAAAAATATTTTTAAATAAAAACTTAACCGCAGTACCTCGTCAGTAGCTTTTAATAAAACTTGTATAAAAGAGGGATTGCTGTCCAAATGCACAATTAGCTTGGCTTGGCTTGGCTTGGCTTGGTTTGGTTTGGTTTGGTTTACGGCATATCAACATCAATGGCTTACTTAAAACCGATTTTTATTGCTGC
>OZ038499.1:19320459-19357959 GCA_964036315.1 Acanthosepion esculentum
AGCGGTCTAAAATAGTATCCCTTTTTGTCTTATATCTATCTATCTATCTATCTATCTATGTTTCTCCCTTTACATATATATGTGTGTGTATGTGTGTGTTGTGTGTTCGTCCGCACGCGCGTGTGTGACACAAGGAATGATATTTTTAAAGAACATAAAATGACTCTAAATTAAGTTTTACTTACTTCCTACAGAAATGATTTCAATTGATATGTTAAAATGAACACCAACACAAGGGAAATGTTAAGAAAACTTGTGTGCGCGTGTGTGTGTGTGTATGTGTATGTGTATGTGTATGTGTGTGTAACGTATATGTATTTTTCTGAAATATGATTAATTTACACTATTTATTAAACCCATATTTTTATACATATATATATATATACATATATATGTGTGTGTTATGTTGTTATGCATACATTGGAAATAAAAAATCTCAATTCCTTCATCTTGCCTAAATAAACAGTCTAATTGGGATGCCGGCGGATCGTATTAAGCGTATCTCTTGTATTTTGCATCTTAATTAAGTGAAAAGTAAAAGAAAGTTCTTTTCACATCGCCCAGTTACTATTTTTTACGCCAAACTTAGACATGTGCAGCCACCTTTAAAGTACTTGTTGTCTTTGAAGACGCCGTTTGATCTTCAACCCAATCCAATTCCGTATTTATCGAATACAAACCCTGTGACACAGGCCAAATCGAATGAACAAGTACGAATATAGAGGTACCAATTACATAGATCTATGTGCTGTTTCCCTTCAGAACACGGGCAATTATGGTCCTCCACAACTTCCTATCTCTAGGGGTTTTTTTTTAGTAATGTCTTGTCTCTCTGGTATCCGTTCCACGCCATCGTTTCGTCATCCATTCACAAAAGCTGGGACGGCTACCTCCACCGTTACCTTTTATTTTTATTATTATTCACCTAATACACGGCCGAAGAGCCACTCAATGTAGAGGGTTACTAATTGAAGTTGTTTTAAATGCGTGTTAGTTGGCTGATTTGTTTTCTACAGCTCATCAACCCTTTACAGGTTACTTAAAGCCAGAACCTATTTTAAGATTGTAAGATTTTTTTTAGATAATAATCATTTAGCGATACAAGTTTTACTAATTAACCCATATTTGGGGGGAGATGGATTTATACCTTTCAAAAGAGTATTTTGCGCGTAATTGACGAACACCACTGTAATTGGAACTCGGGTCTCCGGTTAACAATTCCGAATCATTTTTCATTACACTACCCACACATCCAAGCTTACAGCACTTAAAATTCCGAAGCGGTCACCCTTCTAGGTACCTGACCAGCTTCAATGTTGCTTAATTTTGGTGATCGTACGGGGACCGGTGTTTCAACGTGATATGGCCGTACGCTTTAAACAGTCTAAGGAAAATTCACCCGTGAAGAAGGCAACAGGAAAATTCACCCGTGAAGAAGGCAACAGGAAACCACTCGGCCTTTCTTTTCCAAGAAGCAAAGACTATTCACTTATAATAAAAGGAATGAATGTGGAGGGTAAGGATCATCTAATGTCTCATGCCTTTTCATGTTCAACTTCACATTAAACCCTTGGAAAAAGACCTGGATGCGTCTCATCTCCCTTCGTGTATTCTTAAAAAATAATTTCCCCTCGAGCAAAGCAGTAAAGCCACTAAGACGCAAAGGGGTTACTGAGTGTGAAGTAATCAGAGACAAAAAAAGCATTATTAAGGAGAGAGAACAATAAAAGAAGAGTAATCAAAAAGACAGTAGATAACGATTGACATTGCATTTCCATTTTTGAAGATCAATGTTCACTGGGAAGCAAGAAGCCGGAGGAGAGTTCGACAAGCAAGAAGTGCGATAGAAGAAACTTTTAGCATAGAACTTGCGGTGATATCTAGCCAGCTCAACTCACAATTGATGAGATCTCGACGTGAGTCTAGTACTGCGCTTAAATTCATAGAGTCTAGCTACCATAGCGAAGAGCTCATTCGCACAATTACCATGAAAGTATTTACAAAACCAAGCCACAGAGAAGCAACCTTACAGCGGTGGGTAAATGACTGAAGCCGAGCTGCCAGATCAGGACCAATAATATTGCTGATTCTTCTTTAGATCTTTTCAAGTTTATGTAATTAACTGATTACAGCAATTAGCAAATGGTTAATTTGTTTCAAAGATCATTTCACTCCGAGCAAGGCAATGAAGCCACTAAGACGCAAAGGGTGACTGGGTGTTAGAAAAAAGAACATCATTATTAAAAAGAGAGATTAGAAGAACAGAAATTAAGCAGACTGTAGCTAACGATTGACATCGGATTTATGTTTCTGAAGATCAAAGTTGACTGGAAAGCAAGAAGCCGAATAAGATTTCCGCAAGCGAGAAGTGCGATAGAAGAAACTTCTAGCATAGAACTTGCGGTTACATCTAGCCATTTAAACGGTAAAAAGGTGAGATATTGCCGCCAATCTATTAATACGCTTAATTTCACGGTACCATAGGGGAAAAGTTCTTCCGTACTGTTACTACGAAAGTGTTTATGGAAAAGGCATAGGGAAGCCAAATTACAGCGGTGGGAAAGTAACTGAAGCCGAGATGCCAGATTAAGACCAATTAAATTGCAGATTCTTCTTTGGATTTTATTAAGGATATCTAAATATATAGCAGTAGCACTGGACCATATGCGGCAGCAATATTCAAAGCAATGTCGAATGGTTGACTTATAAATATGTCAGATAGAATCGAACGGGAAAAATTGTATAACCCGAAGGTATAGTTTAACTGGCAGTATACACTGAGCTCTCTAGCTGTGTACAGGCACGAGAAGAACTAATAGAAAAACTATGTGTTCAAAACTGTACGGAATGCAATGGCTAAGCACTTTTTACGCTAAAAGAGAATGGCAAGTCACAGACACTTGAAGAACGCCAGCGAACGCAATAGATGAGACATTATGATAATAACACAAAGATGAAGTTATGAACCCGACTGTAAATAATATTTTATTTTTTTTAATTTAGAGTTCCATAAAGATTTGCTCAGATGTCAACTGTAGAAACTAATTATCTTATATAGGTCAGCCACCAAATTGTGAAAATAATTATATAATAGCTGATATATAAAAGTATTACTCAAAAATCTTTACCTATTTCCTTATGAAGAAACCGATACAGAATTAAATTTTAAAATCGATTTTAACTATCTACTTTTATATATGGAAGTTTAAAAAAAAAACACACACAGTTGCAATATGTACAAGTATATGTCATATTGTAAAAGTGATTTCTTGCATTTTTCCCAGTTTCAAGAATATTCCATTGATGTAACGTTGTTCGAAGTAATTTTTTCCCGAAATCTGCGTGTAACCGAGGAATGAGAACACATCGCTAAAATTGATTTTAGAATCGAATTCTATAAATTTAATATTTCCATTCTTTCTCGTTTATGATCCTATGAGGAAATGTTTCAAATTTTTGCATTGAATATTGCAAAAATCTAATATCCGAAAATATTTCCCAAAATAATTTAATTTCGAAAGCTTAAATATACTTTTAGCTTAAATAACAATGGACAAAACGCAGTATACAGAAAAACTCGAAGGGATGGGCAAAACGCAGTATACAGAAAAACTCGAGACTTCATTAGTAATGAGATCTATAGTAAAGAAAGATCCAAAACTGAAAACAGAACGAAAACGGTCGCAGATCCTAATCAAGAACAAGGACCACTTCCCACCTAAGTCATACAGGCAGTTGTCACAACGTTACAGCAAGCTATCTCATATATACGGTCACGGGCACCTCGAGGCGGTGTAATGGTTAGCAAGCTTGGCTCGCTAAAACAATTACGACTGAGTAGTGAGTTCGTTCCTCACTGGGTACCCCCTAATTTCGGCCTTGTGCCACATCAAAGCTACGCTTGGAAAATTAATATATACGGTTTCTCCAAAATTAACAAAGACTGTATTCCGCTCAGGCAAATTGTTAGCTGCCAATGCTCTGTGTGTCACCCTCTGAGTCGCTTCCTTGTGGATATAATAGACCCATTAATTGGAAAGTCACCATGAATTCTATTGTAACGATATCATTTTGCACACTGGCTTTTAATAACAAGGTAGACTGAGCAATCTACTTTTGTGCGGCAACAAATCTAAAAGAAGAAAATCTCTGACTTTCAAATCGAGGAAAACGCAAGTGCAAATCGTTCCAATATCGTCCCCAAGAATATATCGCAAATTACGGTTAATAAAGAAGTGATGGGGGCATTTGAAAATTATATGTAATAATTTAGAGAGCGAGAGAGAGAGAGAGAGAGAAAGAAAAGTGAAAGAAAATTAAAAAAAACATTATTGAGGTCTAGAGTTAATTAAAGGAATTAATCGGGTGGAGCACTTTAGGATCGCCACCTAATCTGTAAACGTATTCAGGGATTAATTGAATTTAAAAAGAATAACCATAAGGTCTTCTTCTTATTATTATTATTATTATTATTATTTTCTTTAATATCTGGCGATTACACATTTCTTTCCGGGTCCTACCCAGGGACCTAAGGTTAGGAATGGCATCATGACACTTTCCACTGAAAAAAAAAAATAATAATAATTACATAGATAAAGTCCTTCGTAAAGTGTGGACTATATTTGTCAGATCAATTTTTTGTATCTCTTTGAGGCATGGGCTTCCAGGGATCCCTTCAATTAGTCTACTGGAATCTTTTCCAACCAGTCCAATGGCTCCAACAACAACAGGGAGTGTTGATGTTCCCATGTGCCACATTTTTGAGATTTCTATTTCAAGGCCCTTGTATTTTGACAGCTTTTCGAATATCTTCAAAGATACATTGCAGTCTGCAGGGACTGCCATATCAATAAGGAGGCACTTATTTTGTTTGTGGTCTTTAATAACAATGTCTGGGCGGTTGGCTTTGATTGTTCTGTCAGTGTGTATTGTGTAGTCCCATAGAATTGTAACAGGTCCTATCTCCGTAACCGGGTCAGGGTGGTGTTCGTACAAATTTCTTCCAGTTTCCTTCCCATAGGAGTTGCAAATTTTCCAGTGCAGATATTGGCCCACTCTGTCATGCCGGGTTTTATATTCAGTGGGTGCCAATATCGTGCAACCTGATATAAGATGATCAATGGTTTCTGGATATTTGTCACAGAATCTGCATCTTGGGCTAACACAGTATTTTAGTATATGTGCTTGATAATTCCTAGTTAACAAGCATTGGTCTTGTGCGGCAATGATAAAACCCTCAGTTTCACCTTTCAACCCTGCACTACGTAGCCACTGATGGGTTCGGTTTTTGTCTACGTCAGCTTGTTTGGTACGGGCAGAGTATTGGCCATGGAGCGGTTTATTTTGCCATTGTTTCTGTATCTGGTCGGTCGCATTTCTCTTTGCATTCTTTTTAAAGTTTTTTGCAGCTTCAGTCGGTGTACAGTGATGTATTTGAATTTCTGTGCCCATTTGAAGCTCTTTTTTGAATTTTTCGGCTTCCTTTACTACAGAGTAGAGACACTTACTACTTTCATGTTCCTTGACACATACCATCATCCAGTCTTCTGTATTTTCCAAGTATCTTTGGAGGCCAATTGTTGTACATTTGTAGGATAGTTCTAGTTGAACTAGTCCTCTGCCTCCTTCGGATCTGGGCACATACAGGCGATCAATATCAGCTTTGGGATGATGCATGCGGTAGCAAGTGAGGATCTTTCTCGTTTTGGCGTCCATTCGCTTAATTTCAGCTATGGTCCTTATTATTATTATTATTATTATTATTATTATTATTATATTCCCTTTGATTTCTGGTGTGTGCTCATTCAAGGTCCCGACCAATGACTTAAGGGCAGAAATGGCGTCATAACATTTTCCACTGAGCTACTTGAAAAAAATCACACATATTTTACATAGATAAAGCCCTTCGTAAGGTGTGGGTTGTACCCATGAGAATAAATTTTTGTATTTCTTTAAGGCATCGGCTCCCAAGTATCCCTTTCATGAGTCTACTGGAATGTTTTCCAATCAACCCGAGGGCTCTAACTACAACAGGAATTGTAGATGTTCTCATGTGCCACATTTTTGAGATTTCGATTTCAAGCTCCTTGTATTTTGATAAGTCTTTAAAGATCTTCAACGATACATTGCAGTCTGCAAGGACTGCCATCTTAATAAGGAGGCAGTTTTTATGTTTGCAGTCTCTAATCACGATGTCAAGGGAAATAGCGTTGATTGTTCTCTCTGTGTTTATTGTGAAGTCCCATAAAATTGTTACAGGTACTATCTTCGTAAATGGGTCTGGTTGGTGTTCATACTAATTTCTTTCAATTTCTTTTCCTTAGAAGTTGCAGATTTTCCAATGCAGATATTGACCCACACTGTCATGTCGTATTTGATATTCACAGGGCGCTAATACAATGCAAACTGATACAAGATGGTCAATTGTTTCTGGATATTTATCACAGAATATGCATTTGGGGCTAACACATTTTTTCAGTATGTGTGGTTGATAATTTCTAGTTAGCAAACATTGGTCCTGTGTAGCAAGAATGAAACCTTCGGTTTCAGCTTTTAACCCTGTACTACGTAGCAACTGATGAGTACGGGCTTTGTCTACATCAGCTTGTTTGGTACGGGCTGTTTGTTTGGTTTGGATTTTTTTACGGCATATCAACCTCAATGGGTCTTTTAATGCCGACAAAATTTTTAATCATGTTGCTGCTTCAGTGGGTGCATTGTGCTTTACTTGTATTTGTGCACCCATTTGAAACTCGATTTTGAATTTGTTGGCTTCTTTTATTATGGAATAAAGACGCTTACTACTTTCATGTTCTTTCACACATATCATCAGCCAGTCTTCTATAGTTTCCAGGTATCTTTGAGGGCCAACTATTATTATTATTATTATTATTATTATTATTATTATTATTATTATTATTATTATTATTATATTTTCTTTAATTTCTGGTGTGTACACATTTCTTTCCGGATCTCGCCCAGTGACCTAAGGTTAGAAATGTCATCATGACATTTTCCACTGACAAAAAAAGACATCATCATCATCATCATCATCATTATCATTATTATTATTATTATTATTATTATTATTATTATTATTATTATTATTATTATTATTCTTCTTCTTCTTCTTCTTCTTCTTCTTCTTCTTCTTCTTCTTCTTCTTCTTCTTCTTCTTCTTCTTCTTCTTCTTCTTCTTCCTCCTCCTCTTCTTCTTCTTCTTCTTCTTTTTCTTCTTCTTCTTCTTCTTCTTCTTCTTCTTCTTCTTCTTCTTCTTCTTCTTCTTCTTCTTCTTCTTCCATAGTAACTCCCTCTACTTCTTCTTCCCTTCTTTTTTTAATTCTTTTTATTTTTCATTCAGCAATCACTTCTTTTTCTTCGCCAATCATTTATTTGCATAGTGTCCCTCTCTACATTTTCTTCTTCTTCTCCCCTATCTTCTTCTTCTCCTTCTTCTTCTCCTTTAAAATATTTATTTTTGTACTTTCATAGTGCTTTGTTTTTGTTTGGGGGGATTAACTATTTGTCCATAGCGGGGTCCCAACAAGTGCTACCATCCCGGTTCCTAGTAGACCTGGAAATAACAACATTTAAGAGGTGGTTCCACACGCCTCAAAACCTCCGATCAGAGGGTTTGCTGCTGGTCACAGTGAGCGGCACGCTCTCAATGAGGCACCATGATTTGGACATATATTGCCAAGGTTCTAAACCAGAGGAGGAGGATTTGTACTTTTTCTTGTTTTTTATTTAGGGATTATTTATTATTTAATTACAATACCCTGGCATTTTATTAAACTGTTTTTTTCATCAAAGTATGTTTTATTTTATTTATTTAATAATTATTGGTTTGGAAACAATGTCCCTTCACAACTTTTATTAATAGTAATGTACAAATATGTGCGGGAACTTCGTTTCAAACCCAGTAGAAAACAATTTTAAAAAGTACTGTACATGTATTCAAGTTTAACAATCCATCAAGATTTTCTATTGATTAAATTTGTAAAACTCCTTTATAAAAATAATTTCTGTAAACGTATATGCAATAATATTGAAAAGAAAGACATTTTTAGTAACATATATATATATATATATATATATATATATATATATATACAGTGCTGTTCGATAAACGTGAGTCACCTAAATGTTCTCTTTTCCGATGAAACGAAAGTTGAGCTAAATTCAAAGAATAAGCGATCTAAAATCCGAAGAAGAAGCTTTGAAAGCTCTTTGAATTTAGCAGTAAGTACTGTCAAGCATCCGTTCAGTATAATGTTATGGGGATGCTTTTCTTTTCATGGAACTGGTTTCTTAAAACATATTGAAAGGTCCCTCAGGGGAGAGCAGTACAAGAAAATTTTAGAGTCTTGTCTGCTCCCTTCTGCTCAAAGGGTGCAAATCGACACCACCAAGCTCCTTTTTATGCAGGATAATGCTCCCTGTCACAAATCAAAATTTATGAAGGAATACTTTGATCAGAAGCAGGTAAGTGTTATGACATGGCCGCCCCAATCTCCTGACCTCAACCCCATAGAAAACGTATGGAGCATTATAAAGTAAAGGCTCTCGAGAAAGCAGTTGAGCAACAAAGAGGATTTGATTGTGAATTTCATATCTGAATGGAATTCAATGCTTGGAGATGAGATTTGCCAGAACCTAATCAAGTCAATGCCAAAAAGGGTTGAAAAGGTTATTCAAAATAAAAGAGGACCCATAGATTATTAAATATTTCGAACTATATTACCTATTATAAATAAATTATGCCTCTATTATTCTTTATTTAAAGCTGTTCGGTTATGTTTCTATTGATTACTAAATAAGTAAAGTGAGTCAGTTTTTTGCACAGAATTTTTCCCTAAATCTCATTTATATCCAAAATTATAATTATCAATAGAATACCTTAGGGTGAGTAAACTTTTTTACTGGGTGGTCGGGAAGAGGTCTTTATATTAGTAAGATTAAAAATTAGTTTGAGCCCAAAAACAATAGGCGAAAAAATTTTAAGTAAAAAGAATCAGGTGAGTCACTTATCGAACAGCATTGTATTTGGAATGTACCTTTTGAGTCGGTTTGGTTTGATTTATTTTGTTTTATTGCGTATCAGTCTCAATGGGTTATTTAGTGCCGATAAGATTTTTACAATAAATTCGTATAAATAGAATGTGGATTCTTTGTAAGAAATCAGTTTGTCGGAGATCAGGTTTCATTGACGCATTTTTGCAAGGAGGGTTTTTGTCGAGAGTCAAATGTATTGCTGGTAATTTTTTTTTCAAAGAAGTATTACTGCAAATTTCTTTTCTTTTTCAAAATTATATTGTTGCTATTTTTTTCTTTCAAAAAAGTATTGCTGTTAATTTTTTTTAATTATTTTTTCAGAATTGTATTGTTTGTAATTTCTTTTTTCAAAAATGTATTGCTGGTGATATTAAAAAAGAAAGAAAATGATGTATTGCTGTATTTTTTTTAACTTTTCATAAATGTATTGCTGGTAAATTTTTTTCAAAAATGTATTACTGGAGATATTTTTCTCAAATGCATTGCGGGTATTTTTACTATGAAAATGTAATTTTATACTTTCGTAGTGTTTTGACCCCAGTCTGTGGTTTAACTTTTGCTCACCCGGGTCGTCGTCGTCGTCGTCATCGTCGTTGTCGTCTTCTTCTTCTTCTTCTTCTTCTTCTTCTCCTTCTTCTTCTTCTTCTTCTTCTTCTTCTTCTTCTTCTTCTTCTTCTTTATTCTTCTCCGCTAACTCCTCTTACTTTGACTTATTCTTCCCCTTCTCTTTCTTCTTTCTCCCGTACTTTTTCTTCTTTTTCATATCTTTCTTCTTCTTCTTCTTCTTATTCTTCTTCTTCTTCTTCTTCTTCTCCACCATCTCCTCCTCTTTGGACTCATTTTTCCCCTTCTCTTTCTTCTTCCTCCCATTCTCTTTCTTCTTTTTGATATTCTTCTTCTTCTTCATTATTATTATTATTATTATTATTATTAATCGTCTTCTCCTTCCATGTCTGTTCAGGAGATTGTTGATCGTGACCCTCCACAATTTCTTCTTCTTTGTGGTTCTTACTAAATTGCATTTTTATGCTCGAGAGAGAGAATGTTATGTACTGTTTTCCTTTGTCACTCGCCTTCAATATGCCATGTGAGTGTTATATTCTGCAAGCCCTCCTTCCTGTTTATGTGACCTAGACACTTCAATTGCCTCCTCCTGATGTTAAGTATAAGTGTCCTTTTTGTTTTCATTTTCTCTGAATGTTAGTTGCCGATCATCTATTCAGTCCATGGTGTTCTCAGCATCCCTCTCTGAAACCAGATTTTCAGTTCCTTCAAGCCTCTTCTTCATCTGCGAAGAGACTGTTCAGCATTCTCTGCCATATAGGCGGACTGATTTTAAATAAACACTTCAGAACTGCTTTGTTTCCTGTTAATACTTTGCTTAGCTTCTGAAAGGCAGCTTTCGAGTTCCCAATGTACCTTCAAGCTTCAGTGTCACAATTTGAGTCCTCTATTAGATTATACTCTCTTTTCTTCTCTTCATTACATTCTAGACGTCCCTGTAATTTCCTTGCTATCAACACTGTGTCATCTTTTTATCTTAAGTTGTTAAGGTTGTGGCTATCAGATTTCCAATTCCAAATCGTTATCCATCACACTCCACGCACATCCTAGTTTCAGAGACGGATATGCAATGTGATAGTTCCTGATCTGGCATCTTGTCTACAATCATTTTCTCAGAGACTTGCTGTGGCTTCCCTCTGTCTTTTCTACGAATAATTTCATGGCAAATAAACTGACGAGCTACTGTCATTGGTACCCAAACTGCATGAATTTAAGCGTGCTACTAGGTTGGCATCTCGGTTCCCACACTGTCACTGTCGAAACGGTTAAATGTAGTCGTCTCTTCTACTCCAACGGCTTCTTATCTCGCACTTCCCGACAGTGAAACTCCCTTCCACCTACTTGCTTCACTGATAGCTATAATCTTCAAATATTCAAATGTAATGTCAATCGACATCTTCTGATGCCTAGATCTTGATCCCCGTCCTTCTCGTTATCCTTTCCTCAAACACCCCCCTCTTTAATCTTACCCCCACTCGCTGTAGCCCTTGCGTGCTAGTAGCACTCCCGCCTTGCTTGGGATGATATGCTTAAAAAAGTTTACTGTACCTGCTATTCCTAAGCGGTTACCCATCTAGGTACTGACCAGTGTTTCAACCGGGTGTGGCCGTAAGCCCGCATATCAGAAGGGAAAACGTGTATGCCATAGGTTGCAAGTAATATTACTGCATAAATTATCTAAATTTCAAATTAACGTTTTTACATTGAACACTGTCGACAGCTGCTATTTATTCTAAAAATGATTAGCAAATTAATTGCAGCAAAAGATGAAAATTTTAAAAATATCATTTAAGTGACTTATTCGGCACGGAGGAGGTGTAGAGACTTTCAGGAGAACTGTACTTCTTGGGTGCGGTCAAAATAATCACACGATTTTGAGCCATAACTAATTTCATGTCTAATTATAGTTAGATATAAGAAGTGTTTCCATTGGACAATAACCGAATAATGGTTTGGTTTGGTTTAGTTTGGTTTAGTTTTGGTTTTGGTTTGTTTTACAGTATATAAACCTCAATGGGTTATTTAATGCCAAGATTTTTATTTCTGGTAATATTTTTGTTCAAAAATATATTGTTGTTTATATTTTTTCAGAAATGTTTTGCTGTTAAATTTTTTTTCCCAAAAAGTATTGCTGGCAATAATTCTTTCAAACGTGTATTGCTGGTAATATTTTTTTTTCAAAAATGTATTGCTGGTAATATTGTTTCAAAAATGTATTGCTGGTAAAAAAGATTTTCTCAAAAATATATTGTTGTTAATATTTTTCCTTCGTCCTGGGTAAGAAAGACGTTAAACTACATCCGCGTCCTGGGTAAGACGTTAAACTACGTCCAGCAGCAAGTCCTCTGATCAGGAGGTTTTGAGGAACGTGGAACCACCTCTTAATTGGTGGTGTTCCCAGGTCCACCCTAACCCGGGGTGGTAGCACTTGTTAGAGTCCCAGCTATGGGCAAATAATTACCCATTACCAGCAAAACTTTTTTGAAAAAAATTATTACCAGCAGTACAATTTTGAAGGAAATATATAACCAGAAACAGATTTTTGACAAAACAAAATATTACCAGCAATAATAAATTATGTCGGCATTAAATAACCCATTTTTTGCCGTAAAAGAAATAAACCAAACCAAAGAATACATATTCTATTCATACAAATCTATCCTAAAAATGTTGTCGGCATTAAATAACCCATTGAGGTTGATATGCATTTAAACAAAATAAATAAATAAATATTTTTCCTTGACGAATGTATTGTTGGTAGTATTTTTCTCAATAATGTATTGCCTGTAATGATTTTTCCTTCAAAAAATTATTGATGGCATTAAACCTATTTTTACACTTTTATACAGTATTGACCCCAGTTTGCGTGTTAACTATTTGCCCATAGTTGGGACACCAACATGTCCTACCACCCTGAGTCAGGGTGGACCTGGGAACACCAGCAATTAAGAGGTTGTTCCACGCTCCACAAAACCTCTTGATCAGAGGCCTTGCTGCTGGATGTAGTTTATCGTCTTAGCCAGGAAACTCAAATAATGGAATATGAAGAGTTCGAAATTAAACTTTAGGTTTCAAATTTCATTTACAAGTCTTTCGGCCTTAAGATGGTAAAAGCAATTGTAAACCATCCACTATTTTCCAAAGTAGTTAGTCTCAGTTAATAAAGAAAAGGAATATGTGAAGGGGTACTAAATACACTGCACTGAAGCGATACAGCCTTTTTGTTTTAATTTCGTATCTAATTTTCAAATCAATAGGAACTTACATTAATTTTCAATATTATGCCGGATAACGCATCTTCTTGTAAAAAAATAGAATTATATTATTGCATCATTGAGCATGCAGTATTTCTTTAAATTTGAGTAGAATGCCTGACAATCGGACTAAGAATGCCTTCCGGATATAAGGAATTGGTTACAAAGTCCGGATATGAGGAATTCCGGATATGAGGGATTCCGGATATGAGGGATTCCGGATATGAGGGATTCCGGATATGAGGAATTGGTTACAAAGTTCGAATATGAGGAATTCCGGATATGAGGGACATTAAAACAAACGCTGATATTTCTTTATACAGTAGAATCCCTGGCAACCGGACTCAGAAGGTCTTCCGGATATGAGGAATTGGTTACAAAGTCCGGATATGAGAGAGTTATATTTAGATTAAAATAAAAGAACTGAAATCAAGTTTAACATTTATTTTCAATGTTTTATAGTAAACAAATAAGCTAATGGTGAGTAAAATATAACGGAATTGATTTTAAGGAAAACGAAATAAATTATGTAATGTTAATGAAAATTCATTAAATTAACTATGCCATGTATGCAAAACTGTTGTGGTAGGATCCACCTAATTTGCATAGCGGAGTACCGACGATATAAATATGGTTGGTACCGGAAGACAGGGGGGCGAATCAAGAGATCCAACTAGAGACTCTGCCCGACTGCGACTTAGTAACCACATTCTCCAGGAACGGTCTTCCCAGGAATATACAAAAGACTATATGTAAATATTGTGTACACTTTCTTGTTTCAATACATTTTATTCTAACTACATTTTGTGTTTGCATTATTATTCCATGCATTAGTCAAGTTTCAACAAAGACAAATAATGTAACGAGGATTTTTTTAATCGTTGTTGCATGGTATGATTCTTTCTCTTCTAATGTCATTCTCAACTTTTTTCGTATTTCGTTTTGCTTTTGTTCTTGAAATTTTTTTATACAAAGACATTTTTAACTCTGCGTGCGTTATTGCGATCATCATAGCTGAATGCTGGCTTTCTTTCCATAAAACTGACAACATTTTCAATAACTTTTTCAATTTCAGTCCAGGTTTCATCACAGTCATGTTTTTTATTTCCTTGTTCATTCTGACAGTGTGAACTCTGGAGAATAGTTTCTCTGGAAGATTTTATATCATACAATGTTGACTTTCCTAGGATGAACTCAGCCATTCGTTACAGTGAACTTTCACCAGCCTCTAATCTGTTTACAATTTCCACTTTTTGCGATAACTCCAGAGTTGTTCTTTTCCTTTTAATCCCATCATCTTTTGCACCAATACAAGCCACTAGGGTAAAATAAGCATAGACAATTATCCACAGTAAATTTCCTGAAAAACAGAAATTTCAAACCAGTTACATCACACCCAAATACTTCAAATATACACATGAAAATCTGTCATTGAACTAGAGAGGAGAGATCGGTATTAATAGCGATGCCAAGGCAAGCAACGATTGCAGTGGTGGTATCAGCTATTTTGGGGCCAAGCCCGCGTGAACTAGCTCGGGCTCTCCTAATTAAACTATGTGTCACATCCAGCATGACTGAGATGGCAAGTAGATATAGAATAAGATACGCGAGTGTTATAGTGATTTTCCAACCGTAGCTTCGATGTGGCACAAGGCCGAAAGTATGAGACACCCAGTGAGGATGGAACTCGCAATTCACTCGTAATGGTTCTAGCGAGACAAGCTTGTTGACCGTTACATCAGGTGCCCACACGAATATTATATTCTGGCCGATAAGAAGAGTTCATTCTTCTGCTTATAATATTTACAGAATCCACAGGTGGCATCCCCAGGCTGTACCTCTTCTTCGAGAGAGAGGGCTGGGATTATTGCCCGGCGCCTGACTGAAGAATTTTTCCACGTTACTACATATAAACTCAGGAGGTCATAAAAAATGAAGAGGGATACCTTGTTGAATGATTCATCGGGACTATTAACCTTTAACACACTGCTAGGTATATTGTTGCATGGTTGAAATAAGGCGAAGAACACTTAATATATAAAAATATATATAAATATATTTATTGTTCAAATTGCAGAAAATGGCTAGCATCAGGGAGAATCATCTAGGTTAGGATTGCGCACACAAGAATTGACAGGACACCTCTAACCAGCCTCTCTGTCCAGATCAAGAATCGGACTGGTTTTATAACATTTGAACACACACGCAACTTCATGATTTCTTCCGGTATGTTGCCTATGTAACTTCCTGTAGCTATACCTCTTCCGGCATGCGCCCACGGAAGCACGCATTTCCTTCCGCTCAGGACACCTGTTTGCCCAGTTTATTCAAATCTCAGGACACCTGTGCGTCCTGATTATTTTAGCCAGCGGATACATTTCCTGTTTATGCTATCACCAGTTTCGATTTCCGCTCACATACTGATGCAGCGGAAGTAAGGCCAAAAGTCTTTCCTCAAATGATATCCAACAACTGCATTATTCACTAATTTCCTTTACACTGTATTGTTTTACGAGATCTACTGCACTACTTAATTTCAGTCATGGTCATTTTCTGTTTCCATAGCAGGATATGACAACACAACTTCAAAATTCATCTGAGTCACTTTGCAAGCAAATTTACCCCAAGTGTGTCAAATGTTAATAAATAATTATAAAAAGCGAACGAATTTATGTAATAACCTAATAAATACAATGCACCTCAGCTGCGACTTGAACACATTTCGCAAATTGACATGTTCATGCTAATATTCATTGAGCCAAATTCGCAGTTTCACGATCAGGCTGTGTGCACAATATAAAATCCATTGTGTGCTATATGACTGCGTAATATTTTACATGTATGCACATAATGCAAAACTATACCCCAAACACCGATACACACCCACATATATACACACGAACATGTACACGCACGTACAACCCACGCCATGTTTCACTACGACCTATCCTTGATCACGCTAAACATTCAAGCAATATTGACTCCGACGTCATTCCATTTAATAAAAGAAAAAAAACGTCTGAACAAGTACACATTTGCATTAGGCTCTTGCTGGCTGCCAAGGGCGAAAACTCTGGCATACAATGAAACAGAGGTGGTTAAGCGCGCAATTTCACACGCATTACATCTCGCGCAGATGAGAGCTGAACATGCTACACCTACGCACCATCGCCGGTTTCCAGCAGTTGAGGCTCATGCGCCCCTTCTTTGCCAGAGAATTCTTTTCTTACCAATTCTACTTTCTTTCCGCCATTTCTCGCTATTGCTTTCGTTCTTCCTTTCTTTATTCCTTCCTTTCTTCCTTCCTTTCTTTCTTTCTTTCTTTTAAGTTTTCAGCGTTTTATTTCTTTCTTTCCTTTACTCCCTCTCTGTCAGTCTCTCTCTACATATAGCTTTCAGTCTCTTCACAACTATCTAAACTTGTTCATATCTATATAACTATCAGCCTGGTCCTCTATCTACCCATCTATCTCAGACACTTCATACCTATCTATCAGCATGTTACTCTATTTACTTATCTATCTATCTACTAGCCTGTTCCTCTCTCGAGCCCTATCTATCTATCTATCTATCTCAGTCTCTTCATATCTATCTATCTATCTATCTATCTATCAGTCTGTTCCTGTTTTTTTATCTATCTCAGTCTGATCATATCTATCTATCTATCTATCTATCTATCTATCTATCTATCTATCTATCTATCTATCTATCTATCTAGCCCTAGGTATGTTCATACCTATCTGTCTGTCTATCTATCTATCTATCTATCAGTCTGTTCCTATTTTTTATCTATCTCAGTCTGATCATATCTATCTATCTATCTATCTATCTATCTATCTATCTATCTATCTATCTATCTATCTATCAGTCTGTTCCTATTTTTTATCTATCTCAGTCTGATCATATCTATCTATCTATCTATCAGTCTGTTCCTATTTTTTTATCTATCTCAGTCTGATCATATCTATCTATCTATCTATCTATCAATCTAGCCCTGGGTATGTTCATATCTATCTATCTATCTATCTATCTCAGTCTCTTCATATCTATCTATCTATCTATCTATCTATCTATCTATCTATCTATCAGTCTGTTCCTATTTTTTATCTATCTCAGTCTGATCATATCTATCTATCTATCTATCTATCTATCTATCTATCTATCTATCTATCTATCTATCTAGCCCTGGGTATGTTCATATCTATCTATCTATCTATCTATCTCAGTCTCTTCATATCTATCTATCTATCTATCTATCTACCTATCTATCTATCTATCTATCTATCAGTCTGTTCCTGTTTTTTATCTATCTCAGTCTGATCATATCTATCTATATATCTATCTATCTATCTATCAGTCTGTTCCTATTTTTTATCTATCTCAGTCTGATCATATCTATCTATCTATCTATCTATCTATCTATCAGTCTGTTCCTATTTTTTATCTATCTCAGTCTGATCATATCTATCTATCTATCTATCTATCTATCTATCTATCAGTCTGTTCCTATTTTTTATCTATCTCAGTTTGATCATATCTATCTATCTATCTATCTATCTATCTATCTAGCCCTGGGTATGTTCATATCTATCTATCTATCTATCTCAGTCTCTTCATATCTATCTATCTATCTATCTATCTATCTATCAGTCTGTTCCTATTTTTTATCTATCTCAGTCTGATCATATCTATCTATCTATCTATCTATCTAGCCCTGGGTATGTTCATACCTATCTGTCTATCTATCTATCTATCTATCTATCTATCTATCTATCTATCTATCTATCTATCTATCTATCTATCTATCAGTCTGTTCCTATTTTTTATCTATCTCAGTCTGATCATATCTATCTATCTATCTATCTATCTATCTATCTAGCCCTGGGTATGTTCATATCTATCTATCTATCTATCTATCTATCTATCTATCTATCTATCTATCTATCTATTTAGCCCTGGGTATGTTCATATCTATCTGTCCTTCTATCTATCTATCTATCTATCTATCTATCTATCAGTCTGTTCCTATTTTTTATCTATCTCAGTCTGATCATATCTATCTATCTATCTATCTATCTATCTATCTAGCCCTGGGTATGTTCATATCTATCTATCTATCTATCTATCTATCTATCTATCTATCTATCTATCTATTTAGCCCTGGGTATGTTCATATCTATCTGTCCTTCTATCTATCTATCTATCTATCTATCTATCTATCTATCAGTCTGTTCCTGTTTTTTTATCTATCTCAGTCTGATCATATCTATCTATCTATCTATCTATCTATCTATCTATCTATCTATTTAGCCCTGGGTATGTTCATATCTATCTGTCCTTCTATCTATCTATCTATCTATCTATCTATCTATCAGTCTGTTCCTGTTTTTTTATCTATCTCAGTCTGATCATATCTATCTATCTATCTATCTATCTATCTATCTATCTATTTAGCCCTGGGTATGTTCATATCTATCTGTCCTTCTATCTATCTATCTATCTATCTATCTATCTATCAGTCTGTTCCTGTTTTTTTATCTATCTCAGTCTGATCATATCTATCTATCTATCTATCTATCTATCTATCTATCTATTTAGCCCTGGGTATGTTCATATCTATCTGTCCTTCTATCTATCTATCTATCTATCTATCTATCTATCAGTCTGTTCCTGTTTTTTTATCTATCTCAGTCTGATCATATCTATCTATCTATCTATCTATCTATCTATCTATCTATTTAGCCCTGGGTATGTTCATATCTATCTGTCCTTCTATCTATCTATCTATCTATCTATCTATCTATCAGTCTGTTCCTGTTTTTTTATCTATCTCAGTCTGATCATATCTATCTATCTATCTATCTATCTATCTATCTATCTATTTAGCCCTGGGTATGTTCATATCTATCTGTCCTTCTATCTATCTATCTATCTATCTATCTATCTATCAGTCTGTTCCTGTTTTTTTATCTATCTCAGTCTGATCATATCTATCTATCTATCTATCTATCTATCTATCTATCTATTTAGCCCTGGGTATGTTCATATCTATCTGTCCTTCTATCTATCTATCTATCTATCTATCTATCTATCAGTCTGTTCCTGTTTTTTTATCTATCTCAGTCTGATCATATCTATCTATCTATCTATCTATCTATCTATCTATTTAGCCCTGGGTATGTTCATATCTATCTGTCCTTCTATCTATCTATCTATCTATCTATCTATCTATCAGTCTGTTCCTGTTTTTTTATCTATCTCAGTCTGATCATATCTATCTATCTATCTATCTATCTATCTATCTATTTAGCCCTGGGTATGTTCATATCTATCTGTCCTTCTATCTATCTATCTATCTATCTATCTATCTATCAGTCTGTTCCTGTTTTTTTATCTATCTCAGTCTGATCATATCTATCTATCTATCTATCTATCTATCTATCTATCTATTTAGCCCTGGGTATGTTCATATCTATCTGTCCTTCTATCTATCTATCTATCTATCTATCTATCTATCAGTCTGTTCCTGTTTTTTTATCTATCTCAGTCTGATCATATCTATCTATCTATCTATCTATCTATCTATCTATCTATTTAGCCCTGGGTATGTTCATATCTATCTGTCCTTCTATCTATCTATCTATCTATCTATCTATCTATCAGTCTGTTCCTGTTTTTTTATCTATCTCAGTCTGATCATATCTATCTATCTATCTATCTATCTATCTATCTATCTATCTATCTATTTAGCCCTGGGTATGTTCATATCTATCTGTCCTTCTATCTATCTATCTATCTATCTATCTATCTATCAGTCTGTTCCTGTTTTTTTATCTATCTCAGTCTGATCATATCTATCTATCTATCTATCTATCTATCTATCTATCTATTTAGCCCTGGGTATGTTCATATCTATCTGTCCTTCTATCTATCTATCTATCTATCTATCTATCTATCAGTCTGTTCCTGTTTTTTTATCTATCTCAGTCTGATCATATCTATCTATCTATCTATCTATCTATCTATCTATTTAGCCCTGGGTATGTTCATATCTATCTGTCCTTCTATCTATCTATCTATCTATCTATCTATCTATCAGTCTGTTCCTGTTTTTTTATCTATCTCAGTCTGATCATATCTATCTATCTATCTATCTATCTATCTATCTATCTATTTAGCCCTGGGTATGTTTATATCTATCTGTCCTTCTATCTATCTATCTATCTATCTATCTATCTATCAGTCTGTTCCTGTTTTTTTATCTATCTCAGTCTGATCATATCTATCTATCTATCTATCTATCTATCTATCTATCTATTTAGCCCTGGGTATGTTCATATCTATCTGTCCTTCTATCTATCTATCTATCTATCTATCTATCTATCAGTCTGTTCCTGTTTTTTTATCTATCTCAGTCTGATCATATCTATCTATCTATCTATCTATCTATCTATCTATCTATTTAGCCCTGGGTAT
This sequence comes from Acanthosepion esculentum, assembly GCA_964036315.1. Taxonomy (NCBI): domain Eukaryota; kingdom Metazoa; phylum Mollusca; class Cephalopoda; order Sepiida; family Sepiidae; genus Acanthosepion; species Acanthosepion esculentum. The sequence goes on from OZ038499.1 coordinate 19,340,808, forward strand.
GTTCATATCTATCTGTCCTTCTATCTATCTATCTATCTATCTATCTATCTATCAGTCTGTTCCTGTTTTTTTATCTATCTCAGTCTGATCATATCTATCTATCTATCTATCTATCTATCTATCTATCTATTTAGCCCTGGGTATGTTCATATCTATCTGTCCTTCTATCTATCTATCTATCTATCTATCTATCTATCAGTCTGTTCCTGTTTTTTTATCTATCTCAGTCTGATCATATCTATCTATCTATCTATCTATCTATCTATCTATCTATTTAGCCCTGGGTATGTTCATATCTATCTGTCCTTCTATCTATCTATCTATCTATCTATCTATCTATCAGTCTGTTCCTGTTTTTTTATCTATCTCAGTCTGATCATATCTATCTATCTATCTATCTATCTATCTATCTATCTATCTATCTATTTAGCCCTGGGTATGTTCATATCTATCTGTCCTTCTATCTATCTATCTATCTATCTATCTATCTATCAGTCTGTTCCTGTTTTTTTATCTATCTCAGTCTGATCATATCTATCTATCTATCTATCTATCTATCTATCTATCTATTTAGCCCTGGGTATGTTCATATCTATCTGTCCTTCTATCTATCTATCTATCTATCTATCTATCTATCAGTCTGTTCCTGTTTTTTTATCTATCTCAGTCTGATCATATCTATCTATCTATCTATCTATCTATCTATCTATCTATTTAGCCCTGGGTATGTTCATATCTATCTGTCCTTCTATCTATCTATCTATCTATCTATCAGTCTGTTCCTGTTTTTTTATCTATCTCAGTCTGATCATATCTATCTATCTATCTATCTATCTATCTATCTATCTATTTAGCCCTGGGTATGTTCATATCTATCTGTCCTTCTATCTATCTATCTATCTATCTATCTATCTATCAGTCTGTTCCTGTTTTTTTATCTATCTCAGTCTGATCATATCTACCTATCTATCTATCTATCGCATCTATCAGTTTCCTATTCATTCACTATCCTCTTTCCACTTTTGCACATGACTTTTCCAATCTGTTCTTTATTCATTTTCAATTTTCCCTCGCCATCTTTCTTTCGATATTCTTCTTTACGCTAAATCTTCTTTTACAACTGACTTCAGAAATCTTTCCATACACCTCTCCATCACCCTTCATTTTCTCTCTATCTCTCTCTCTCTCTCTCTCTCTCTCTCTCTCTCTCTCTCTTCTAAGCCTAAAAGAGATGAGGAAGATTGTACTACGCCAACTTCCCAAGTAAGAAAAGTTTTGCTTTTTGATATCTACTTAGCTCAAACAAGAACAGCTCAAAGTTAAATCTGGGGTGGAGGATTGTGTTTCGTCAATTTCGTAAGTGGAGAAGACCTTCCTAGAAAATGAGCTTTTTAAATCCTGACTATATTTACAAAGCTTGTCTTAGTTCAGAATGAAGCCAAATGTAATGAAAACAGGGTGTGCTAGACCGGGGAACTCCAATCTTCCAACAAAGGGAAATTACATCCTAAAATTCTGACAACACACATATATATATATATATATATATATATATATATATGGAGCGAGAGAGAGAGAGAACTCGTTTAATATATATACATATATATATATATATATATATATATATATATATATATATATATATATATATTATGAAATGGACAAAGTCCGACAATTATTTAAAGACATTTTTATGTTTAACTTTCTTTTTATAGATACAAGTATTTAAGTAAATTCTATGTTTATAATAAACAGTATTAAATAACATTTACCGGCCTAAATGTCCGAGAAAGTTTCATAGAAAATATTCGTCCTCCGACAGGATTTGAACCTGTATCTTATACGGAACCGTCATATAGCCTGACGTACCTTAACCGATTCGGCCACTACAGTAAATTCGACCTTGCCAACCGAACGATCCTGATATATCATTAGTAAATGCTCTCGTCTATTCGATCGAGGGCTATTGAGAAAAGGGTAATTACAAAACAGAAGCCGTCGCCGCTATTAACGCACCGCTCTTCATTAATGAATTCAGCACTCTGGCTGCTGGCGTTTATATGCATCTCGTATTTCCCTTTCTCTGCTGTGCGCGGATAGCTTAGGGGTAGAATCTCGATCCCGGCTTGAAGCAATCGGACCTATAGCCACACTGATAAGCTGTAATACAACGAAACAGGTTTGTATGTAGATGAATATGTTACGCTCGTCATTTTCACCGAGCACTGTTGAGAAAAAGGTAATTCCAAAAAAGGTAATTCGTCGCCGTCGCGTGGCACGAGGAACTAGAACAATCTCCCCTGGTGGACGAAAAAAGGGTTCGGTTCGAGATTCCATGGCCGGAGCGTACAACGGCCAAAGTGTTGTGAATATGGCAGTGAAGATGGGAATAACAGTCCGAATAATGTAAATAATGTAAGTAATCATAATACCTAATCTCAGAGATATAGAGGCCAAAACGTTGTGAATATGGCAATGAAGATGAGGATAACAGTCCGAATAATGTAAATAATGTAAGTAATCATAATACCTCATATCAGAGATATAGAGGCCAAAACGTTGTGAATATGGCAATGCTGAGGATAACAGTCCGAATAATGTAATAATGTAAATAATCATAATACCTCATCTCAGAGATATAGAGGCCAAAACGTTGTGAATATGGCAATGCTGAGGATAACAGTCCGAATAATATAAATAGTGTAAATAATCATAATACCTCATCTCAGAGATATAGAGGCCAAAACGTTATGAATATGGCAATGAAAATGGGGATAACAGTCCGAATAATCTAAATAATGTAAGTAATCATAATACCTCATATCAGAGATATAGAGGCCAAAACGTTGTGAATATGGCAATGCTGAGGATAACAGTCCGAATAATTTAATAATGTAAATAATCATAATACCTCATCTCAGAGATATAGAGGCCAAAACGTTGTGAATATGGCAATGCTGAGGATAACAGTCCGAATAATGTAAATAGTGTAAATAATCATAATACCTCATCTCAGAGATATAGAGGCCAAAACGTTATGAATATGGCAATGGAAATGGGGATAACAGTCCGAATAAAGTAAATAATTTAAGTAATCATAATACCTCTTCTCAGAGATATAGCCAGAGAATGTATTGTTGTAAGTAAGAGAAAAATGCTCGATAAGATCTCCGAAAATGGAGATGTCAACATTGAGCATGTACAGAAGTTTCTGGGAAGTTTCTGAACAGACGATGGAAAATGTAACAGCGAAATCCGAACAGGGATTGGATTAGATAAAAACGAACGTCCAAAGACGAAGCACAATACGAAGAAACGGGAAAAAATCGTTGAAACAAAGATAAGAGTGCTGAACTACTATGGGATATCAATCCCCATGTATAGCAGTGAATGCTTAACAATCTCGAAACTGATGAAGAGAAAACTGGAAGCAACAGAAATATGGCTCTACAGAAGGATGCTTAGGATTCCATGGATATAGGGAGTAGGCACAAGGAAGTCGTAAGGAAAATAGCAGCAAAAAGAACACCGATATAGGAGTCATTCCTGACTCTTATATAGGTGTTCTTTTTGCAGATAAGAAGTTTTGGTGGGGCCGTTTGGAAAACATATTCCTCGCAAGATATATTGATTTCAAGAGAGATAAGGGGAGGCCTTGGAGCACATGCGTACTTGTGTGAATGAATGGAAGAACGGATGTTCGGGAGTCTTAGCAAAGGAATAGAAAATTTTGGAGAGCCATGATCGCCCATTTAGTGAATGGACATGGCACATTGAAGAAGAATTTCTTAAGCAGTTCTGGAATATGGAGTCAGATTTGCTCCACAACGAATTGCTGCCTGTTCTTTTTATCGATCTCCTTTCAAGCTCTTTTTCTCTGTCATTTATTACTTCTTCTTTTCCGTTATTTACCTTTTTCTTCTTTTCTATCACTTATTGTTTCTTTTTCTCTTTCATTCATTTTTTTTCTTCTCGGTCATTTATTGTCTCGTCTTCTTTATCATTTTTTTTCTTCTTCTCGATCATTTATTTTTTTCTTCTTGTCGTCCAATTATTTTTCTTTTATCTTTTCTTTGACTCTCTCTCTCTCTCTCTCTCTCTCTCTCTCTCTCTCTCTCTCTCTCTCTTGTTCGATTTCAGTTTATTTCCTTTTATAGCTATTCTTATCGTTTTTGTTTCTGCTACTTAAAAAGCTTATCTTGACGTAAGGCCAAAACTATAGTGCATCCAGTGAGAATCGAACCCTGTATTTAGTATTAACAGTTTATATGCTCTATTTTTTTAAACCAAAATCAAAGCTCTCCAGCTACCTTTGTTGTTGTCAGTTTTCCCATTTGGTTTATTTTTGTACCCGTTCTATTTTCTTTTCTTTGTTCCATCTTTGAATTCAGCGGGATTTTTTGTTTTTATTTTCTTCCTTTTATTTTTATTTTTCGCATCCTTTTCTTAGATTCTTTCTTACTTTCTTTTCTCTTTTGTCTTAATTTTTCCTTCTTTTTTTCTATTCTCTCCTTTCTTTTATCATTATACTTCGCTTTTCTCTTTTTTTCTCTTTCTTTCTTCTCGTCAGTTTTATTTTTCCCTATTATTTCTTTATCTCATTTCGTTTTTGTTTGTTTTTTTTCTTTTTTCGATTTTACTCAGCATTTATTTACTTTTCTTTGCGTTCCATTTTTTAAATTCTTGCCATTTCTTTCATTCATTTTTCCTTCTTTCCTTTATGTTTTTTTCTTTCCTTTTTAATTCTTTCCTCTCTACTTTTTCTTTGTCTTTTTCTTTTTCAGTTTACTTTTTCTCCTCCATTTCTCTCTTTTTCCTTTGTTGTTTTCAAATCGTTACTTTTTCTTTCATTCTTTTTCCTATTTTCTTTTTTATTTCTCTTACCCTTTTTCATTTCTTTTTCCATCTTGTGCTTCATCGTGGTATCCTTGCTTTAGTTTTTACACTTTCATTTTCTTTTCTTTTTTCTTTCCTTCTTGCACACCTACAATATTAGTTTTTCTTTTTCTTTCTCTCATCTTTCTACCTTTTCTTTTTCTTTTAATCATTTTTTATCTTCCTTTCTTCATTTTTCATTATTTTTTGCTTCTCTTTTCGTCGCTAATTTTTACACTTTTTTCTTTCACTTTCATTCGTTTTCATTTTTTTAAAATTTTATCTGACTTGATACCTTGGAGTTTTTCTTGTATTTTCTTTTTCTTCGTTTCTAATTATTTTCCTTCGTCTTTCTTTTATTTCCTCTTTTCCCTTTCTACTCTTCTTTATTCATTTTCTTTGCTACTTTTATTTTTCTCTTCTTTTCCTTATTTTCTCCCTTCCGCACATTTTCTTTTTCTTTCATTTTTCTTTATTTTTCTTCTTTCTCTTTTTACTTTTTATATTTTTCTTTCTTTTCTTCTTTTTTTTTCATTCTTTGTTTATTTTGTGCTTGCTTTCTTGCGTTTTCTTTTTCTTTCATTTGGCCTTCCCTTAATTGCTTTCTTCTTTTCTTTTTCTTTCATTTTTCTTTATTTTACTTCTTTCTCTTCTTACTTTTTCTCTTTCTCTTTTCCTTCTTTTCTTCTTTTCTTTCTTTCTTTGTCTATTTCGTGTTTGCTTTCCTGTGTTTTCTTTTTCGTTCATTTGGCATTCCCTTAATTGTTTTCTTTTTCTTCCATTTTTCTTTATTTTACTTCTTTCTCTTCTTACTTTTTCTCTTTCTCTTTTTCTTTCTTTTCTTCTTTTCTTTCTTTCTTTGTCTATTTCGTGTTTGCTTTCCTGTGTTTTCTTTTTCGTTCATTTGGCATTCCCTTAATTGTTTTCTTTTTCTTCCATTTTTCTTTATTTTACTTCTTTCTCTTCTTACTTTTTCTCTTTCTCTTTTTCTTTCTTTTCTTCTTTTCTTTCTTTCTTTGTCTATTTCGTGTTTGCTTTCCTGTGTTTTCTTTTTCGTTCATTTGGCATTCCCTTAATTGTTTTCTTTTTCTTCCATTTTTCTTTATTTTACTTCTTTCTCTTCTTACTTTTTCTCTTTCTCTTTTTCTTTCTTTTCTTCTTTTCTTTCTTTCTTTGTCTATTTCGTGTTTGCTTTCTTGCGTTTTCTTTTTCGTTCATTTGGCATTCCCTTAATTGTTTTCTTTTTCTTCCATTTTTCTTTATTTTACTTCTTTCTCTTCTTACTTTTTCTCTTTCTCTTTTTCTTTCTTTTCTTCTTTTCTTTCTTTCTTTGTCTATTTCGTGTTTGCTTTCTTGCGTTTTCTTTTTCGTTCATTTGGCATTCCCTTAATTGTTTTCTTTTTCTTCCATTTTTCTTTATTTTACTTCTTTCTCTTCTTACTTTTTCTCTTTCTCTTTTTCTTTCTTTTCTTCTTTTCTTTCTTTCTTTGTCTATTTCGTGTTTGCTTTCTTGCGTTTTCTTTTTCGTTCATTTGGCATTCCCTTAATTGTTTTCTTTTTCTTCCATTTTTCTTTATTTTACTTCTTTCTCTTCTTACTTTTTCTCTTTCTCTTTTTCTTTCTTTTCTTCTTTTCTTTCTTTCTTTGTCTATTTCGTGTTTGCTTTCCTGTGTTTTCTTTTTCGTTCATTTGGCATTCCCTTAATTGTTTTCTTTTTCTTCCATTTTTCTTTATTTTACTTCTTTCTCTTCTTACTTTTTCTCTTTCTCTTTTTCTTTCTTTTCTTCTTTTCTTTCTTTCTTTGTCTATTTCGTGTTTGCTTTCCTGTGTTTTCTTTTTCGTTCATTTGGCATTCCCTTAATTGTTTTCTTTTTCTTCCATTTTTCTTTATTTTACTTCTTTCTCTTCTTACTTTTTCTCTTTCTCTTTTTCTTTCTTTTCTTCTTTTCTTTCTTTCTTTGTCTATTTCGTGTTTGCTTTCCTGTGTTTTCTTTTTCGTTCATTTGGCATTCCCTTAATTGTTTTCTTTTTCTTCCATTTTTCTTTATTTTACTTCTTTCTCTTCTTACTTTTTCTCTTTCTCTTTTTCTTTCTTTTCTTCTTTTCTTTCTTTCTTTGTCTATTTCGTGTTTGCTTTCCTGTGTTTTCTTTTTCGTTCATTTGGCATTCCCTTAATTGTTTTCTTTTTCTTCCATTTTTCTTTATTTTACTTCTTTCTCTTCTTACTTTTTCTCTTTCTCTTTTTCTTTCTTTTCTTCTTTTCTTTCTTTCTTTGTCTATTTCGTGTTTGCTTTCCTGTGTTTTCTTTTTCGTTCATTTGGCATTCCCTTAATTGTTTTCTTTTTCTTCCATTTTTCTTTATTTTACTTCTTTCTCTTCTTACTTTTTCTCTTTCTCTTTTTCTTTCTTTTCTTCTTTTCTTTCTTTCTTTGTCTATTTCGTGTTTGCTTTCCTGTGTTTTCTTTTTCGTTCATTTGGCATTCCCTTAATTGTTTTCTTTTTCTTCCATTTTTCTTTATTTTACTTCTTTCTCTTCTTACTTTTTCTCTTTCTCTTTTTCTTTCTTTTCTTCTTTTCTTTCTTTCTTTGTCTATTTCGTGTTTGCTTTCCTGTGTTTTCTTTTTCGTTCATTTGGCATTCCCTTAATTGTTTTCTTTTTCTTCCATTTTTCTTTATTTTACTTCTTTCTCTTCTTACTTTTTCTCTTTCTCTTTTTCTTTCTTTTCTTCTTTTCTTTCTTTCTTTGTCTATTTCGTGTTTGCTTTCCTGTGTTTTCTTTTTCGTTCATTTGGCATTCCCTTAATTGTTTTCTTTTTCTTCCATTTTTCTTTATTTTACTTCTTTCTCTTCTTACTTTTTCTCTTTCTCTTTTTCTTTCTTTTCTTCTTTTCTTTCTTTCTTTGTCTATTTCGTGTTTGCTTTCCTGTGTTTTCTTTTTCGTTCATTTGGCATTCCCTTAATTGTTTTCTTTTTCTTCCATTTTTCTTTATTTTACTTCTTTCTCTTCTTACTTTTTCTCTTTCTCTTTTTCTTTCTTTTCTTCTTTTCTTTCTTTCTTTGTCTATTTCGTGTTTGCTTTCCTGTGTTTTCTTTTTCGTTCATTTGGCATTCCCTTAATTGTTTTCTTTTTCTTCCATTTTTCTTTATTTTACTTCTTTCTCTTCTTACTTTTTCTCTTTCTCTTTTTCTTTCTTTTCTTCTTTTCTTTCTTTCTTTGTCTATTTCGTGTTTGCTTTCTTGCGTTTTCTTTTTCGTTCATTTGGCATTCCCTTAATTGTTTTCTTTTTCTTCCATTTTTCTTTATTTTACTTCTTTCTCTTCTTACTTTTTCTCTTTCTCTTTTTCTTTCTTTTCTTCTTTTCTTTCTTTCTTTGTCTATTTCGTGTTTGCTTTCTTGCGTTTTCTTTTTCGTTCATTTGGCATTCCCTTAATTGTTTTCTTTTTCTTCCATTTTTCTTTATTTTACTTCTTTCTCTTCTTACTTTTTCTCTTTCTCTTTTTCTTTCTTTTCTTCTTTTCTTTCTTTCTTTGTCTATTTCGTGTTTGCTTTCTTGCGTTTTCTTTTTCGTTCATTTGGCATTCCCTTAATTGTTTTCTTTTTCTTCCATTTTTCTTTATTTTACTTCTTTCTCTTCTTACTTTTTCTCTTTCTCTTTTTCTTTCTTTTCTTCTTTTCTTTCTTTCTTTGTCTATTTCGTGTTTGCTTTCTTGCGTTTTCTTTTTCGTTCATTTGGCATTCCCTTAATTGTTTTCTTTTTCTTCCATTTTTCTTTATTTTACTTCTTTCTCTTCTTACTTTTTCTCTTTCTCTTTTTCTTTCTTTTCTTCTTTTCTTTCTTTCTTTGTCTATTTCGTGTTTGCTTTCTTGCGTTTTCTTTTTCGTTCATTTGGCATTCCCTTAATTGTTTTCTTTTTCTTCCATTTTTCTTTATTTTACTTCTTTCTCTTCTTACTTTTTCTCTTTCTCTTTTTCTTTCTTTTCTTCTTTTCTTTCTTTCTTTGTCTATTTCGTGTTTGCTTTCCTGTGTTTTCTTTTTCGTTCATTTGGCATTCCCTTAATTGTTTTCTTTTTCTTCCATTTTTCTTTATTTTACTTCTTTCTCTTCTTACTTTTTCTCTTTCTCTTTTTCTTTCTTTTCTTCTTTTCTTTCTTTCTTTGTCTATTTCGTGTTTGCTTTCCTGTGTTTTCTTTTTCGTTCATTTGGCATTCCCTTAATTGTTTTCTTTTTCTTCCATTTTTCTTTATTTTACTTCTTTCTCTTCTTACTTTTTCTCTTTCTCTTTTTCTTTCTTTTCTTCTTTTCTTTCTTTCTTTGTCTATTTCGTGTTTGCTTTCCTGTGTTTTCTTTTTCGTTCATTTGGCATTCCCTTAATTGTTTTCTTTTTCTTCCATTTTTCTTTATTTTACTTCTTTCTCTTCTTACTTTTTCTCTTTCTCTTTTTCTTTCTTTTCTTCTTTTCTTTCTTTCTTTGTCTATTTCGTGTTTGCTTTCTTGCGTTTTCTTTTTCGTTCATTTGGCATTCCCTTAATTGTTTTCTTTTTCTTCCATTTTTCTTTATTTTACTTCTTTCTCTTCTTACTTTTTCTCTTTCTCTTTTTCTTTCTTTTCTTCTTTTCTTTCTTTCTTTGTCTATTTCGTGTTTGCTTTCCTGTGTTTTCTTTTTCGTTCATTTGGCATTCCCTTAATTGTTTTCTTTTTCTTCCATTTTTCTTTATTTTACTTCTTTCTCTTCTTACTTTTTCTCTTTCTCTTTTTCTTTCTTTTCTTCTTTTCTTTCTTTCTTTGTCTATTTCGTGTTTGCTTTCCTGTGTTTTCTTTTTCGTTCATTTGGCATTCCCTTAATTGTTTTCTTTTTCTTCCATTTTTCTTTATTTTACTTCTTTCTCTTCTTACTTTTTCTCTTTCTCTTTTTCTTTCTTTTCTTCTTTTCTTTCTTTCTTTGTCTATTTCGTGTTTGCTTTCCTGTGTTTTCTTTTTCGTTCATTTGGCATTCCCTTAATTGTTTTCTTTTTCTTCCATTTTTCTTTATTTTACTTCTTTCTCTTCTTACTTTTTCTCTTTCTCTTTTTCTTTCTTTTCTTCTTTTCTTTCTTTCTTTGTCTATTTCGTGTTTGCTTTCCTGTGTTTTCTTTTTCGTTCATTTGGCATTCCCTTAATTGTTTTCTTTTTCTTCCATTTTTCTTTATTTTACTTCTTTCTCTTCTTACTTTTTCTCTTTCTCTTTTTCTTTCTTTTCTTCTTTTCTTTCTTTCTTTGTCTATTTCGTGTTTGCTTTCCTGTGTTTTCTTTTTCGTTCATTTGGCATTCCCTTAATTGTTTTCTTTTTCTTCCATTTTTCTTTATTTTACTTCTTTCTCTTCTTACTTTTTCTCTTTCTCTTTTTCTTTCTTTTCTTCTTTTCTTTCTTTCTTTGTCTATTTCGTGTTTGCTTTCCTGTGTTTTCTTTTTCGTTCATTTGGCATTCCCTTAATTGTTTTCTTTTTCTTCCATTTTTCTTTATTTTACTTCTTTCTCTTCTTACTTTTTCTCTTTCTCTTTTTCTTTCTTTTCTTCTTTTCTTTCTTTCTTTGTCTATTTCGTGTTTGCTTTCCTGTGTTTTCTTTTTCGTTCATTTGGCATTCCCTTAATTGTTTTCTTTTTCTTCCATTTTTCTTTATTTTACTTCTTTCTCTTCTTACTTTTTCTCTTTCTCTTTTTCTTTCTTTTCTTCTTTTCTTTCTTTCTTTGTCTATTTCGTGTTTGCTTTCCTGTGTTTTCTTTTTCGTTCATTTGGCATTCCCTTAATTGTTTTCTTTTTCTTCCATTTTTCTTTATTTTACTTCTTTCTCTTCTTACTTTTTCTCTTTCTCTTTTTCTTTCTTTTCTTCTTTTCTTTCTTTCTTTGTCTATTTCGTGTTTGCTTTCTTGCGTTTTCTTTTTCGTTCATTTGGCATTCCCTTAATTGTTTTCTTTTTCTTCCATTTTTCTTTATTTTACTTCTTTCTCTTCTTACTTTTTCTCTTTCTCTTTTTCTTTCTTTTCTTCTTTTCTTTCTTTCTTTGTCTATTTCGTGTTTGCTTTCCTGTGTTTTCTTTTTCGTTCATTTGGCATTCCCTTAATTGTTTTCTTTTTCTTCCATTTTTCTTTATTTTACTTCTTTCTCTTCTTACTTTTTCTCTTTCTCTTTTTCTTTCTTTTCTTCTTTTCTTTCTTTCTTTGTCTATTTCGTGTTTGCTTTCCTGTGTTTTCTTTTTCGTTCATTTGGCATTCCCTTAATTGTTTTCTTTTTCTTCCATTTTTCTTTATTTTACTTCTTTCTCTTCTTACTTTTTCTCTTTCTCTTTTTCTTTCTTTTCTTCTTTTCTTTCTTTCTTTGTCTATTTCGTGTTTGCTTTCCTGTGTTTTCTTTTTCGTTCATTTGGCATTCCCTTAATTGTTTTCTTTTTCTTTCATTTTTCTATATTTTACTTCTTTCTCTTCTTACTTTTTCTCTTTCTCTTTTCCTTCTTTTCTTCTTTTCTTTCTTTCTTTGTCTATTTCGTGTTTGCTTTCCTGTGTTTTCTTTTTCGTTCATTTGGCATTCCCTTAATTGTTTTCTTTTTCTTTCATTTTTCTTTATTTTACTTCTTTCTCTTCTTACTTTTTCTCTTTCTCTTTTCCTTCTTTTCTTCTTTTCTTTCTTTCTTTGTCTATTTCGTGTTTGCTTTCCTGTGTTTTCTTTTTCGTTCATTTGGCATTCCCTTAATTGTTTTCTTTTTCTTTCATTTTTCTTTATTTTACTTCTTTCTCTTCTTACTTTTTCTCTTTCTCTTTTCCTTCTTTTCTTCTTTTCTTTCTTTCTTTGTCTATTTCGTGTTTGCTTTCCTGTGTTTTCTTTTTCGTTCATTTGGCATTCCCTTAATTGTTTTCTTTTTCTTTCATTTTTCTTTATTTTACTTCTTTCTCTTCTTACTTTTTCTCTTTCTCTTTTCCTTCTTTTCTTCTTTTCTTTCTTTCTTTGTCTATTTCGTGTTTGCTTTCCTGTGTTTTCTTTTTCGTTCATTTGGCATTCCCTTAATTGTTTTCTTTTTCTTTCATTTTTCTTTATTTTACTTCTTTCTCTTCTTACTTTTTCTCTTTCTCTTTTCCTTCTTTTCTTCTTTTCTTTCTTTCTTTGTCTATTTCGTGTTTGCTTTCCTGTGTTTTCTTTTTCGTTCATTTGGCATTCCCTTAATTGTTTTCTTTTTCTTTCATTTTTCTTTATTTTACTTCTTTCTCTTCTTACTTTTTCTCTTTCTCTTTTCCTTCTTTTCTTCTTTTCTTTCTTTCTTTGTCTATTTCGTGTTTGCTTTCCTGTGTTTTCTTTTTCGTTCATTTGGCATTCCCTTAATTGTTTTCTTTTTCTTTCATTTTTCTTTATTTTACTTCTTTCTCTTCTTACTTTTTCTCTTTCTCTTTTCCTTCTTTTCTTCTTTTCTTTCTTTCTTTGTCTATTTCGTGTTTGCTTTCCTGTGTTTTCTTTTTCGTTCATTTGGCATTCCCTTAATTGTTTTCTTTTTCTTTCATTTTTCTTTATTTTACTTCTTTCTCTTCTTACTTTTTCTCTTTCTCTTTTCCTTCTTTTCTTCTTTTCTTTCTTTCTTTGTCTATTTCGTGTTTGCTTTCCTGTGTTTTCTTTTTCGTTCATTTGGCATTCCCTTAATTGTTTTCTTTTTCTTTCATTTTTCTTTATTTTACTTCTTTCTCTTCTTACTTTTTCTCTTTCTCTTTTCCTTCTTTTCTTCTTTTCTTTCTTTCTTTGTCTATTTCGTGTTTGCTTTCCTGTGTTTTCTTTTTCGTTCATTTGGCATTCCCTTAATTGTTTTCTTTTTCTTCCATTTTTCTTTTTGTACTGTTTTTTCCTTTCATTTCTTTATTCCGAAAATTACATTTTATTTCGCTATTCATATTTACTTCCTTTTTAATATGCTTCTTCCATCGATTATTTATTTTTTTGTCTATCTTTTCACTTTCTCTTGCATTCATTTATTTCGTGGCATTCAACTTTCGATCTGGCTTCATATTTTCAAACAGCTTTCTTAACATAATATGAAATATAAACACTACTACGCTGATTCAGATATAATCACATCAGACACATGTTGTAGAGTTGTTGCTTGCAAGCTCACCTCACTGACAGCTAGTTTTCTCTTTCCTCATTATTTTAACACTATATATTCAGCTGCACGTCAAATGGAATTGAATATGGCACAAGGTTGATTTAAAAATGAGTGTTCACACCTACATCGTACTTGAGGCCAACATAGTCCATTCCTCAACAAACTTTTATGGCAGTTCTAATTTGTTCCTGCCGGGCCAGTATAAATTATTTCACTACCTAAGCTCTTTTGCGATATCAGGGCGATTTCTCTCCAAGCGCTTGTCAGTCAAGATGGTCGTACCCCACATGAGAATCCCGTGCTTTTTCTTTACTACTAACAGATCTTGAATTCCCGTATATCTTCTTCCAGTAATCGAATCCATACTTCCTGCATAGTTGCAAATATATTCTGAAGGTTACTCTGACATGGCGTCGTCTGTAGACTTTCTCTGTCTTTCTTTTTACTGGATGTTTGACTCTCAACCCCACTCTCTCTATATATATACATTCAAGCATATATATATATATATATATATATATATATATATATAAACATATATATACACACAGACATAAATGTGTGCGTGCGTGTGTATGTATGTGTGTGTGTGTTTGTGCGAACGTGCGTGTGTGCGCAAATTATTTTCAGATGTGTTTATCTGTGAAGGAAAAAATGAATAAAAAAACATGAGACAAACAATCCTTAGCCGAGGCGTTTTGTCCACTGAGGGAAGTTATCAAGGTAAATATGAGGATTTATTTTGCAACACGTTTTTGTATACAAAAGCAAGAATGTCACTTGTTTATCAAGGATCCTAAACTATATATATATATATATATATATATATATATATATATATATATATGCATAAATATTCAAGTATGTGTATGTATGTATATATATATATATATATATATATATATATATATATATATATATATATATATATATATTTAAATAAATTGTGGAAGGTACAGAACCGAAAAATAGCCAGGAAAACAAAGAATTTGTTCCTAATAGGCATTATGTGAAATGAAAAAATAAAAAATAAGAGATGAAAACACTCACAAGACAGACCAACAAGTTTCGTTCCCTAGCTTATCAAGGTCAACGGGGAACATAATAATTTATTTTATAATAAATAGCTTTTACTCTCACATACAATCTTCATACAATTAAAACATTAAAAGAGGAAATGAATAATTTGTATGAAAAAAGATTATTTTAACCGAATATCGCAATTTCCCGCAAAAAAAAAATATAGCAGGAAAATAGGGATGGAAGAAGTGGGGGAATAGATTAACGAACACTAGAGCGTAATAACATGAAGACCAAGGAAACAGTCTCTTTGCTTACAATGAGACGGTCCCCCTGATCGGATATACAAAGACTCAAGTGCTCGTAAGTGAAAAAGGGAGTGCGAACTGGCCAGTACAGTGAACAAGTTCCGACTAAAATTAATAGCACAAGCCCTGCTATTTATCTGATGTTCAGTAATAGCTGAACCGGAAGTATTCACCAGTTGGCTCTTACGGGCTTCCGGATTCAGAACTCATAAAGGGACATGTTGCCTAATCCTACAATCCAATCGCTGAGTCGTTCTTCCTATGTAGTTGTTACTACAACCACAATTGAATGTGTAAATCACTGAAGAGACATGATGGGGAGGAAGACGATCCTTGCGCATAGACGGGAAGGCAGCACGGGGCGCAAAATGAATTCTTAATTGAGCTGAAAAATAACACGTTTGGACAGCAGAGAGATACGCTTAGCCAAAAGCTCACCCCGTGAACCAATAAAGGGAAGACATAGGTAGACAGGACATTTTTGTACTTCATCCTGTTTATCCTTCCGAAATTTAATGATTTTATCCCGCATGACATTATGTAAAGTATCACTCGGATAATCATTTTTTAAGAGGGTGCAACGGATTAAATCAAATTCCTCATCCAAATACTGTTCACTACAGATCATCAGGGGCCTGTGAGTTAGGGTCTTGATGAGATTGATTTTGCGTTTTTGGGGACAAAATGAGGTCCCAACGAGTATACAAACCGGAAAACGTTGGTTCACGAAATAACAAAGGTAAGAAATTGAGACGGAGTCCGATGCACAAGGACGTCTAGAAAAAAGATACAAGAATTAGACTCCTTTTCAATGGTGAACTTCAAAGATGGATGAAGTTGATTTATTACTAATAGGAAGGAATCGGCTTCGGGTTCACTATTAAAGAGACAGAATGCATCGTCAACATACCGCCGGTACATAGACGGAGCATTGTCATGGGTGAGGAGGGACGCCTCATAAAAACCCACAAAAATGTTGGCTAAAGCGGGACCTAAAGGGGAGCCCATCGCGACCCCATCAATTTGTCTGTACATAAAGTTATTGAAGCTAGACTCTACAGACATAGTCGCAAATTGCATCAGCTCAATAAAGACATTTTCGGGGATATCCGGAGGAGACAAGTGACTACGATATAACATATCGCAGCAGATTTCGATAGTTTCCATTACTGGAACGCAAGTGAACAGAGAACACACGTCAAAGGAACACATAAATTTATTTTTAGAAGGAGTTTCCTGTATAATCTTAACAAATATATATATATATATGTGTGTGTGTGTGTGTGTGTGTGTGTGTGTGTGTGTGTGTGTTTATTGAGACAGAGGTAGAGAGTCAAGCATAGAGTCAGTGAGAGACAGAGAGAACGCCAAGACAAAGTAACCTTCAGAAATATATATATGTATATATATATATATATGTGTGTGTGTGTATGTGTGTGTGTATGTGTGTGTGTGTGTGTGTATGTGTGTGTGTGTGTGTGTGTGTGTGTGAAGCCTTTGTTTCCTGTTTGGATTGAACACAATCGTGAGGCCTCCGATGTTGACTTCAGTGATCCTTTATCTCTGATAGTGAGCAATTTAAACATAAATATAGCATACCTTAAAACTATATATATATATATATGTGTGTGTGTGTGTGTGTGTGTGTGTGTGTATGTAGATATATATGTATGTATGTATATTTAATCACTATTCAAAGGTAACGTCAATCGACATCTCCAGTTGCCTTGATCTATCCACTATCCTTCTCCACATCCTTTCCTCTATCACTCCTATCTGCTCTCGCTCCAAATCCTCTGTAACCCCTTGCGTGCTAGTGGCTTCCAGCCTTGCCTGGGGTGAAAAGCTTAAAAAAAATCAATGTACTAGATTTTTTGTTTCTTTTTTCTCAAGATTTATGACATCCTAACTTTCCTGCTTGGCCTTTTCACTCTCCATTCCATCTCTTTTTCGTTTTTTTACAATTCTTAGGAACGGCGGTTTTTAAGACAAATTCTACTGTGGATGATTTCCGATGCTGCCCGTTAGAGTTCAGTTTCAAGTACCCCGTGAGATAGCTGCCAGAGATGGTCAAAGGGGTTGCAAGAGATAATCCTCGCTGGTCGAAGGGTAGAACTTCTGTGTTATCTTATATTCATAATAGTAGCAGAATATGTCCCAAGTATCAAAGACAAAAAACCTTGCGAATAAATCCCCGAAATTACTAACCAAATGTATGGGAAATAGAATTCGTTTTTTTTTCATTTCTAGCGTTATTGTCAGCTTTCGTTTCCGTATGAATGTAGAAAGGGTCTTATCCAGTTTTTGTGCACATCGACGCAGACAGTAATCGAAACAGAACATGGGGGTCATTTGTTCGGTCTATAAGAGACTGGATGAGAGGGAACCGTTGTATGTTTACATGGTAAGTCATTGAAAATGAGAATTGAAAGTGAATGTATCCAGAAGATATCTAAAAGATAATTAGACTTGTGAACACGGCGGAGAGCGTGCCGATTTGGTAAATCTCTGAAGATTTGATCCTTACGGCACTGAGCAAAATTCGGCGCTGAACAATTGACACACAATTGCATAATGAACTGACCTAAGAATCTTTTCGAATGTACCACATTAAGAGTAGTCTTAGACTATAGACGATAATTACCTAATGCGCTCATCGGACTTAGTTTCGTCAATATCTTTAATTGGGCACCTGCATTTGTATACGTACATAGAGAGGAGTGTTGAAAAGCTATCTGCCGAAACCACTTCTCGAAATCTAAACAAATCAGCAAACATCAGAATATCATCATCATATTACAAGTCTGCTAGTTTCTCTCTTAAAGCTTAA
>OZ038499.1:19362959-19372959 GCA_964036315.1 Acanthosepion esculentum
AGTTAGAGATTTTTGTAGTTGCAACAGGGGTGAGATCTGAGGGTCAGAAGATTACTTGAAGCATGAAACGGACAGTCATTATGTAATGATCTCTACAACACACAGAAAAGCACACAAGAACATACGTGCACACACATGCGCATACACATATATATATGTATACTTTTATCGTTTACTATATGGATATGAAATATATACAAATTATATTATTCAGCCATATATATATATATATATATATATACCTCAAGCAAAAACATAAATAAATATATATGCATGTTTATAGATATATGTGCCACAAAATGCACACATATATATATGTGTGGTTGTGCAAATATGCGTTTATTTATGTGCGTGGTGTAAATCATCAATTCTCAAACCAACCTTAATTGTTTTATGACCCTTCGCTTCAAGAAAGACACTCGGATTACTAACACAAAAACAGAGAATGTCTCATATCGAGAATATTTAACATCGACAAACATAAAGGAAAAAAATTAATTATTTTTAATAATATGTGGAAATCTCCACCCTTTACCTGAAGACGGTCGCGAGACCAGAAACACGTGTTGTAAAATTATGAAAAATAAAGAATAATATTTTTTTAAAATCCACATTACAACCCAAAAAGTTTGCGGTACCTCTTTTCTTTTTAATATATACATATATATATATATATATATATATATATATATATATATATATATATATATATATATATATATATATATATATATATACATGTTTCATTAAATAATATAGACAAGTGTTCTCTATTTATTTTATGTAAATTCTTTTCATACATATATATATATATATATATATATATATATATATATATATATATATATATATATATGCATTTATAGAGAAGGAGAGTTAGAAACAGAGATTTTATCCGACATATTTATTACATCAAACGTTCTCGGATGTGCAGGCCGACACACAGTCTAAAATGAACATATAAATGGAACGTCTATTTTAAATACGAGTATCAATTATATATATATATATATATATATATATATATATATATATATATATATATATATATATATAGGGAAGTTGTTAGTGATGTTTCATTCCCTTTAGCCTTTACAAGTTACAAGACAATGTGGTTAATTTTTTAAAAATTGTATCTATTTACGCATGTTTGTATTTAATTATGTCTGGTGGTGGAGGGGTTCCTGCCCCTTGTTGAAAGAACTTCGCCGCATACAATCTCAATACCTAAATAGTATTACTATTGCGTATATATGCCCAAACGCATGCATGTGTATCTGCGCCTATGGGTGTGTTTGTATGAACTATAATGCGTACACCTGTATGTATGTATGTCTGTGTGAGAGTGTCATCCCCAAAACGGACCCAGAGGAGGATTTCCCCCTCCCACCACCAAACATAATCAAACACAAACAAGCATAAATAGATTCAATTTTAAAAAAATGTACCAATTTGTCTGATGATCGCAAAAGCGTGAAACCCAGGGTCACAAACTCATATCCATAAAACGGAATTTGTTAGCTCTATCACTGATACTGTGCACTTTTCAATAAGTACTGCGCATATATTCATACATACACACACACACACACATATATATATATATATATATATATATATATATATATATATATATATATATATATATATATATATATATATAAGTGAACATAGAAGTCAACACTTAGAGGCGACATTCTGTTTCATGCTAGATGCACGTATATATATATATATATATATATATATATATAATATATTAATTGCTTTGCCCCAAGAAGGTGATAACACCACTAGGACGCAGGATGTTACTTTTCTCAGAAATAAACAGAAATGTGTTACGGGTGAAACACAGAAATAATCATTCTCGCAAAGAAAAGAAGTAAATTGTTAAGTCATTTTGCTTTTCCACTTTTGTTTACAAACGCAGACGCAACTTCAGGCTAAGATAATGACCTTCTCCCATATTTTATCTACACTTATTGTACGAGTGCCAACACATTGTACATTGTGCTACAACGTGTACTCACTCCATCTGTTTGTTACTCTACCAAAAACTTCATTCAGCCGATTATTTTAGGGCATTATTTATATGAGTTATCGCGCTTGAAATTTATTAGTGAAATTTCCTACCAAATATGTGTTAGCGCCTTTTCACACCAATAATTTATTTGTGAATTTCCACACAAAATATTTATTAGTGCATTTACACACTTGATAGCAGCGAATTTTCACACTATTTATTCATTAGCGAATTTTCACACCAATTATTTATTAGTGAATTTTCATGCCAATTATTAGAGAATTTAAACTCTAAATTATTATTCGTGAATTTTCACACCAATTATTTATTAGTGAATTTTCATGCCAATTATTAGTGAATTTAAACACTAATTTATTATTCGTGAATTTTCACACCAATTATTTATTAGTGAATTTTCATGCCAATTATTAGTGAATTTAAACACTAATTTATTATTAGTGAATTTTTGCACCAATTATTTATCAGTTATACACTAATCATTGCAATGAATTTTTACAATTATTATTTAGAGGGGGCAATATCTTCCCCCCATCATCTATGAGTAAATACCAGAATAGAATGAACCAGTCAAAAAGGACTACTCTGAATTCACCACACTAGATGGGGCAATATCTTCTCCCCATTATATATGAGTAAATAGCTAATCAGTTTTACAGTTTTATCCTATACGGCGTGTAAGAGAGTTGGCCAAAATGAATGTTGCTGTGGAAAAAAAAATGAAACAATAAATGAACCCAAGCCCGGTTAAAAAATGAATGTCGAGACTACATTCCGGTCCTGTCAAAACCTGGAGTCGCTGCAGAAACAATCATTCGCCAATGAACTAACCCTATATCGTTCAAAAATCTGTACAAATTATTGTACATTTGTCACATGGTAGGAGCTATGTTTTCTTTATGTGCCGTGTCCCTTCGGGACTCAGACGAGCGATCATGGCTCGCCACAACTTCTTGTCCTTTGTAGCTCTGTCTAGCTGCCCTTTTTGCTATCTCTCCTAATCCCTGTAGACTAAAGAAAATATACCGAATAATGTTTAGCTGCTCTCTTCGTCTGAAAGTGTTTACGGACATATCACGTTGAAACATCAGTTCTCGTACGTTTACTGATGTTAAGCAACGTCGAACATGATCAGTTGGGTGACCACTTGGGAATACTAGGAGCTTGGAAGTATAAATGGTGTAATGGGTAACGACTAGCCGACTTCCAACGCCAACTGTGGTTCGTTATATTCACATACGAGTAAATACCTTTGAGGAAGATATTGACTTCACCATTTCTCCCCCAGCTATGGGTTAATGAGTAGAACTTGAATCAGTAAAAATCATTATTATCTCCAAAACTTTCTTACTATCTAAAAATATTTTCTGTCTTTAAATAACATGCAAAAGGTTGATAAACCGTAAAAACCAAATCAGTCTTCGTCTGAATAACGATGGTTGCGTAATATGGTTTCATAATGTTATATTATTTCTCTTTTCGCAATAGGCTTTTCCTTTAACCTTTCCTTGCTTGTGGTGGTGGTGGTGTCGGTGGTGGTGTCGGGGGGGGGTGGAAGAAGAAGAGAAGGAGAAGGAACAACATAGAAACAATGAAAGAGAATTAGGTAGATATGAAGAAAAGAGCGTGGAAGAAGAAGAAGAAGAAGAAGAAGAAGAAGAAGAAGAAGAAGAAGAAGAAGAAGAAGAAGAAGAAGAAGAAAAAGAAAAACGTAGAAGAAGAAGAAACGACAAAAAAGAGACAATGAAAGAGAATTATGAAGGGCATACAAAGATAACAGCGTGGTAGTAGTGGTGGTGGTGGTGGTGGAAGAAGAGAAGGAGACGGAACAACATAGAAACAATGAAAGAGAATTAGGTAGATATGAAGAAAAGAGCGTGGAAGAAGAAGAAGAAGAAGAAGAAGAAGAAGAAGAAGAAGAAGAAGAAGAAGAAGAAGAAGAAAAAGAAGAAGAAGAAGAAAAAGAAAAAGAAGACATTTAATATTCGTTCCTGTTGAAAGTCTTCCGCTCCCTAATGCAGAAGAAGCTTCCAACACCGTCTTCCCATGTCAAAATTTTATTAGCCTTTATTTCACCTGATATGCCCAGCAGATTTAAACTACCTTTTTTCTGATGTTAAGTGTTTGCGTCCTGTTTTTCCCGTTTCACTTGAAACTTCTTCGTTAATCACATATTCAGTCTATGATATTCTAATCATCCTTCTACAGAAGCACTTTTCTGTTGCTTAAATTCCCTTCTTCTTCTGTGAGGAGATTGTCTAACATTTACTGTCGTAATCCATAACAGTTCAAGTTTTTTCTTGGTTTTCAACGAAATTTTCTTTGTTCTTAATATTGTGCTTAGTTTTTGGAAGGCATCTTTCCCTATTCCAAGCTGACGTCAGATTTCGTTATCAAATTTTACATCCTCTGCTTAAATAATACACGTAAACCTTCTTCCTTTATGTGCCGTATCACTTCAGTACGTGGGCGATAATGGCTCTTCATAAATTCCTATTATTAGTAGATCTTAATAAAGGTATTTTCACTATCCCTCCCACGCCATATTCTGCCATCAATTTACATAGATAGGTTACTTGTTATTTTCCTCTGTACCTCTTGCCTTCAATATATCCTGTGACTGTAAAGTTTTTCAAGCCATCTTTTCTCATTATGTACCCTATAAATTACAATTGTCGCCTTTTGTTTCGATTATCCTTAAAACTTGCGTTTTATTCCCATCTTTCTCATATTGTATTCCCAGCATCCTTCTGTACATTCATGTCTTTGTGAAGAGACTGTCAAACATTACACTGCCTTATCGGGGGAACGATATTTCATAACAGTTTAGAAACTGTTTTCTTCGTTTCTATGGGCATTTTACTGATTTTTTTTACCAACATCAGGTGGTTGATAGCAATTATATTGTGAAAACATTGCCATAAATATTAATATCTGCCATAGTACAGGAAGAGATGGTTAAATTGTCGCCATTTTCTATTTTTAATTTTGCGCATGCGCATTGTTTGTTTTTGATTTTGTCACCTGCACAATATAGTAGGGTCAGTTGGGTACAGTCTGTAAGAAAAAGATCACCATGACGCAATTCAATCCTGCCATAAGTTTGGAAACGGCATTCTGTACTGCTTTGCATTCGATACAGAAGCTCCCATACGAACATCTCAAAGTCTTTAGGTGTCAATCTGAGGACAGGGCTGAGGATTCATAAAGATTTCAACGAGTCTAATGGTGATTACGAAGGTGTTTGGAGTGATCACTAGTGATGGTGACGTTATGCTTCCATTCATCTTCCCACAGAGCCTCAGGCTCAACACGGAAGCTTACGTCAAGTTCCTTGAGTATGTAGTGCTGCCCTGGGTTAAGAGGGTGGCTACTGGAATGCCCTATGTCTAGTAACAGGACTTGCACCATGCCACATAAGCAGGAGAATCTCGTCATGGCTGTCAGACAATTTCTGTGACCACATCACCTCTTACCAGACTGCAATCCTCTTGATTATTATGTGAGGGGTGCAGTTGAGGGAGAGACCAACAAAACTGCTTGTAACACCAATGATGACCTGAAAGCAAGCATTATGGCACATTCACCAAATTAAACAAGAAGACCGTCCAGAAGAGTTGCAGGCAATTCCGAAGTCGTCTGGACGTCGTGGTTGAAGCCAATCTCGATTTCATTCAATAGATTTACTCTTTAGTATTTCAAGAGATTTTTGTATAATTTTGGTAAACATATCTGTTAAAATGAGGTGTCAATGTTATTTTCCTTTTTGCGTCATTTAGACGACAATTTTTCGATCGCATCCTGTAGATATGTTCAAATGACATGTCAGTTTTCATTTTTGCTTCATTTAGACGACAATTTTTCTATCGCATCCTGTAGATCTGTTCAAATGACATGTCAGATTTATTTTCATTTTTACGTCATTTAGACGACAATTTTTCTATCGCATCTTGTAGATCTGTTCAAATGACATGTCAGATTTATTTTCATTTTTACGTCATTTAGACGACATTTTTTCTATCGCATCCTGTAGATCTGTTCAAATGACATGTCAGATTTATTTTCATTTTTACGTCATTTAGACGACATTTTTTCTATCGCATCCTGTAGATCTGTTCAAATGACATGTCAGATTTATTTTCATTTTTACGTCATTTAGACGACAATTTTTCTATCGCATCCTGTAGATCTGTTCAAATGACGTCAGATTTATTTTCATTTTTACGTCATTTAGACGACATTTTTTCTATCGCATCCTGTAGATCTGTTCAAATGACATGTCAGATTTATTTTCATTTTTACGTCATTTAGACGACAATTTTTCTATCGCATCCTGTAGATCTGTTCAAATGACATGTCAGATTTATATTCATTTTTACGTCATTTAGACGACAATTTTTCTATCGCATCCTGTAGATCTGTTCAAATGACATGTCAGATTTATTTTCATTTTTACGTCATTTAGACGACATTTTTTTCTATCGCATCCTGTAGATCTGTTCAAATGACATGTCAGCGTTACTTTTATTTTTGAGTCATTTAGACGACAATTTATCCATCGCACTCCATATATAACGTAAAGTAGTTAAAGCCTCAGAAACTGAGTGCGACATCTTTCTAACCCTAACAACCACGCCACGATTAAACTGTGTTAAATTCAGCACACATTATATTGGCTATCTCTGCTGCACGATTTCTTCATTTATTGCGTCATATATACTTCATCCGGTTGAGTCGTAGTCTCTGAATTGGGGGAATGTATTTAAAACGAACACACCACGTATTTTGATATTTATACATTTACATAATTGTCTCACTACATGTATTCAAATGCGTGTGTGTATATTTAAATAAATCTATATTAAGAATGTTATTGTCATTAAAGAAAATCCTGACAAGCATTTATTTTTGCGTGGAAATGCATTAATTTGCGTCATTCTGTCAAAAGTGGAAAAGTGAATAAAAACTTACATCAAACCAAAGTTAACACACACACAAATATATATATATATATATATATATATATATATATATATATATTAACTGATTTAAAATATGTTTTTTCGCTACACAGTAATAACCATGTTTCAAAAATGGAAGCCAAAAGCTTCGAATTTCATTTTGTTATTAAATTAAAGACATTAGTTCCATTTCCTCGTCTAGCGAATGAAGCTTTTAGCTTCCATTTTTGAAACATGGTTATTACTGTGTAGCGAAAAAGCCATATTTTAAATCAGTTAATTTATAATATTAATGCTCTAAAAATCTACATTGAGCATTATTGTGTAAAAAAAATATCTATAAGAACACCGGATTAAATATCTTACTGTTCTTTCTTATATATATATATATATATATATATATATATATATATATATATATATATATATATATATATATATATATATATATATAGTTGTATATTTAGGCAGAAATCCTTCGTTTATGCATGTTTCATTTTTCTTGTGTTCTAACAAGAGCTTTCTTTTCTGGACAAAGAGTGTGTAAGAACTGTACAAATATTTTATATTTTCGAGCGCTTTCGGCTATACCTTTAGCCATTATCAAGAATGATTCGATTTTTCAGCTTAATAGAGTGTGTGCGTTATGTGTATGTCTTAGAATGTGCTAGGGTTAGTCATTGTGGCCATGTTCGTAGTTAATATTGTTAAGAATTGGCTTTTTCTTTTTTATTATTAAAGCTTCCATTATTTTTAATCTTTTTTTTACAGGTGGATGCAGTTATTATATTTGTGTTTTCTACTAGTATGTTTCTAATGGAGTCTGGTAAGTTTGGGTGTGTGTTCAAATCTGTTCTAATGGAGCTGTGATCAGATAGGTGTAACGTAAGACGTCTGGATAAGCATGATGCTATTATATTAGTGTTGTCAACAAGCATGTTACGAATAGTGTCCGGTAGGTCTCCATGAATATTTAAATGTGATCTAATTGAGCTATGATCAGAAAGGTGTAGAGTGGGTCTGCGTGTCAAACATGTTGTAGTGTGGCCTATATATATATATATATATATATATATATATATATATATATATATTGTTTTATTTCAGGTTCTTTTCTTTAAAGTTAACGCTTTAGTTTATTTATAGTCCTCATCTTTCCTTTGCTTATTCAATTTAAATTAATTTATTTGTGTGTGCATGTGTATTTTTTACGGTTATAAATTTTGGTATGTGAAAAATGTCAACAATTAGATTGTTTAAAAAAAATGTCTTCTTAAATACGCCTACCCACTAAATACGCGAGATATCCAGTAATATTTATGTTAAATAATACTTTAGCAAGCTATTATGCTTTAGAGGAAGTGTATCCTTGCTGGAACTTCTTGAGGTTGATCTTCGAGGTCAGATAGAAAACAAAACAAAAATGGAAGTCGATTTTGATAGGCTGAACCTGCGTGGGAATGTTAAGTATAGAGAAAGGGTTTTCAGTGAGTTTATTTTTTTTCTGAAGTGTCAAGGAATGTAGACGTGTTCTCTTTCGTATCTGAAACGACTCCCTATTCGAGGGGCAGCGACTCCACTGGATATTTAGAAATAATAAACGTCGACATGATAAATAAAATAGTTAAGTTTAAAATTCTCTGTGTTGAAGTTCTTTCATCTCTGGGCTCAAAACAATTAGCAATCGCCGATCAAGAGAAGACGAGAGAGGACGACTTCCAACAGGCGGAGGGTTGGGGCTATGCTGGATTTAGAGCAATAAGATATAATTTCGTTTTATAAATAAAAAAATGCGTTAGTTCTTGTCTACATTTCCATAACAGATATGGGCTTCGAGAGATGTTCTTTCCTTCAAAAAGTAACTGAACCTTGCTTGGTCATGAACCTTCGTGAATGAGTGGTTTAAATGCAAATCGGGTTGTACGGTAGTTCTCCCCCATATAAGGCATGGTCAATGTACATATATATATATATATATATATATATATATATATATATATATATATATGTATATATATATATATATATATATATATATATGTATATATATATATATATATATATATATATATATAAATATATAAATTCCCAAGAGGATAGAATCCAGGTAGAACTCAATGTCCAGGACAGAGTAAGAATATAATATACAGTGCTTTTCTATAAAAGTTACTCACCTAATTTTTTTTACTAAAAATATTTTTTGTCTATTGTTTTGGGGAGTAAAATAATTTTTAATCTTACTCATATAAAGACCCCTTTCCGACCACCTAGGAAAAAAATTATTCACCCCAAGGTATTCTATTGATAATTACAAATTTGGACTAAATGAGATACAAGGGGAAAAAATACTGTGCAAAAAAGGTGACTCAGATATCGCATTCTAATGATTAAACTGGTAAATTTAAAGAGCTTTTGACAAAATATTGAAAACTATTTTACAATATTCTAGAGAATTCTAGAACAGCTTACATTAAATCTAGAGTATTCCAGAATATTCCAGAAAGTCTCATACAGTATAAAAACAGCTTGAAATAGCCACTCAAGTCACTAACCAGATGAAAGGGTACAAACACGCATCAGAACCACTTAAGTCATCTATTATTGCCCTCTCAAAAGCAGGCAAGGCTACGAGAGAAATTGCAGAAATTGCTATAACCTCGCAATCAACTGTCTCTCGAGTGCTTAGGGCACATAATTATGCCACTCCTGCTCCAAGGAAAGAAACAAGGGGACGAAAGAAAAAGATTGATGATAGAACTGGCAGGGTAATCAAGAGAGAAGTTGCGAAGAATAGGACTATAACTAGCCAATAAATTGCAGCCAGTCTAAGCGAAGAGCAGGGTGTTAGTCTTGCCTCTTCAACAGTCCGTCGCTGGCTGTTAGAACAAGGCTACAAATCTTGTACACGGAGGTTTAAGCCGCTAATAAGCAAAGCCAACAAAGCCAACGGGACTTGAATGGACTCACTATTACAAAAATTTCACCGTAGAAGACTGGAAGA
>OZ038499.1:19375459-19392959 GCA_964036315.1 Acanthosepion esculentum
AACGATTTTATGCCGATTTCCATGTCTTTGAACAGTGCTCTCTACGTATAAATATGTCTTTGCCGACCTTTGCCGATCAAGAGAAACATCACAGCTGTCGTATTAATACAAGCTTTGTCGACTTTCACGTCTTTGTCTATTTGCTTACGTCAAAGAAAACAGAAGTGGATTCTAAACATGACAAAAAAGAAATTCTCGTTTGCATCGTACATCAGATTCGACAGAAATCCTTCGGCAAAAATAAAATAAGACAATATATATATATATATATATATATATATATATATATATATATATATATATATATATATATATATATATATAAATCACCAATGATTTCTGTGTGAGTGCATCATTTAATTTGTTTTCTTTTTTCTTTTCTTTACTTTACATTTTTTTTTTCTTTGACGAAAATACTTAGGGCCAGATAAGCGTTTGTATCGACAGTTGAAAGTCGAAACAAAAAGCGTAATGAGACAAAGGACTGACAAAAAAGATCATTGATCGACGAAAGCTATAGATGCATTGTCTTTATTTAGCAAATACGACAAAATATGTAAGAAGTCGTATGATGATATATTTTATCAAACACTCGTCTGTCTGGTTGATACTTTTCTTAGAACTTGTTTCAGTTGTGTTTTTTTTTTGGTGGGGGGGTATCGTCTTGAGTGCAACTTATCAATTTCGTTACATCTTATATAATCTCTGAGTCTAGATAACGTTCATCCTCGTTTTGCTATAATCTCTTTGGACGACTAAACTCGCTCAGTCTTTTATTTTTTCTATTTTTTTTTTATTATTCTTTTTTTACTTTTTTTCTGCAACGGGGGCCTGTTCCTGCCCAACAATTTTACAGGCTTATTCAACTGTATAATCCACATGTAAATAAACGGAGTATATCTTCATCGCAAAATTACAACAATAATTCTCTACAAAAAAAATCAAACCGTTCCGGACAATAGAAAGAAAATATTTTCCGATGTATATATGGTCTGCCATGCAAGATATTTGCGTTTCTGTTTTCCTTATCACATTCCTTTTTCTTTAAGCCGGACTTTTCCATTATAGTATTTTGCACATGGGATAATATACAGGGTGCCCATAAAGTTCGTTGTGCATTTTTTTAAATTATAACTTTATTTGTATTTGCGATAGAAATAATCTGTAAAAAATGTTATAAAGTTTAATGTAGCTAGTTTTAAGTATAGCTAAAATAACTAATGCGATTTCAGGCATTACTGCAAATCAGTTGGCAAATATTTTCCGTGAACTGCAAAATCGTATTACCCTTTGTATTGCTAATGATGGAGGACATGTGGAAACTTAAATAAAATTTCAATAAAACCTTAAAAAATATAGATTTACTTTTTTCTAATCCTTTTTACAAATTATTTCTATCGCAAATACAAATAAAGTTATTAAATTTTTAAAGTGCACACGAAATTTATGGACACTCTGTATATTCAAGCTTCTTAATGATAGTTGCATATAAACATCAGGTATTTTTTATCCTACCCATGCCTATATATATATATATATATATATATATATATATATATATATATATATATATATATATATTATGTCATTCGCACACAGTACTGTTTCGCTGTATCACAGCTCCTAGAGATCAGAATGCCTCAAACCCGGATCGAAACCCAACTGATTTGATGTTAGTCAGAATTTCTACCACTGAGCTATCTTCATTCGACAGAGAGACAGCTAAATCTAGCGTATTGTTTTTACGAATGTAAACAAATGCCAATCAGCCGGAGTGCTCCGTTTCATTTTACTGAAGAGCTTTGCATTAGCACAGGTGACATGTTGTTTATAGAATTAGCCTGTCTCTAAACAGTGCTCAATTGAAATATATTTTCAAGAGCTAAATTATGTCATTCGCAGGAGGAGTGTTTCGCTGTATCACAGCTCCTCAGTGCGACTAGACATCCGAATTCGAAACCCAACTGATTTGGTGTATGCATGTATTAGAAGGTTATTTTTATATTTTTGTGTACCTCCGGAGCACGGTGAGCATGTTCTGTGATCTTGATGTGGAAATTGCACACCGCCTACAAAAAGCTAGCGACGTATTTGGAAAACTGAATAAATGTCTGTGCACGGAATTTCAGTGAGTACAAAGCTAAAGGTCTATCGTTCATGTATGCTTACAGCTCTTCTTTCTGCTTGCGAGACGTGGGTACTTTACCGCAGACAAATGAAAAGGCTTGGGAGATTCCACCAATACCGTTTACGTCGTATCCATAGAATTAGCTACTAAATGTTTGTTAGTGATGTTGACGTGCTAGAGAATAGCAGCTGTGATAGTATTGAGTCCTTGATACTAAAAAATCAACTTCGGTGTGTGGGTCACCTTGTCAGAATGGATGACGGCCGTATTCCAAAGCAGTTGTTTTATGGCGAGCTGCGAACAGTGAAGAGAAACGCCGTCAAACCTAACATGCGATTTAAGGGCTGCATCAAGGGTGTGCTGAAGAAATGCAACATTCCTTGTGAGCACTAGGAAGAATGTGCATCTGATCGCAATAATTGGAATGAGGTTGCTCGGGTAGTAGAAGGTGTCACTTTAAGGAGGAGAAGAGGAGGCACGCAAGGCTTAAAAGAGATGTGCGTGAAGGCGTCTCCGTTGAACTTCCTGAAGACACACGCAGGCTGCTCGATCTGACGTGTACAGATTGTGGTAGAGTGTGCTTGTCGATGGCTGGTCTAAGGAGTCACTTGAGAGCGCACCGACGGAGGGTGGCAACTGGCTATAGAGCCGTAGACGCCCAGCAATTGAAATGTGATATTTGTGGTAAAACATGCGGGTCTAGAAGCGGTTTTTTCCTACATTTTAAATTGCATGATAACGTATCACCCGCTATTGCACCTCTGAAGTGCCCTGTTTGTGCCAGAGTATATAGGTCCCTTGCTGGGCTAAAGAGCCACATTCGTTCAGCACATCTGTAGATGTTCTCCAAAAAGAATATGATTAAGGGTCGTACTCGGACACGAGTTGGCTATCACCATGTATTAGAAACGAGAATCATCAGATAATACGCACACACACACATATATATATGTATATATATATATATATATATATATATATATATGTGTGTGTGTGTGTGTGTGTTTGTGTGCGTGGATGTGGATGTGGGTGTGTTTTATGATAAAATATAGTTCTAAGGTATGCTATATTTATGGGTTAAAGTGTTCAGTATTAAGGATAGATCGTATGTAAATATAAAAGTGTACATTGAATTTAACACCCAGAGAGGACAGTCTGTTTCAAGCTAAACGCAATCGATGGCCTGACGATTGCGTTTAGCATGAAACAGACTGTCGATACTGTCAATTTCAGTTTCACGGAAAGGCAACGAGAAAATTTACTGTTTTTTTTTTCTAAGAATTCACGGCCATTTGCAGTCGTCGTAGTCGGTCTTATCTCGTATCCATGATTTTAATTTCTTCTTTGCTGATCGCTTCATTTATGATGATAGAGTTCAATATTTACATTATTCGGACTACTGTCCTCATCATCCTCATCTTTGTCGCCATATTTATTACAACGTGTTGGCCGTTCTACGTCCCGGCCTTCTTCAGGTGGTTGGAATGTCGAACTGAACCCTTTATTTCGCTCCCTGGTGTAGACTGTTCTAGACTGATCTACTCGGTCCTAACCGAACTTAAGGGAGTGGCCATAGGTCCCCTGAGCCACCGTAGATTATTCAACGGTCCGCTGGTTTAATTCTGCTTCCTGTCCACGTTGTGATTTGTTTGATCCAGAAAGCAGAAGTGATGTCCGTCCATTCACGCTCGACTGAAGATGTAGACACGGCTGGGGAGTCTGCGCTAAGAAATTTAGAATGCAGCAAAAAACAAAAATTAATATCTGCAGAAAGCCGGACAAATATCTATTCAATGGTTGAATTGTTAACGTCTTTTATATAGCAGAAAAGAATAGTAGAGGAAAGAATCGGGTTACAGAAAAGAAAAGTATTTAACGTAAAATCTCATACATTGGATTCTAGACACAGAGAGAGAGAGTGTGTGTAATGTGATTAACTTGTTGTTAAATCGTCTCCGAACGATATATAACTCTTGCGATGGAGGGATAAAGATTTCTGTGCTGGGCTTAAAGTTATAGTGGCGTTCCTCCTCCCAACGCTTGCCCGGGCCAATTCTCTCTTCTCTCTTCAAGAATTTTCTCCAATCTGCCTTTATCAGCATAACTACGCATTTATATAGAAAAACCTGGCTGGTTATAACTGACCCTCGGCCCTACTACTTCGCACGTGATTATCACGGGTGTTCTGGCTGCTTCAACCAAAATCATGTGAATTCCAAAGTTCCTTCTAGCTTACTCAATTTTTAAACGATAAAAATTATTTCGACCATTTACATTGTCTTCTGATGACCCAGATTCGATGGGTACAACTTCTGCCCTAGAAAAGATTTCCCCATCAGTAAACAAAATGCTCTGAATAAATTTCGCTATTCAAATCTACTCCAATTTCAATAAAAAAATGTGTGTGTGTGTGTGTGTGTTCCCCAGACTCTCTCTCTCTCTCTCTCTCTCTCTCTCTCTCTCACACACACACACACACTCCTTTCTGTACTTTTCTCTCTATTTCTCCCGCATTTTTTCTTCAGTCTTCTTCCTCTGCATTTATTTTCACCTTCTCTCTTCCCTCCCCTTCTATCCCTCTCTCTTTCAGCCACCTTTTCTCTATTTTTCTCCCACTATTTATTTCTCACTTCCCGTTCTTTCTTTCTTTTTTGTTTTTTTTCAACGCTTTCTTTCTTTTTCTCTGTTTCCTTCACTTTTCTTTCTATTTTTTCTCTCAATATCGCCCTCGCTCTCTAACATTATCACTCTCCTCCTTTCTCTCTAACTCCTTTCAATAATTTTCTCCTAATCTCTTTCTCTCTCCCTCCCTCACTCCCTCCCTCTCTCACTTGGATTATCTGGCATTTATTTAATCTTTTTCTATTTTTCAGCGTTTCTTTCTTTCTCTCTCCTAATCTTTCTATGTCTTCTCACCTTCTCTTTCTCTGCCTTTCTGTTTTTCTTCACTTTTCTCCTTTCTTTTACGCTCTGTATATGTGATTATCTGTCTTCTTCTCCTAACCTCTCTCCCTTTCTCTTATTTTTTTCTCTCACAATCTTTTATTTTCTACACTCTCTCTCCCTATCTCTCTCTATCAATCTCACTCCCCCTCCTTTAATTTTTTATCTTTTCTATCAGTTTTTCACATCACCCGTTTCTCTCCTCTCAATCCGTTTTCTCTCTCAATCTCTCATCTCTCCCTTCTCTCTCTCTTTCTCACTCTCTCTCTCTCTCTTCGTTTTTACCTCTAAACTTTTTACCTGTATTTAACTCTTTTTCACAGTAAAATATTTCCCGCTTCTCTCTCTCTCCTCCTCCTCAGTATACTTTTATCTCTCAATTTCTCACCCTTTCTCTCTCTGTTTCTCTTTCCTTTTGTTCTTTCACTTTTCTTTCCTTCTTTTTCCTATCAAAACCTTTACTTCCCACTCTACCGCTCAATCTATTTTTCTCTCTCAATCTCTCATCCCTCCTTTCTCTCATCTCTCTTATCTCTCTCTCATCTCTCCTCTCTCTCTCTCTCTCTCTCTCTCTCTCTCTCTCTCTACGTTTTTAACTCTAATCTTTTTACCTGTATTTTAACTCTTTTTGACTGTCAAATATTTCACGCTTCTCTCTCACCTGCTCCCCCTTCTCCTCCTCCTCAGTATACTTTATCTCTCAATTTATCACCAATTCTCTCTCTGTTTCTCTTTCCTTTTGTTCATTCACTTTTCTTTCTTTCTTTTTCTTCTTTTTCCTATCAAAACGTTTACCCCCAACTCTCCCTCTCAATTTATTTCTCTCTCTCTCCATTTTTACCTCTCACCCTTTTACTTGTATTTTAACTCTTTTTCACTATAAAATATTTTCCCGCTTTTCTTTCTCTCTCTCTCTCTCTTTCTCTCTCTCTCTCTCTCTCTCTCTTTCTCTCTCTCTCTCTCTCTCCGGCCGTCTTCTCAATGTACTTTTATCTCTCCATTTCTCATCCTTTCTCTCTCTCTGTAACTCTCTCTTTTTATTCTCTAAACATTCTATCACTTTCCACTTTAAAAAAACACACTCTCTTTCGCCCACTCTCTTTAACTATTTTTCTCTCTATCTTGAGCAATTTATTCGTCAGATACTTTGTTTAAAGTAGAATAAAAGAGAAAAACAAGAAAATAACAGAAAAAGGGCAAAATTCTCCAGTAATATTCCTTTTATCTTTAAAACTTATTACCGATCGTGTCAGTATTTCTTTCAAGTAAACCAATGATGTCTTCAGTTATACCGTCTGCTGAAAATCTTAACTTAGGGACATTGATTCGTTGGCGCCCAGGCGTATTTTTTTCGGCGACTGGGCGTCGAGTCGATTACATAAAGCCGAGATTTTTAATATGCACGCCGAGAAATGTACGCATTGACAAAGTAGATATTCTTGTATTTTATGCGCGTTTCGTCAAAGTAGAATATATTTTTATTTGTCGGTGCTTTTAGCAAGATGACTGAGCCTAGAAATGTGTGTACTCCAGTTATGAATAGTCAAAGATAGATAGATAGATAGATAGATAGATAGATAGATAGATAGATAGATAGATAGATAGATAGATAGATATGAAATGACTTAGTGAGGGAGACGTCGAAAGAAAGAAGGGAAAAACTCTAAAAATAGATATGAACAGAGAACAGATAGATAGATAGATAGATAGATAGATAGATAGAAACTAAATATACATAGATAGAGTGAATCTAAATATAAATAGATAGACCGACAGACAGACTGACAAACAATAAATGTAGATTAAGAAAGATAGTTAGATTGATAGACAGACAAAAGATAAACAGACAGCACAACAGATAGATATATAGGTAGATACTAACTATAGATAAATAGATAGATAGATAGATAGATAGATAGATAGATAGATAGATAGATAGATAGATATACACTAAATGTAGATAGATAGATAGATAGATAGAAACTAAATACAGACAGAAACTAAATACACATATATAGATAGATTATACTTAATCCAAATAAATAGATAGACCAACTGACCGACAGACAGACACTAAATGTGGTTTGAGAAAGAAAGATAGATTGATAGACAGAA
This sequence comes from Acanthosepion esculentum, assembly GCA_964036315.1. Classification (NCBI taxonomy): domain Eukaryota; kingdom Metazoa; phylum Mollusca; class Cephalopoda; order Sepiida; family Sepiidae; genus Acanthosepion; species Acanthosepion esculentum. Next base: position 19,382,646 of record OZ038499.1, read on the forward strand.
AAACACACTAGATAGATAGATAGATATGAATTCAAGAAAAAATGAAAAACTATTATATGAAAAAATATATATGAACAGAGAATAGATAGATAGATAGATAGATAGATAGATAGATAGATAGATAGATAGATATGAATTCAAGAAAAAATGAAAAACTTGAAAAATATATATGATCAGAGAATAGATAGATAGATAGATAAATAGATAGATAGACGGGCAGAATCTTTATATAGATATATACAGACTTACACTAAATATAGATTGATTGATAGATAAACAAACAGACAAGATAGATAGATAGATAGATAGATAGATAGATAGATAGATAGATAGATAGATAGATAGATAGATACATAGATAGATAGATAGATAGATAGACGGGCAGAATCTTTATATAGATATATACAGACTTACACTAAATATAGATTGATTGATAGATAAACAAACAGACAAGATAGATAGATAGATAGATAGATAGATAGATGCCTACTTATATCTGTGCAGCTGCTTATTTACGAATGTCGATTTCAAGTCAGACGGACTGCAGTCAAAGCAGGTGTTTGCTGCTGGTCGTCTCCACAATGGTATACACGACATCAAAGGCCCCCGAACTGCAGTCGATCGAAGTTGTCGCCGCCGCGGGAAGCTCCGATCCCGCCGTCGGGGCAGCGCATTGTCGCTTCAGAGTAAACAAACTAGGTTCACTTCGCACTTCTCCTCAGTTGAAATACACAATAGATTAGAAATAAGAAAAAAATATATATATAGACAGGACAGAAGTTTAAAAGATGACTTATACGGAATGCAAAAAAATAACTTATCGGAAGTAAGAAAGTGATCGATCAATACGTTTTCGAAGAGATCAAATGCCTCCGTTGAGGAATCGAATTTGAATGCAGATTTCACTCATCGTCGTCGTCCTTCGTGCACAAGGAATTGGGAAGCCAATAATAGGATGCGTCGCTTATCACGTGATAAACAGAAGAGGAAAAATGGCCGAACGCTATATCAGCAAAGCTGACAGGAAACAACGTGCAGAACTGCTAACAAAAACTATCGATTGTTGAAACTATTCAAATGGCCGGTCAACGTAAAAAGGCGATATTTGGTGGCGTGAAACACGCGGGAAGCGAATGAGAATCGTGTAAGAGATTTCATTTGCGTGATATCCACAGGCTGCTTAGAGTTTGGTATCATTTTTTTTTTAATTTATTTCCCGTCAATAACAAGCGTAATCTTTCACAGCCTTGAGTTTAAAACTATTCTGTCGATGCTGCAAATCGTGAGTATGCTCAATTTAAAACATGTAGAAAAGTTGTTCAGATAAGATATTTTACCTTCCTTCAGCAAGGCTGATGCCATCCTCCAAGAGACTGGTTCATTGCGCCATCTCAGGGTAACGTTTTCTGCTGACATGAAGTGGAAAGATTATATTAAATCAATAGCTAAATCTGCTGCGAGGAATGTTGAATCTATCTTACACATTTGTAAGTCTATCATTCGTTCAACTATTGAATATTGCTACCCGCATCTGGTCTGCTGCTTTTCATTTGTATTTATACATTTTAGATACAAATCAAAGAATCTGCATTGTTATTACTCCTGATCTGGCATCACGGCTTCAGTTACATTCCCATCACCCCAATGTAGCTCACCTGTGCTTTTTCTATAAATATTTTGATGGTATTAGTATGGGATGTACCAGCTAGCCACAATTTAAGGGCTATTTCGTGTTAGGAAGAATAATACGCTTTAGCCTTCCAATAACCGGACACCGATACTAATATTGGCATTAGTGTAGCCACTGATACACTAACACCGAATGAGGATACAGAAAGACGAAATACGGGACCGTACCCGACAAGACATTTAATAATGCAAATCAATTATATACACATGTTAAAAAGGTTTACATGTCCCAAACGCAAGATTGTTCATATAGTCCAAAGGACCGAGGGTGTTTAACGAGAACAGAGAAATGCCATACCAACTTTAGGGCCGTTGACTGTCCATAAATGAGTTAACAGGACTTACTTCTTTCTCCACGCTAGGCTGGGTACCAGCAAACCAATTTCCACGTGTGAGGACTCCGGTGGTCGCAAGTAAAAAAGGACAGAGCTTCCTAAAAACGGAAATGACGAAAGGGAAGAAGGGACAGGAGAGTTCTCGTCTCTAAGGGTCTGAACTTCCGTTAGCCCGACCCAAGGGAAACAACTGTAGTCTCCCTACAATGGTAATTGTTCTGATGAACTTACCTTTATGATACCTTGACTTCATGAATTTCAGCGCAGCCCAAGATTGGTGGATAGGTCTCATCACTTTACTGTTTAAATTGCTTGATGTAACCTTAGATTCTATGCTAACAGTTTCTTCTCTTGCACCTCTCGCTAGAAGCAATATTAATAGTTATCTTTTGTCTTTTAATTCCTGTTTTTATTGCTCTCACGCCTTAATAGTATTTTCTTTTTTTCATATTAACCGACACTTTGCGTTTTAGTGGTTTTATTGCCTTGCTTGGGGTGGGATAAAAAGCTTCAAATTTGATGAAGACTATGTTGAATACGATATTTAGTTCTAGAATGCTTTTACCAAACAAAAGGACAGCCTTCCACAAATTCTTGTATTTATACCGGTTACAATCAAACGAAATTGATGATTGCCAATACGAGAATTAAAGGTTGTATAAAATAAATATCCAGCTACATATATCATCTGCCCATTATTTAGGTCTCATTTACTGTTTTTTGTGTGTTTTTTTTGTTTTTGGCAAAAGATTACACCATCCAGATATATCAGGTCTTACTCCTTTTCATCTGCAAGTTTCTCCTAAACTGAAAATAACCACTGAAAAAAGACTTTAGCCTACGAAGGAGATGATATGAAAGATCACAGCGATCACAAATTAAGACCTTCACCACAGTTTTGAAAAGTGATGAATACGCTTGGATATGAGGGATATCCTGAGTAAAGACGTATTAGTATCATTTATAAGCCAGCCATAGTTTACCGGCTATTTAGTTTTAGGAAGAATAATGCTTTAGCCTTCCAGTACACTGAGTACTAATATTAGTATTAGTGCAGCCATTGTTACACTAACATTGAATGCGAACATAGAAAAACGAGATACACGCCCGTAACAAACAAAAATATTATATAATTAGGCAAATACAACTTACATGCACATATTAAAAGCATTTACACATATCCCAAAACAAATGATTGTTCATACTGTCCAAAGGATGAGAATATTTAACAGAACAACAAACAAAGAAATAACATACCAGACTTATGGCCTTTGACCGTCCGTAGCTAGGTGAATCAAAATGACTTTCTTCTCCACGTTAGGCTGTGCACAAGTTGTCCATCTTTCACGTGCGTGGACGCCCTGGTGGTCAGGAAGGTAATAACCGTTCCAAAAAAAAAAAAAAAACGGAAGCAAAAAGAAAGGCAGAAGAGGCTGAACTACCCATGAACTCAAACCGAGGGAAAACAACTGTGGTCTCTCTACAGCGGCATCTCTTTAGGTTGGGGTACATTTTCATTAATATTTACTGATCATTTCCCCACAGGCCTCGAATGTTTTGAATGATTGATTGATTTGTTTTTTTTTAGCTTATCAATCCATTTTGGGTTATTTTTACGCGTTAATATTGCATTTATATATATTTTTTTAGAATAACAATGATTTTTTTTTTTCAATTACACGACCGACCTACGATTTAACACATAACTATGAGAGAGATGGAGTCATACCTTTCTCAAGAATGACAGCAACGAACCCGACTGGAATTCGAACTCGTCTCTCTGATTTCTCATTTCAAGCTTCAACCCATGCACACCCATCTTCGTGTGTACAAAGAATAGCTAAATATTTTTCGATCCGACCAAGAAGGATTTTTTTTAAATTCTGATATTTGAAAATTCTGTCATATTTTGGGGGAACTGTTCTGGGTTCACAACATTTCATTATCCCCTCAACCTTTCGAATTATATTCATTCATATGCTTAGACCTACCCGAGTTTACTGGGATATATATATATATATATATATATATATATATATATATATATATATATATATATATATATATACCAGTATAGCTGTCAATATACCACATAACACCCTTGAGTGCTTTGCCTTGGAGCGGGTAGAATGGAGATCAACGTGTTTTAGTGGACTCAGCAGTTTTCAATCTGCTTGTCTGAATCATCTTCAAGAAGCGAGAGTAAAATCTAAAAGGTCAGCCAATCGAACAGTGATCTCATCTCACAATCCTCACTCTTTCTCCATATGGCCTTCTTTGTAAATCACTAGTTGGTCTTAAATGCCACTTAAGATTTTTGCACAAAATTTCATAACTGAATCAACTAAGCTATAAGACCCTCATACATCGAAACAGACGGGAGAAATCATTATATATATATATATATATATATATATATATATATATATATATATATATATATATATATATATATATATTAAGGGTAACAAATCCGTTGGTATATAATCCAAGTGGATCCTAGTAATAGTAAATATTAAAACTGATCCACAAAAAGACCTCAATGTATTTAATATTACAGAGCAAATAATTAATACACAATAAAATCCAAAATCACCTCATATGGGGAATAAGCTTATTTCGTCAGACAAAAATATAAGTCGTCTGTCTTATCAACCCCGGTGTGGACTGAATTCGTATCAGAAATAAAAATGTAAATGTGAAAGCTTAAAAAAAAATAGAAAAACGTTCAAAAACTAATATAGAATTTATCCATTTCAATGTTTCAGTCAGACGAAAAGCACGAGGCAAGTGTCAAGGGAGGGGGTAAGGTATCTCTGTCTATAAAAGGCAGAATGTGTGTGCGTGTGTGTGCGTGTGTGTGTGTGTGTGTGTGTGTGCGTGTGTGTGTGTAACGAATGCACGACCGCAATTTTCGACGGATTTGCACCAAAATTTACATGCACATACTCCAAGTTAGGAAAATGGCCAACACGGACTTTGCATTTCCCAACTCCCATCGATAATGGAAATAATCGATTTTTTCATGCTTCTATGGTAGTTTTCATGTAGTTTGTGGCCATTTTCTACTGGCCAGAGTGAGTGCCTATAGCTGGCTGCCACGAATAGGCAGGAAGATTCTATTGGCCAGCGTGAGACCCAGCAGCTAACTGACACGAATGTTAACTAGCATGCTAGCATGCAAAAAACATCAATAGCTGCATTCGTCACAAGTGTGAAAAATGTAAATCTGCATGGCACTTTACTCCAATTGGCTAATTGGCTTGCTTAAACTCAACGTTGATTCTGATTCCGCAAAACTGGGTTAGGTGTGAAAAAGTATTTGTTGTTAACATTCTTTTTTCATTCGGTTTTTCCAGTTACGAATCCTTTCTTAAAGCTGATCGTTTTGTGTTCATTTTGTTTAGTTCTTTTTTCGTAACAGATTTAATGTTTAGTATAGAGCTTAGAAAAAATTCGCAGTGTGAGATAGGCAAGAAGTAAGGCATGTAGCAACATCAGCATGGCAAAGGGCACTCCTTTAAAGGCAAGGAAGAGCAAAAATATTTTAAGTCAAGTGATAGCGATTGCTGTATGAGTCGTACGATTTTTGAATCAAGCACGGGCAACGTCGGGCCATGCTGCTAGTTTAAAACTAAGAGGGGAATAAAAAATAACTTAAAATACATAAAGTTCTATTTATAAATACAAAATCATATTTAAAAATACAAAGTTATATTCGAATCTGGTATGGACTGAGTTTTCTTCATTTTTTTAAAAATTTATTTCGTTTTTTCATTCAGTTCTTCATTCTTTTTCTTTTGCTTAATTTCCTTCGACTTATTCATGCATTTCCACATATTTTTAAAAAAATTATTTTCAATGTTAGAAGAATTAATGAGAACATATTCTTTCCACTTCGTGTCAGCAGAAAACGAATCTCTCCTGCTAATGGAGGGCAAAAGGGGTTCCTTAAACCAATGATTCCCAACGTAATATTTTGGTGAGGCATGCATAGGACGTGCACCCTACAACTTACTATATCAACAGAATAAGAGGGCAATTCGAGAATGAGTTATTAACAGTGGCTTGTTTTCTAGTGATCTCAAATTTCATTTTGAATTTTTATTTGATGATTAAAATAATCAAAGTATATTACAGAATAAGCTTTCATTCAAATATTTTATATATCTGCCTTTCAGTTCTCTATTATATGTTTCGAAACTCTCTCTCTCTCTCTCTCTCTCTATATATATATATATATATATATATATATATATATATATATATATATATATATATATATTTAAATATGAAGAAATATACTTTTCAGAGATAGAGCGTATGTAAATATAAATATAAAAGTGAACATTGAAGTCAACACTCAGAGGCGACAGGATGTTTCATGCTAAACGCAATCGTCATTTATTTATTTTTTTATTTTTATTTTTTTATTTTCCTCTTTCATGGACGCCATGGTCTTTGGAGGCTTGTTTAGAGACCAAATTAATGGCCTTTTAAGCTTCCTTCACGTGAATTGCAGTAAAATGTTGAATATGTAAGAATTAAATATTACAGGTGGGCACCAGAATTATAGAAATACCAAAGTGGGGCATGGCCCAAAATCGGTTGCAAACCACTGCCTTAGACGATTAAATGACTCCAGCTTCATTTTGGTAAGCCATTCCTTGCCACTTAAGTATATTTACTTGAGCGCTTAACTAGACTGGAAATAGAACCTTTACAAAATCGAAAATGGTAAACATTCGTTTCCTCTCTAACGTATTCTACTTTAACTCAAGAGCGAAAACCTTCTCGCCTTTTTTTAATTGTTGTTTATCGTCTCTATATATTACTGAGATCTTATTCTTTGAAGCATTGATACAGTAATAAATCAAATGTTTTCGTTTCAAGTCCTGGACGATGACTCGGGTCGGTCGTTATAAGCGAAATGATTTTGTACGTAGTGTGAAAGCTAAATGTACACACAGAATAGTTAAAAATGTTATTATGTCTGAAAACAACTGCGGAAAACCCGCGGTTGTAAATATAATAATGTAAGTTCTTCGAAATATGAAAGACGCCAATTCAAACACTGAGGAACGATGTCTCATAAGTTAATGCAATACGCGCTCGCAATCAAAACGAGAGACAGCACGGAGTCGACGTGTACCAAACAATGAGGTATATTTATACGTACGGGCTTGAAAATCATTTCACAGTTGTTCCTTGATTGGATTATGTGTGTCAATGCGTTTACAAGTGACGCTCCTTCTAAGTGCGCGGTCGCCAACAACAAGAGTGAAAACCAAACAGAGAAAGAAACAAACCAAAATAAAATAGTGCATATTATGAGATAGATAGATAGATAGATAGATAGATAGATAGATAGATAGATAGGTGGATAGATAGTGAACCTCCTGAGATAGCTATCTATCTATCTAGCGTGATAGATAGATAGATAGAGAGATAGATAGATAGATAGATAGATAGATAGATAGATAGATAGAATGTGAACATCCTGAAATAGCTAAATAGCTAGCAAGTTAGATAGATAGATAGATAGATAGATAGATAGATAGATAGATAGATAGATAGATAGAAAGAATGTGAACGTCCTGAAATAGCTAGATAGCTAGCAAGATAGATAGATAGATAGATAGATAGATAGATAGATAGATAGATAGATAGATAGATGGATGGATAGATAGATAGATAGATAGATAGATAGATAGATAGATAGATAGATAGATAGATAGATAGATAGAATGTGAACGTCCTGAAATAGCTAAATAGCTAGCAAGTTAGATAGATAGATAGATAGATAGATAGATAGATAAATAGATAGATAGATAGAAAGAATGTGAACGTCCTGAAATAGCTAGATAGCTAGCAAGTTAGATAGATAGATAGATAGATAGATAGATAGATAGATAGATAGATAGATAGATAGATAGATAGATAGAAAGAATGTGAACGTCCTGAAATAGGTAAATAGCTAGCAAGTTAGATAGATAGATAGATAGATAGATAGATAGATAGATAGATAGATAGATAGATAGAAAGAATGTGAACGTCCTGAAATAGCTAGATAGCTAGCAAGTTAGATAGATAGATAGATAGATAGATAGATAGATAGATAGATAGATAGAATGTGAACGTCCTGAAATAGCTAGATAGCTAACAAGTTAGATAGATAGATAGATAGAATGTGAACGTCCTGAAATAGCTAGATAGCTAGCAAGTTAGATAGATAGATAGATAGATAGATAGATAGACAGACAGACAGACAGACGAACGGAAGATTGAATAAATTATGTAAAGAAAAATGAATACACTGAAAAAGAGATGCCAATGTTGAGATATGAAATGATATATCGCTATTTATTTATTCTACTGAAATTTTTTTCGGCTTCACTCAGTTCTGTTCAATTTCTTTTCTTTTTCCCACTTTGTCTAATGTCCTTCGGCTTTTTCATTCACTTCTGTTTTATTTTTCTTGTTTTAATTTCAATCTGATTCTACATTCATTTCTGCTTCACTTGTTCTTCTTTTTTAATTTATTTCGATGCATTTATTCCTTCCTGTAATAATTCTCTTATTTCTTTTGGCTTCCTTCAACTTATTCACTCATTTATGTGTCAATTTTACATTTCAAATCGCTTCATTTTAGTTACTTATTTCTTTATCTTTTCTCCATTTTTTATTTCATTCAAGATTTTTTTTATTTCTTTCAAGCTTTTTTATTTCTTTCAAGATTTTTTATTTCTTTCAAGATTTTTTATTTCTTTCAAGCGTTTTTTTCGTTCAAGCTTTTTTATTTCTTTCAAGATTTTTTATTTCTTTCAAGCTTTTTATATTTGTTTGAAGTTTTTTTATTTCTTTCAAGCTTTTTATTTCTTATTTTTAAGTTTTATTTAAGTTTTTCTTATTTCTTTCAAGTTTATTTTATTTATTCAACCTTTTTTATTTCATTCAAGCTTTTTTATATTTCTTTCAACCTTGTTTTATTTATTTCAAGCTTTTTTGATTTCTTTCAAGCTGTTTTATTTCTTTCAAGCTTTTTTGATTTCTTTCAAGCTGTTTTATTTCTTTCAGGCTTTTTTTATTTCTTTCAAGCTTTTTTGATTTGTTTCAACCTGTTTTTATTTATTTCAAGCTTTTTTTATATCTTTCAACCTGTTTTGATTTCTTTCAACTTTTTTTATTTCTTTCAAGCTTTTGTATTTCTGTCAATCTTTTTTTATTTCTTTCAAGCTTTTTTGATTTGTTTCAAGCTGTTTTATTTCTTTCAAGCTTTTTTGATAACCCTTCAACCTTTTTGATTTCTTTCAACCTTTTTTTATTTCTTTCAAGCTGTTTTATTTCTTTCAACCTTTTTTATTTCTTTAAAGTTTTTCTTAATTCTTTTACGCTTTTTTATTTCTTTCCAGCTTTTTTTCATTTCTTTCATGCTTTTTTTATTTCTTTGAAGCTTTTTTTATTTCTTTCAACCATTTTTTATTTCTTTCAAGCTTTTTTATTTCTTTAAAGTTTTTCTTGATTCTTTCACGCTTTTTTATTTCTTTCAACCTTTTTTTCATTTCTTTCAAGCTTTTTTTATTTCTTTCAAGCTTTTCATTCATTTCTGTGTCATATCTTGTCTTGAAATTTCTGTCGGCTGCTTCATTCATTTTTTTTCTTTTTATCTTTGATTTTTCTTCAGCTTATTCATTCATTTCTCTTCTAAATTTATTTCTTCTTTTTTATTATTCCCTTTTCTTCATACCCTCGTCGCATTTGCTGTTCTTTATTTTTCTTCTTTATTTCCTTTTTAATTTCCTTTATTTCTTATTTTACCATTTTCTCTCTTTAATTTCTTTTCTCTTTATTTTACATTCATTATCTGTATTCACCACCATGATTACCATGTCTCCCTTTCTATTTTTTCCCTTGCCCCCAAAAGTTATTGTTTTATTTATGAAGAGAAACGTTTTCAATGACACTTGTAAAAATGGCTGCATTGGTCATGATGTACTTTGTTGACAGGAAGCTACACACCTGCTTCCCACAGACAATTCAAAAGAAAACAAAGTGGTGGACTTAGAGAACCTTAATTTTATTGCAACGAAAGGACGTGTCTTGAAAACAACTGTTCAATAGAAAACGTTTAAACAATTACAAATGTGCAAACGAAAATTATTATTTATGGATTGCTCCCCGTAACACCCGTCCCAGGCCTGACGTCATAACATCAAAAAAAAACATTCCGAACAGACTGTTATTAATGAAATAATAAAATCTCTCGTAAGAAAATTACGATTCCTTTGAA
>OZ038499.1:19400459-19453717 GCA_964036315.1 Acanthosepion esculentum
ATAAGTTCCGAAATTCAAACACTGGTGAAAAAATATTTGTGGACGGGTTATTTTTAAAAAATTATGATTACTACTTTTGATTTTTTTTTTTTCAAAATTTATGGTAATTGCCTTTAAAAGCTTCAAAAAATTACCACTTGTCTATGGATGCAAATATCCAGGGAGGAAATTGTCTGATACGTGATTGTCCGGTACACAAATGTCCACTACGCAACTGTGTTTGAAACAATAAACACATTTGTTTTTAATTATTTTTTAATAAAGTAAATCGAAAAATACAAAAGAAAAACGAAACAGATTTTTTAAAAAATATTTTTAATAAAGAAAATCGTAATTTAATTTGTTTTTAATAATTACTCTAAAATATTTATAAAAAAAAATAATTTAATAATTTACGTTTGGTTTGGTTGGTTTTGTTTTACGGCATTTTTATTGCTAGTAATATTTTTTTTTCAAAAATGTATTTCTGTTATTAAAACTTATATCTACACTTTATTAGTGTTTTGACTCCAGTTTGGGGGTTAACTATTTGCCCATAGCTGGAACCCTGACATGCTACCACCCCGGTTCAAGGTGAATCTGGGAACACCAGCAATTAAGATGTGGTTCCACGCTCCTCAAAACCTCCTGATCAGAAGCCTTACTGTCCAATGTAGTTAGTTTTTCGTCTTACCCAAGACGGAATAATTTACCATTTATTTTATTAAAAATAATTAAAAACAAAAAAAAGTATTCTTATTATGCATAATGCCTCTTGGTAGCTGATCTTTCCTCTGACTTACTTTTAACAGCTGAGGGAAGACTGGCTATTAACATTCAATGCCTCAAAGACCAAACTAATGGGTGAACGGTTCTTACTAACATTGCTTTGATTCTGTTTTATTTTTGGTTGACATTTTTTAGTTTCTTATCTGGGTTCATCTCCCTCCCCATCATTTCATGTTTCATGGGATTTTTAATTATATATATATATATATATATATATATATATATATATATATATATATATATATATATATATATATGAATATTACAAATTTTTACACCACAGGGTGTTTTTTGTAGGACCCTTGTGAATATGTGGTATTGTGGTATGTGCAGGATTGTGAGGTGATGGATGAGTTTTTGTGGTGATTGGGTCATGATTGTGGTTAACTAGGAATAGGATAGCTAGTGAAAGACCAGCCTTTCCCCACGTCTCCCTCGGGCTTGTGCCAAAATTTTGTAACCCAGAACATTCACCAATCGTGATGAATGGATTTTCCTCGGAAAACTTAACCTCAGTCCAGAGCTCAAGTGGAACTAGCTAAAGATGTTGTTAAAATGGTTGGTTCCCTGAAGCACTTCAGTAAGTACCTGACTCTCCTTACTATCCTCTACCGTCACAAAAGTCAGATCAGGCCAAAAAATGAAGTACTGCTGTACTATATGGACGGGGGTCGGCCAGTCTTTCCTTTCCACTCGATAGAATCCAAAATCGTCTCATATTTTTAGGCGACGAATTATTTTCCATTCTGCAACGCCTTTCTCAAAGACGAGATGTCTCAAGCCTCTCGCTGTCCTATCGCTATTTCCATGAAGAGTATTCCGATGAACGACACTCCACTCGTCCTAATCTTCACAGATAAGACCCGCCCTGCCACGCACATTGTGGCGAACCAACCTCATTCCGTTCATATTCCCCTGGTGAGACGTAAGCTTTGACTAGAGTAGCAGTTTCCCACAAACCATGCCTAGTGGAACCGACTCCCAAGAAGTTGTTTCCCGATCACTACAATCTTAACCTGTTCAAGTCTGGGGTTAACCATTATATTCTGCACATATCCATATAAGCTGTGCCGCTTACTCTGTAATCCTCTATCTTGAGTGGCTCCCGAGCCTTGTACAATGTGAACACCACTAAAATAATGATTATATATAATTTATATATAACGCTGTTAAAGTAATATACACAATAAAAGCAACACCTTAAACAAAATAGATTACTCTACTGCTATCATATATGGGCAGGAGATGATCGGTTTTCATATTTCACTTTCAATAGATTCCAAGAACGTCTCCGTGTCCTTGTACCTGACTCCTCCTACTAGCCTTTACCTTCACAAAATCAAGTTCAGGCCAAAAATGAAGTACTGCTGTCATATATGGGCGGGAGCCGGCCAATCTTTCCTTTCCACTCGATACTAACAAAGGGTTTCCGCATACTTTTAGACGACGAATTATTTTCCATTCTGCAACCCCTTTCACAGACGAGATGTCCTAAGCCTCTCGCTGCTCTGTCGCCATGGTGTGTCTTCAGATGAAATACACTCCTTAGTTCCACCAGTCCTAACCTTTATGCCTAAGTCCCACCATGACACGCACATTGTAGCGAACTAATCCTTTCATATCACCCTGGTGGGAATTAAGTTCCACTCAAACAGCTTTTTCCCACGAACCGCTGCCTTGGTGAACCGACTACCAAGAGGCTGCTTCCCCAATCACTACAATCTTAACCTGTCTAGAGTTACCCGTTATCTTACGCACATATCCGCATAAGCAGTGCCTGTTACTCTGTGACCCTCTACCTCGAGTTGGCCTCGGGCCTTGTACACGGTGAACACCATTGTAAAAATAAAAAAAAAATTACCAACCGTAGAGTGGTGGCCGGATTTTGATCTGACAGATCAAATACGGGTCTGCGATGCTCGACTGAAAAATACACAGGCTGACCAAGATATTCTCATGTAATGTGACCAAATTAGGCTTATTTTTCAACATAGTACCCCGTTGCGGTCGACACACTTCTTCCATCGGTGTTGCAGTGTTTGCATCCTATTGGTGAAGAAGCTTTCATCTGTTGTGCAAGAAAGTCATTAGCAGCAGATATGACGTTATAATTTCTGTGATACTGGTTCACAGCCATTTTTTTTTCATGTTGGGAAACAGATGATCGTCAGAATACGACAAACCAGGAGAATAGGGTGAGTGATCAACCAGCTAAGAACCACATTCACGCACAGCGTTCATTTAAACTATGGATTTGTATGTGGAGCATTGTCCTGATAAAACAAGATTCCTTTCGTCAGTGTTCCAGGCGTTTGATCTTGATAGCCTTTTATAAGTGCCTCAGCAAGTTGGCACACTTCTCTCCATTGCCCTTTTGAAGATAGTCAATAAAAAATGTCTTTTGCATCCCAAGAACTTCCCTATTATGAATAGACCTTGACCTCCTTTGGAGCCGGCGAGGAGGAGTTTTTTTTTCCACTGCAGGGATTATCTTTTTGTCTCTTACTCAGTGCTGAACCCAACACTCATCCTGGGCTAGGAAACGTTCAAGAAAACCAATTCCATTTGCCTCAACAAATATCAGATTTGCCCATGATCTGATCAACCTGGCTCAGGTGTCAGAAGACGTGGTCCCCATCGAGAAGAAGCCTTCCTCATGCCATGACCATTGTGCAAAATATTCTCAGCTCTCTCACGGGATATGCTAATAACATTAGGTGCTTGATTTATACTCAGTCACTTATCATTAATTAACATGGGTCTTCCCTGCTTAAATTCAGCTGTCCGACTTTGCACTGTTGATAAAGCCGGGGCGTCATAACCTAATGAAGCAACCATATCAGCCTGAATGTCCTTGTGAGCAAAACCTTTTTTCTGCAGGTATTGATAGCAACACGATGCCAAATGTTTTTCCATTTTCAAGTAAAGTCGCTACTAGTTACTTTTGAAGTCTTCAGTGAACAGTCAGATTCCAGTGTACCTGGAAAGAAACAAGGCAGTTATTAATTGGAAGTGTTGAAACTAATACCTGCAAGTTTTGACAGTTCTAGCATCACTCTTTCATAGTCATCCTATGAATTTACTACCCACCCTCGTAAGTTCAAAGTTAGGATACAGTTCCTCTCTACTAGCTGGCGCATTATTACGCTTACGATCTTTTAAAAATCCCCACTATTAGAAAATTTAAAACACAATTTTACATACAAAAACACATTCATCAGTCACGTATATAGTCTCTATTGTTTTTAAAAACCATCTGCTATCATTCTACAAGTTCGAAAAGAAACTTAGTGATTTATTTCGAAGAAGGTTGTGAGGTAGTTTTCGATTGACTGTCCGGAGTCAATTTTTGTCAGTTAAATCGTTCTGTTGTGATGAAACAAATGAAAATCTCTGGAAATAGCAAGAGAAAGAAAAAAACGAAAGTTTTCCTGTAACGATTTGACCGACTAACCATAAGTATTGTAACAATGGAAATTCAAAGAAAAATATTATTTATACTTCTCAGATGAGGTACAATATTTGCATTATTCGGACTATTGCCCTCATCTTTGTCGCCATATTTATTACAACGTTTCGGCAGTAGTACGCTCCGGCCTTCTTTAGTACGACATTCCAACCACCTTCTAAATCCTTTATTTTCGCTCACTGGGGTAGACTTTTCTAGTTCCACGTGCCATGTTTATAATGGATGTCATTTATCAGTTATCACCTGTCTAATTTCCCTCTGTAAGTTTTCCACTGCCTTAGCCGGGTATTGAACTCACACTCATTGGGTCCTGTCACTTGATCTAACCAACGCCTTTATCCACTGTGCCATGTGTCCTTGAAGACATCTGTGATTGAATTTCTTGGTATTATATATTTTATCCCACAATTTCTACCAGTGCTCATATTGCAATATTTTGCTGTTATCATCGCATGTTTTACCATAGCTCATATTGCAATTTTTGTTGTTATTATCGCTTTTCTCTGGCATACCTTATTACTGGTTCCCATATTGTATTCATTTCTATGCTCGGTCGGCAGAAAAGTTGTAATAAATATGGCGACAAAGATGAGGACAATAGTCCGAATAATATAAATAGTGTAGAAAAATATTAGTTGAGCAATCCTCTCTGAGGTTCTGAAATCAAGTCAACGAGGAGTCGTACATAAAGCTGACGATATGCCAATGGTTCGTCCGTCCGCTATCGCAAAAATCTGTTTTCTGTGCTGATTGTTAACTCGATCAAAGAGTTGCGTTCTGAGTAATAATTCTCGAGAAGAAAGGATGCTGTATTTCTGGTTTAGAAGTTTTGTTGTTTTTTTTTTTATAAACGCATCCTCTAACATCTGCTGCCATCTCGAAACATATATTTTCCAGTATCTTGCCGCATCTTAAAAACTCAACTAACGATCTGTACGATAATGCGGCTCACAATTGAAAAATATTATTGACAGTTTTCGCTGCTATTTGTCATTTGCTGTCTCGTTCGATCTTCGGATTGCCCATTATATCTACACACGTTTATTTGATATTTTTTTACCTTTTCATTTTTCTATTTCCTTTTTCTTTCCTTTTTTAAGCATAGAAATTATGGCGCCCGTGGAAGAAAAGGTATTGGTAATGTTGAAATAGCCGTTCCTATACAGGAAGCATTCGTTACTTATTGACTGAAGAGTTCGTGTCAATTTCGATATAAATTCATAAAATCTTTTTTTTAAAACAGTTTTTCATGGAATTAGACTTCTAAAGTCCACTAAATGTCATAGAACTTTCTTTCCTTTGGATGTAATGAATATGCATACACCTGTGTACCCACTCACAGGAATATGATTGTCTGGTGTCAGCCATAAATACAGGTTGATGTAGAGGTACAGGGTACGCCATTGTAGTACGCCATTGGACCGAGCCATTGACGACGCCTATTGGCCTACACCTATCGTCTAAGCATATAGCCTACGACTACGACGAGTACCAGTTGATTACGGCTATCTGCTAGATTGTACTATTAGGTTACAGTAGCCAAAACCACTTAGCTACTTCGAACAAATATATCCCTTTCCGGGACATATCACCTTTTAAACATTTTTTTTTGGTAGTAAGAACGTTAGCGTCTCGATTATATCATTATACGAGACATTGCGAAAGTATTGGATTTTAAACGAATTAGTTGCTCGCCATAACTGATCACCATTTTAACATAACAAATGCTACTCTGATTAAAAAAGAAAATAATTCCCTCAGACGAAAATGATTAGAAATTGCTTTAATCTCTAGTTAATCCACAGCACAATTGCGTCCAGATACTTACAAGGCTTCACCATTCTTGGCAGATTATCTGTTATCAAACTGTGGAATATTTGATAACAAAAATAATGGTAACAAAACGAAAAGGAATCTAAATGATATTGGCTAGATTATATACACAAAACACATTTTTAAAAAAAATTATAAACTTAAAATTCCCAGCGTCTCTTGTTCGTACAATTGTGGAGTCGCATCAACATAAACAAATCTAGTCTGAAGAAGTCCTAAGGAACGAAACACGTCATATGCTTTCCTGTGGAACTCCCTTCAGTTTACTTCCTTCCCTGAACTACAACCTTTAAAAATATAAATGTAATATCAACAGCCATTTTCTATCTTTTTGAATCTCGTTCATCTTTTGCTATTTTCTCAGTCTTCCCTATAGTCAGTCTTTTCTATTACTTTCACTCTCTGTAACCCCCTGCGTACTAGTGGCATTCCCGCTTTGCTTGGAGTGAAAGGATTTTTTTTTTTAAGTCTAGTTCTCCATTCGGATTTTCCGGAGAAGATGGTGGTTAGAAATCCTGACCAGGCAAACGGCAGGTAAGTTTTTTTCCCACTCGATCAACGTCCATCGAGCACAGGCGGATACACGTATCTGAGTAGACGCTCTTATTATTTATTAAACAGTATATTTGTCTATCGGGCTGAATATTCAAGAAAACTTATTAACCCATTAACTGCTAAATTTTTTAATGCGCATTTTTGGCCCAGCTAGGTGTGTTAGGAATTTGTTTATTCATTGTTTAATTTCAGTAGTTACCATTGTCGTTTTTATAGAAACTAAAACATCAAATATATATGTGTGTGTAAAACATCAAAAGATAATATTGATTAGAAATAATAAAAAAAATACTTTTCAAAATAGTCATTATTTTTCTACTCGTAAAATGTAAAATTACGACAGAAAGTATCTTCTTACGGCTAATAATAAAAAAATTTAAAAGGCTAAGTGTTGTAAAATATACCTCTGCAAATGCACTGTATGTAAGCAATTCAATGGAAATACGAGGAATAACATGTAGTGAGTTTACTTTTAACAGATCCCCAAATGGGGCTCATGGTAAGTAATGCGTTAAAGAACAATATACCGAAGGGCGCATATTTTTCAAGGCGTTTACTCTAATATGAGTATCTACTAAAAATAACGTTTAAATATGCACAAATCTGCCGGATTAACAAATTAAAATCTATGATTTCCCTAGAAAATTGCCTTGTTTACGTTTGGATATGAAACTGAGCAGACATGTATATTTCGAGAAAGATTTGTATTTATAAGGCACTATTCAACTTTACTTAATCTTCGACGATTTTCTTTCATAAGATTTATCGAATATTCAAGCCAGTAGACGTAAATAGATGCATATCCTGTTTAATGGCTAAGCGGATATTTTACTCAACTATCCACTAAAAATTACGTTTAAGTTACAAAATTGGTCGTATTAATAAATAAATGTCCATCACTTCCCTACACACACGCGCACGCGCGCACGCACACACACACACACACACACACACACACACACACACACACACACATATATATATATATATATATATATAAATTTTTAAAATATTTTTAAATATTTTTTTTTTTAATTTTCTTAATATAAACTGAGGACGATTTATTGTTAATCTTATATTTTTTTTGTAAGCATATTTTGGTAATTTTAAGTGGTAACAATTTTTTTTTATTATATATGTTGTGCATTCCGGCAAAATGAAATCCACAAATTTTGTGTATTCCTCCGTTCCCAATTTCCTGAGTAATAGACGTATATTCTTTGCTTCCGTCCAGTTTTGACAATCGATGTTGAAGATGTCTTCATGACGTCTGAAATAGTCCCCGAAATTTTTATCCTCTTCTAGAGAGTAATTGAATGTTTCTATCGTGTTCCACACTGCGTCTTGGGAAAAAGTCGCCTCTTTTTCGATATTTTGTTGTTTGTTACCCGCTATCTTTAATATTAGTTCCTGGAGTTGCATTTGTCTTTCTTCATTTTGCATTTGTCTTTCTTCATGTAAGAAGAGTTGTAATTGCTGTTCATTTTGGTATTTTACAAGTTCTACGAAAATACTTTTAAAATCCTCTATGATAAGAGTCTTACGAAAAACTTGCTTTTCCGTATTTTAATCCTCGTAAATCTTTTGTCGCCAAGTTGTTGTGGACACTGGCAAACGGCCAATTTTTTTTTCTCGTGCAGGTCCGAATTCCTCGTCGTCAAGTTGTTGTGGTCGACGAGGGAGAATTTTGTTTCGTTTTCCTTCTTTGTGAGTTTGAATTCCTCGTCGCCAAGTTGTTGTGGTTGACGAGTGAGAATTTTGTTTTGTTTTCAATCCGTGTGAGTTCGAATTCCCCGTCGCCAAGTTGTTGTGATCGACGAGGGAGAATTTTCTTTTCTTTTCCTTCCGTGTGAGTTCGCATCCCTCGTCGCCACGTGTTGTGGCCGACGAGGGAGAATTTTGTTTCGTTTTCCTTCTGTGTTAGTTCGAATTCCTCGAATTCCTCGTCGCCAAGTTGGTGTGGATTCCGGGATGAAATCCTGTACGAATAATAACAAACGCCAAGAATTATTACAGGAAAATAAATATATTAACGTAATAATACAAACTGGTAATACAGGTTAGTAGTTCTAGGAATGCGGGTTAGTAGAAATATATATATATATATATATATATATATATATATATATAGTTTTTGGTATCGACGTATCGATGTATGACTTCTTATTGAGTCAACGTGCTCGCTCACTGTGACTCTTGCCTGCTACGTTCGTCGTTCGTTCTCGTTCGTTAGCTCCTGTTCGAATCTTCTCGAGTATTCACTAGCAGTAGTATACGTATACCTTGGGTGAGTCCATTTGTGAAAAAAAGGGAGGACCCCTCAACAATATTTAATAATTTCGTTTTAATACTTCATTTTTTCTGCCTTCCTTGAATTTCACTTCATTTTTCTTATAACCCAAACTTGGGATGTTAAGGTTAATATCTGGGTTGAATTCGTGTAGCTTCTTTCCATTTAAGCCAGATAACATTCGCCTCCCCTTACCACCCCCGTGTAGATTTGTGTTGTCTGCTTGGTTTGTATCAATTTTTCAACTGCTGTTTTTTTTATATTTAATTTTAAATTTCTAGTTCCGACTAGGTAAATGGCTGTCCTGTTTTACAAACTAAATGATGATTTAAATTCTCCAAGGAGTTCTGCTTTTAACTAATACAACAAATTTTGTGATTGCAATTTAATTTCCCGAAATTTCGTGAATTTAAGTAAAGGGGTAAAATATGTAAAAAAAAATATATTTTCTACCAAAATTTTTTTTATTTGTGAATAATTCCTGAAAGTTTCATTAAAATCCGACTGTTATTTCATTTTTACAAGAAGTTCAAAATCAATGTGTTTTTCACCTGGAAAAAGATGGGAAAACACTATCGTAACTCTTACGACAACTGCTGACGAAAAAAATCAAGAATTTTAACCAAATTTTATTATGTATTAGAAAGGATTAAAAAATTTAATAAAATAATGAAAAAATACTTTGGTCTTTCCTCTTAATAATAGCATATTTTGACGATAAAACTTTGTTTTTATTAAATTTTCCTCGTGCTATGCAGTTTTTTCCTCGAGCAAGTGGATGTATCTACTTCTTTAGACCGTTTAAACAAACAAAACTGTGCGTTTACTCAAGTATGGATATCCACAAATAACATTTGGATTAGTAGAAGATACATATATATATATATATATATATATATATATATATATATATATATATATATATACGTATCATTGCTTCTTAACTTTCGTTCCTCCCCATGCTTTGAACTTAGTTTAGGCCATTCCGATTGGTTGATCTGAGTAAAAACAAAACAAATCCTGCAACCATTTTGTCCCTTTTCTTTCTTACACATTTTCTTCTTTTTCTCGTGAGAAGGTGTATCTTGGGTCTTTCTTTCATTCTCTTTTTTTGCTTTTTCTTCCTTTTCTCGTGAAAAGAGAGTGTATCTCGTTTTTAAATGTCAATAAATTGTCTACTCACCAATTATTTACTAACGCCTGAAGAGGTGTGTTAATACGCACCGAAACATGATTGCATTCGTGTAGCGTTTTTTTTTTTATATTTTTGATGCAATATCTTAAAATACGGAATAGTGTTCTACTTTTCTGAGCCGTCTTTTAAATTCAATGTTACGAACGTCGGAATTGAACTCTATTCGTTCTCATTTTACACACACACACGTATACAAACATATATATATATATATATATATATATATATATATATATATATATATATATATATATATATATATGCCTGCATGCGTGTGTTTGTGTGTGTTTTATAAAGATGAAGATTTTAATAATGTTTTGTTCTAACGAACAAATTTCTTTTTGCAAATGTGGTTTTTGCCCGTGGATACATTGGCCAGAATTCATGTCATATAGTTCTCAGGTTTCGATTCACACGAGTACTGAAATAGTCTGCGAAACAAAATGAACTCTCCAGAGATATCAATCGGTAGTTATAGGATCGGCCCTGATCGATAGAGAGAGAGAGAATAGCAATTTTAGAAACCGGTCTAGTTAAGGGCGTCTGTGTTGAAAATAAACGGAGTCGTGCAAAAGTAGAATCGACAGAATTGAGGAAAATACGGCAGATTTTATGAAAGGAAAACAAAGAAAATTAACAGGAAAATGAATTTTACAAGCAACTTTAGCGAACATAAATAGAGATAGAAAGAGCTTGAAATCCAGGGTGAATAGGAGATTGGCTTTGCACCGTAAACAATTTTCAGATCATTTCACCTCGCTACTTCGATGTGCTTTCAGATTTGACCGTTCTAGAGGTTAATTTGATCACTTAAAAGACAATTCTACATTTTAATCGAGTTAAGTCCAGATTTGTAATTTGATATATTTGCCGTGCAAAGGTGGGAGGCACGGTGGAGTAATGGATAACGGCTCGGATTGAGGAATTGTAGAGCCGAGTTCGAATTCCAGTCGAATCCGTTACATTCACTTACCTTGGGAAAGGTGTGAATCCTCTTCTTCTCCCTCCAACTATGGGTAAATAGCAGGATAGACTGGGTTCTATAGCCTTGGATGAGAAGGTCAACTCTGAATTCAAAACCATTCGTCTGTGGAAATTCTGCGGCAAGTAAGAGCATATTCCTCCCTCCACTGGGATAGCACGCGAGGTGTGGGGACCGCGTGTGAAGTTCAAACTCCCTTGTTACTCCGTTTCAAGAATTCGCCGCCGTTGGAATCGGGAATGGCTGTCGCTCGTTTCAGCATTGACGACGGATCGCCGTGCTTGGTCGGCCTTCGTTCCGGACGCGGTGAGTTCCTTGGAAGGAGCCGGCGTAACCGTTCCTGGGTGAATGCCGCAACATACATACATAAAGGTGGGAGGTTACTTTTATTTGTTTGTAATTTATTTAATTATTTATTGCAGAAAAAAAACACACATAGGGAGTTCTCAAGTCAGACACTAACTTCTGCGATTAAGACCTAATTAACAGAGATTAAACGATAAAATTTTGATAGTAAAACGATAAATATCTGTCTATATCTTTGAGATGAGGTATTATTTACATTATCCGGACTGTTATCCTTATCTTTATGGGCGGATGGACCAGTGGTTAAAGACGTTGGTTAGATCCAGTGACTAGACCCAAAGAGTTGTGAGTATACCAGGCCACTTCAGTGGTGAGCCAAAACTTGGAGATAAATAACTGAGACATCCGGAAGAGGCATGGCTCGTGGAACTAGAACAATCTACGCCGGTGGACGAAATAAAGGGTTCGATTTCGAAATTCCAACCACCCGAAGAAGGCCGGAGCGTACAATGGCCGAAACGTTGTGAATATGGCAATGAAGATAAGGATAACAGTCCGAATAATGTAAATAATGCAAGTAAAATGATAAATTTCGAAAGAAATTTGGCGAACAAAAAAGCTCCTCCTTTACGATGGACCTACACACGATGTACACTTATTAGTTACTAAATATATAATTGTTTTTTACACAGGTTTACTCTACCCAGAGAGCTTGTGATGTTGTTCGCTATTCCTACCGATGCCAAAATATGGTATATACAGGGTGCGAGGAATAAATTGTCGCCATTTTATGTTTTTAATTTCGCGCATGCGCGTTGTTTGTTTTAGATTTTGTCGTATAGTAGGGTCATTGCCCACCGTCTCTGAGAAAAACAGCACTATGACGCAATTCAATCCGACAGAACATTTGGAAACGAGACGTTTTACTGCTTGGTATCCGTACCAAAAGCTCCAGTACGAACGTTTCAGAATATTTTTTGGTGACAGTGCAAAGGATTCAGAAAGATTTAGTTGCGTCTAATGATGATTACGAAGGTACGGCAGCTCGGAAAACTCACTTTGACTGTTCCGATCAGAAAAGAAGTCCCGAATTTGTTGGGATGGACCTCAGACTCCGGTTTAGCAAAGTTCGAATTACTGCTTGTAAACGGACACCTTCGCCGATTTTTTTCGATCTATTATATCTACTCTGAAATTGTAGCCTAATTTAATCCATTTCATATAAATCCGGAAGTTCTCTGTGACTGAACGGTCATAGAACGTCAGCTTACCGACGTTTAGGTATAGGATACAGGTTCAGTTCCTGTCGGAGGACGCATATTAACTATGAAAATTCTCGAACATTCAGGCTAGTAAATGTCAGTAATACTGTTTAATTAAAAAACAGATCATTTATTCAAATAAGTGTTTCTATAAAAAAAAAACGTATAAACAGAAGGTATATTAAAATATATGTACGTACACCCTTTTAACCAATTAACTGAAACAGCCGCTTTAGCTTCCTTTCTTTCACCATACGGTCAGTTTTAGACCCACTGGAGTGACAGGGTGCAATCGATTCCTCTTTTTTCCTCAGATTAGGTCATTTGCAGTGGTGTGCAGTAATATGAATCTATTTTCGTGTGTAGTTTCTGTGATATATTCATAAAGTATTTACAAAAGCATTATATACACCCTTGTGTAAATTGATTGAAACAAACGCTTTAGTTTCCATTCTTTTACTATACGGTCAGTTTTAGACCCACTGGAGTGACAGGGTGTAATCAAGTTCTATTTTTTACTCGGATTAGGTCATTTGCAGTGGTGTGCAGTAATATGAATCTATTTTCGTGTGTAGTTTCTGTGATATATTCATAAAGTATTTACAAAAGCATTATATACACCCTTGTGTAAATTGATTGAAACAAACGCTTTAGTTTCCATTCTTTTACTATACGGTCAGTTTTAGACCCACTGGAGTGACAGGGTGTAATCAAGTTCTATTTTTTACTCGGATTAGGTCATTTGCAGTGGTGTGCAGTAATATGAATCTATTTTCGTGTGTAGTTTCTGTGATATATTCATAAAGTATTTACAAAAGCATTATATACACCCTTGTGTAAATTGATTGAAACAAACGCTTTAGTTTCCATTCTTTTACTATACGGTCAGTTTTAGACCCACTGGAGTGACAGGGTGTAATCAAGTTCTATTTTTTACTCGGATTAGGTCATTTGCAGTGGTGTGCAGTAATATGAATCTATTTTCGTGTGTAGTTTCTGTGATATATTCATAAAGTATTTACAAAAGCATTATATACACCCTTGTGTAAATTGATTGAAACAAACGCTTTAGTTTCCATTCTTTTACTATACGGTCAGTTTTAGACCCACTGGAGTGACAGGGTGTAATCAAGTTCTATTTTTTACTCGGATTAGGTCATTTGCCGTGGTGTGCAGTAATATGAATCTATTTTCGTGTGTAGTTTCTGTGATATATTCATAAAGTATTTACAAAAGCATTATATACACCCTTGTGTAAATTGATTGAAACAAACGCTTTAGTTTCCATTCTTTTACTATACGGTCAGTTTTAGACCCACTGGAGTGACAGGGTGTAATCAAGTTCTATTTTTTACTCGGATTAGGTCATTTGCAGTGGTGTGCAGTAATATGAATCTATTTTCGTGTGTAGTTTCTGTGATATATTCATAAAGTATTTACAAAAGCATTATATACACCCTTGTGTAAATTGATTGAAACAAACGCTTTAGTTTCCATTCTTTTACTATACGGTCAGTTTTAGACCCACTGGAGTGACAGGGTGTAATCAAGTTCTATTTTTTACTCGGATTAGGTCATTTGCAGTGGTGTGCAGTAATATGAATCTATTTTCGTGTGTAGTTTCTGTGATATATTCATAAAGTATTTACAAAAGCATTATATACACCCTTGTGTAAATTGATTGAAACAAACGCTTTAGTTTCCATTCTTTTACTATACGGTCAGTTTTAGACCCACTGGAGTGACAGGGTGTAATCAAGTTCTATTTTTTACTCGGATTAGGTCATTTGCAGTGGTGTGCAGTAATATGAATCTATTTTCGTGTGTAGTTTCTGTGATATATTCATAAAGTATTTACAAAAGCATTATATACACCCTTGTGTAAATTGATTGAAACAAACGCTTTAGTTTCCATTCTTTTACTATACGGTCAGTTTTAGACCCACTGGAGTGACAGGGTGTAATCAAGTTCTATTTTTTACTCGGATTAGGTCATTTGCAGTGGTGTGCAGTAATATGAATCTATTTTCGTGTGTAGTTTCTGTGATATATTCATAAAGTATTTACAAAAGCATTATATACACCCTTGTGTAAATTGATTGAAACAAACGCTTTAGTTTCCATTCTTTTACTATACGGTCAGTTTTAGACCCACTGGAGTGACAGGGTGTAATCAAGTTCTATTTTTTACTCGGATTAGGTCATTTGCAGTGGTGTGCAGTAATATGAATCTATTTTCGTGTGTAGTTTCTGTGATATATTCATAAAGTATTTACAAAAGCATTATATACACCCTTGTGTAAATTGATTGAAACAAACGCTTTAGTTTCCATTCTTTTACTATACGGTCAGTTTTAGACCCACTGGAGTGACAGGGTGTAATCGATTTCTATTTTCCCTCACATTAGGTCATTTGCAGTGGTGTGCAGTAATATGAAGCTATTTTCGGGTGTATGATGAAATTTGGTTCGGCTTGAAAAATATTACGTCATCCGTCATTACATCTGATTTTTATCACGCTCAGACATTATTGTCTCTACTGTCGATGAGTTTTCCTACGACCATTGTCTGCGATGGACGTTACTCGAAGGAGGCGTACGAAAATTGTAACGCTGCACGAACACACTGGCAAGCCTTACCGGTGAGCAAAAAAAAGTACTATAGATTAACCTTGAAACTCTCCTGATTTAAATCCAATCGAGAATCTGTGATCAATCTGCAAGGAACGACTTCGTGAAATGGACATACGAAGGACTAACATGTGCACTGGGTCATGTTTCATTGGAAAAATATGAAAAAATGTAAATAATAGCAGAATTATTTGTTTTGTTTCAATCAATTTGCCCAAAGTGTATGTATACATACATATATATATATATATATTTTAAACATGTTGTGTTGAATGTTAAAGACAACATCGTCCTGCATATTTTCTTTTGAATTTTCTCATATTTTCTAATGAGACTTTTTATTTGAAAATGATATCGAAATAAATATTGCCAATTGTCTTGTTTTTAAAAAAAATTGACTAAAGATTTTGACCCTGAAGATGAACAATGATCTTCGAAAGTACTAGGTTATCTTACGGACAATTTTTATTTCGATATCATTTTCAAATAAAAAGTCTCATTAGAAAATATGAGAAAATTCAAAAGAAAATATGCAGGACGATGTTGTCTTTAACATTCAACACAACATGTTTAAAAGAAAAGTTGCTGCCAAATTACACACACATATATATATATATATATATATATATAAATATATATATATATATAGAGAGAGAGAGAGAGGGGGGGCGGCGCGAAAATTCATATACAGCTTCAAAGATTTGTAGCTTTGTAATTAACATGATAAAAAAAACTGTAAAGAAGATAAATTTTCTTGGCTTTGGAAAATTTATCTATTATTTGTTTTACCTATTATTTTTAAATTTCTTGAAACTTCAAAATGATTTCTTTTTTTAGATTTGCTGTTTGAGTCCACTGAATTTCTTTTTATGAGGACATGCGAAAGTTGATGTTATTCAATTAAACCTCCATCTTTAGAGAAATTGCAGGCTACGATAAATTAATGTGATTGAATGTATTACTGACAGCTGCAAAATGTTTTCCGAGAACTACAGAATCGTATTACCATTTTTTTGTACCTAATGATGGTCACCGTCGTTGGCGGAACGCGTTGCCGAGTATTGGAATGCTCATAGACATTTCCTTGTGTGTGAAATGAGTCCTATGTGGGATCTGAAGAGACGTCCGCAACCACCAGGATGGTTCGGGTGATGGAGAGCTCTGCAATTTGCTTTGGGCTCAATTCATCTTCTCTGTTTGTCTTCTGATGTTTTCGAAGGTTGTTGATTTATTTTTGTTGACTGCTCTTCTCCAATTGATTCTTAGTTCTGTGTCACAATTCTGTCCTCAGGCAAGGTTGTTTTATTTTTGTTTTTTTGATTTTTTTTTTTGGGGGGGGGGTTAGCTGATCCTAGACTCGACGTCCTGGAGATCGACGTTGTCTCTTGCCAGATGCGAGTCACGAGAAGAGGATTTGTTTGCGTATGCAGATGTTTGGTAGGTTTCCATCTTTGCGGGGAGGAGAACTTTGTTGATAGTGATGCGGTCCTGCCTCATGTTCTGCAGGATTTGACGAGGTTTCATTTGATGGAATCTTTCAAATTACTAGATTTCCCTTCAGTAGAGTACCCAGATCTCGCAGGCGTACAGGAGAATCAAGATTACAACAGCTCAGTAGGCCATGGGCTTCCCATGATTGCTGAAGATTCTTTTGAATAGCTTCCCATATGCTGCGTGGGCGGCCTTCATCAGGTGGATTTAGGGTTAGTGCATTAACAAGACATGGAAACTGTTCAATATTCTCCGGGTCCAGTCCGTCGATGGCGATTTTGAAACTAGGTGGTGGTTGATATCCTGGTCATTGTTGGAGCTGGCCTTTGTCATTGTGACGATGATGGTGAGTCTGTAGCGCCTGTAGCCTTTGGAGAAGGTGTCCGCTGAGTTCATTGGCCAGGATACAGTTCTCATCAGTGTATTGGAACTCTGTGACCCTTGCGTTTGTTATTCCCGTCCTGGACTGGAAGTGAGCTATGCTGAAGAGACCAGTCGGTGCGGTATCGAAGTTCAATTCCACGGTTGCCGTCTGAAAGCGGTCCGAAAGGCCAGTTTGGACACAACTCACCATTCCCTCTTGTAGAGCTCGGATGAGCGCTGTGAATTTCTTGAGGCATACGTAGTGTCTGAGCACCTACCACATTGTTGGTCTTGAAACACTGTCAAACTATTCTTCGAGATGGTGGACATGTTGAAAATTAACAATCCCAATAATAAATTTAAATACATCTTATCCTTTCTCCCGATTTCTTCTATCATGTATAGTTACAAGCTGCAAGTACTTTAAATTGCACACGAACATTATAGGGTACGCTTCATCATAATGATCAGATCGAGCAAATTTGGCATTTCTTGAAAGGCTGACTCCATTACTTCCTGTCGTTCGTTGCATTTGGAAGCTCGTCCAGTCTGCATCCCGTGTCTTCAATCAGATGGTCAATGTATATCTTTGGTCGACCTTTTTCCACGGGATGGTATTCAAAATAGAACGTCTCCAGATAGTTCTCCTTTGCTATGTCACCAGTGTCCAGCAAATCTTAGTCTTTGCTATCGTATAGATTTGCTGATGGGAGGCATTTTGCCGTAGAGCTCTTTCCTTGTTGGGTGATCTTTCCAGGATTTGTTTAGTGCTGATCGAAGCATTCGTCTGTAAGCACCATCTAAACTCTTTTACATTTTGGCTGTTAATGTCTAAGGAGCTGTACAAATGGACTGACATTACTGTAGCTTTGAAAAACTTTATCTTCAGATTATCCGGTAGATTTCCAGATTATTTTTTTCATTTTATTAAGCGTTCCCAAAGCATTTTCCCAGTCTGATGTTGACTCATTCTCAGTAGAGCCAATATAGATACACATGTATTTTAAGTCATCTACTTGCTTGATGTTTTCTCCGTTCAGACTGTTCATGTCTGTCGATGTACCTTGATTCAGGCAGATGAAGTCTGTTTTACCCGCATTGACATACAATGCAATCTCCTGTGCTACATTTTCGATACTGTGAAGGAGAGACGTTGCATCTTTTAGATGGTCAGTCAGTATCGCTAGTTCGTGTCAGCATAGTCAGTATCAGTGATCTTCTCGGCTGGATAGCTACTGCTTTTCGTTCAGTGAGAGTGTGAAGACAAACTGCAAATTCTTATCTAGGGCTTTTTTCAGCTCATAATCAAGTCAGGCGATGAAAAGAAAAGATGCAAGTGTGCCTTCCTGTAGAACTCCTGCAGTAATATATTTTTTTAAAAAGTGTATCTCCATCAGGTGAGCGTACCATGAAACGGGTGTTCTGACACAGCGTCATCATGGCATCTACTATTGGCACCCACCTTATACTAAAACCCGCCTACCCCGGTTTCATTACCGATCATGAACTTTAACATTTCTCATGTTTTTTTTTTAATCCATTATCATCTCCTTCCTGTGGGGAAAAGGAGATGTAAAAATCTATTAGACGGAATGAGAATGCTGACCTAACAGTATCATCTGTTGACCATGTTCGTCGTAGTCTTTGAATATTGAATCCAGTGCAGTACATAATGTGTTCAATGGAACAACGCCAATATCACTAGTAGTAGCTGTTCAGTAATTCTTCAGGTCTTCGATATCAGAAGTTGGCAGTAAATATTCGGAGAAAGTAGCGGCTGTCCAGTAATTCTTCAGGTCCTCAATATCAGAGGTTGGCAGTGAATATTCGGAGAAAGTAGCGGCTGTCCAGTAATTCTTCAGGTCCTCAATATCAGAGGTTGGCAGTGAATATTCGGAGAAAGTAGCGGCTGTCCAGTAATTCTTCAGGTCTTCGATATCAGAGGTTGGCAGTGAAGATATTGGGAGAAAAACAAAATGGCTGCCTTTATACACGTCGGATTGAATATTTTAAGCTTTCTGATTGGTTAAATCTTCTATTGGTGGACTATAAAATGAGTCAGCTCATTTTGGTTGTCTCACTAGTACATACAGTACCCAAAAACTCCAACATCATCTTCGACAAAGCTTTTGTTCTCTTTACGAGGGCTCATCATCATCACTCCCATGATCAAGTGCGGTCTTAGGATTGTGGTGTAGCTGGGCACGTTACTTGCTACCTGTCTTTATTGCGTGCGAAATGTCTGTGTTTCTGTAAATTTAAAAAAAATTAAAATGAGAAATTTATTTATTGAAAAAAAAGGTTGAACAAAGTAACTGTAAATATTCTGTAAATTATTTTTCAGTCTAATCAGTCAAAATATATTTACGCCTGACTTACGCCCACATCGCGTTGAAACACCGGTTCCCGTACGATCAGAAAAGTTAAGTATCGTCGACCTTTGTCAGTGCCTAGATGGGTGACTGTTTAGCAATACCAGATGCTGCAAGTTTGGATGTGCGGGTGGTGTAATGGATAATGGCTCTGAATTGTTCATCAAAGATCCAAGTTTCAATTCCCATTGTATTAAACTATACCCACCACCTACCAAAAAATTCTTAAAATCTTTTTGGGCTTTAAATAACCTGCAAAGGGAATTAAGCCATAGAAAATGAAACAATTAAACAAAAGTAGTGGGAAAATTTCTATCCCACACTAGCTAATTTATCACCCACCTTCCTCGCAGTTATGGGTTAATTAGTAAGAGCTGTATCATCATTATTATCTAAAAAAAAATTCTTATAATCTAAAAATATTTCCTGGCTTTAAATAACCTGCAATGGGTTGATAATCCGTAGAAAACGAATCAATCAATCAATGAAATATTGATCAGCTGCATAGACGTGTCCTTTAGATTTATTTACATTCTCTGGAATATAAATGTACAGACACTACAAAGTGAGGGATGAGTTTGTATATTGATAATAATATAGAATTGGACCCCCACTTTATGTCCACATTAGAGTTTCTTGTTTGCTTATCCAATTCTGATAATCGTCCTGGGTAAGACGATAAACAACATCTGCGTCCTGGGTATGAAGATAAACTACATCCGCGCCCTGGGTAAGACGATAAACTACGTCTAACAGCAAGGCATCTGATCAGGAGGTTTTGAGGAGCGTGGAACTACCTCTTAATTGCTGGTGTCCCCACGTCCACACTGACCCGGGGTGGTAGTATCTGTTAGGGTCCCAGCCAAGGGCAAATAGTTAACACCCAAACTTGTGTAAAAATAGGTTTTAATACCAGAAATACTTTGTAATAAAAAAAAATATTACCAGCAATAAAAATAATTTACTATCAGCAATATTTAAAAAATATACCAGCAATACAATTATACATTTTTTTAAAAATATGACCAGCTATAGATTCCTTCAAGGAAAAATATTCCCAGAATTAGATTTTTGAAGAAAAACATATTACCAGAAATAAAAATTTTGTCGGCATTAAATAACCCACTGAGGTTGATATGCCGTAAAACTAAACCAATCCAAACCAATTCTGACGAGGTATGAATTCACCTCTTCTATATTTAGATTGTTTGAATTATTCTTTTTGAGATAACAATGATTTACTAATACAAGTCTTACTAATTAACCCGTAGCTGGGGGGAAGTGGTGGATTCCTACCTTTCTCAAATGTATTTGCGCGTAAGTGAATATAACAAAACACAAGTAAAATTGGGACTCGGCTCTCCAGTTAATAATTTCGAGCTATTCTCTATTACACCTTTCGCGCACCAAAGCTTAGAGCATCTGGTATTCACAGGCTGTCACCCATCTAGGCGCTGACCAGGCTTGACGCTGCTTAACTTCAGGAATTCGTGTCTCAATTCTATATAGCCATAAGCCATCTTTCGACATAGAAGTGAAGAAAAGAAAAAGGAGTCACGTACTTCCCTCCCCCTTAATCAAAATTATATTAGTGATCTTCAATGATTGACTAACGGCTGTTGGCTCGGAAAATATATAGAATGGTGTCGATCGGTGCTAGGAAATTTGGTCTGAAAAAATTAGGTCAAGAAATATTTCACTTAGGGAAAATTGGGTTTGTAAAATTACGGAAACTATCTTTAAAAAAACAAACAAGGAAATTAAAAGGATTCGAATAGATAGAAAATAATTAAGGAAATATTGATGGTAAGCAAAAAAAAAATAATTAAACGAAATGACGAGAAATTAATCAAAGCACATTATGATATCGTATTTTATTAAACACACAGTAATCTAAATTTCGTCTGAGAAAATCCGGTTATAAAAACTGAATTATAAATTTTAAAAAGATTATTTTAAATACGTACTTGCTTGTAAGAGTCACGAATTATCGTTTTCATCTTACTTTTTTACAAGATTTGTTCCTTTTTATATATATATATATATATATTTATATATACATGAATAGATAATTTTTGTCCAGCACCATAAAAATCTAGTGTTATTCGATAAAATGACTCACCTGATTTTTTTTATTTGAAAAATGTTGCCTATTATTTTGGCGCTTAAACTAATTTTTAATCTTACTAATATAAAGACCCCTTCCCGACCACCTAGTAAAATAGTTTACTCACCCTAAGGTATTCTATTGATAATTATAATTTTGGATATAAATGAGATTTAGGGAAAAAACTCTGTGCAAAAAAAAAAGTGAATCACTTATTTCCTGCAACTAGTAATGAACAGAAACATAACCGAACAGCTTTAAATAAAGAATAATAGAGGTGTAATTTATTTATAATAGGTAATATAGTTCGAAATATTTAATAACCTATGGGTCTTCCTTTATTTTGAATAACCTTTTCAACACTTTTTGGCATTAACTTGATTAGGTTCTGGCAAATCTCATCTCCAAGCATTGAATTCCATTCGGATATGAAATTCACAATCAAATCCTCTTTGTTGCTCAACTGCTTTCTCGAAAGCCTGTACTTTATAATGCTCCATAAGTTTTCTATGGGGTTGAGTTCAGGAGATTGGGGCGGCCATGTCATAACACTCACCTGCTTCTCATCAAAGTATTCCTTCATCAATTTTTATTTGTGACAGGGAGCATTATCCTGCATAAAAATGAGCTTGGTGGAGTCGATTTGCACCCTTTCAGTAGAAGGGAGAAGACAAGACTCTAAAATTCTCTATGTTGTTCGCTCCTGAGGGTCCTTTCAATAGGTTTTAAGAAACGAGTTCCATGGAAAGAAAAGCATCTCCAGAACATTATACTGAACGGATGCTTGACAGTACTTACTGCTAAATTCAAAGAGCTTTCAAAGCTTCTTCTTCGGATTTTAGATCGCTTATCCTTTGAATTTAGCTCAACTTTCGTTTCATCGGAGAAGAGAACATTTAGTAAAAAAAAATCAGGTGAGTCACTTTTATCGAATAGCACTGTATATATTCGCCTGAAAAAAATCAAGTTATCTTCTTATATAGACTCGTCAGATCTAGATTTTCATATGGAAAACAATCATGGCGTCGAACCCATTCAGAAATGTATGAACTACCATTTGTATGCAACCGTTTTCTCTAATCTATAATTAAGAATACATTCAAGCGAATAAGTCCTATAAATCATAAAGGAGGCGATACTGCACAGACCCTAGAGCCTGGAGCGACAAGACTGCAAAGAACTATACAAAATAATAAAAACAAAAATACTCAAACATTTCTAACAAGAAGTGCAACTAGCAGGGCAAATAATAATATAATCAAATTGTTAACTTTCCTACAACCAAATACAAAAGAATTTGAAGGAAACTCACACCAGTCCTGGGTATGACGACAAACTATCGATATAAGAAAGATATAACATTTACTAGCATTGAGAATATCATTGAATATTGTATGTGAGTTTCAATTTATATTAAATATTAATACATTTTCTTGAGGCGTCGCGTCTTATTATGCAGATAAACTGGACGTAGAGTAAATTCTTATTTAAAAGTAAATCCAAAAGACATAGGCTACATAAACAAAGCAATTGCCAATACCTTTCTTGCCAGTGATGAATAACAAATTCATATGTGACTTTTCAACATAATCACCCTGTACTTCGACATAGTCACCCTGTACTTCGACGTAGTCACCTTGTACTTTGGCATAAT
Organism: Acanthosepion esculentum; assembly: GCA_964036315.1. Classification (NCBI taxonomy): domain Eukaryota; kingdom Metazoa; phylum Mollusca; class Cephalopoda; order Sepiida; family Sepiidae; genus Acanthosepion; species Acanthosepion esculentum. Next base: position 19,423,737 of record OZ038499.1, read on the forward strand.
CACCCTGTACTTTGACGTAGTCACACTGTACTTCGACATAATCACCCTGTACTTCGACGTAGTCACCTTGTAATTCAAAATAATCACCCTGTACTTCGATGTAGTCACCCTGAACTTCGACATAATCACCCTGTACTTTGACGTAGTCACCCTGAACTTCGACATAATGACCCTGTACTTCGACGTAGTCATCTGTACTTCGACATAATCACAGTGTGCTTTGACGGAGTCACCCTGTACTTCGACATAATCACCCTGTACTTCGACGTAGTCACCTTTACTTTGACATAATCACTCTGTACTTCGACATAATCACCCTGTACTTCGACGTAGTCACCCTGTACTTCGAAATAATCGCCCTGTACATCGATATAATGACCCTGTACTTCGACGTAGTCAACCTGTACTTCGACATAATCACCTTGTACGTCGACATAATCACCCTGTACTTTGACGTAGTCACCCTGTACTTCGACATAATCAGACTGTACTTCGACGTAGTCACCTTTACTTCGACATAATCACCCTGTACCACGACATAGTCACCCTGAACTTCGTGTATCGTTCAACCGTCTTTTTCGTCCCTTCTGAGCAGAAACGTTTCGCTTGCTCTCAAGAATCCGCGTCTGCAACACTTGATTGTTTGTGTTCCGAACACTCACAGAATGTATGGTAACCCCAAGTCATTATGCACTATGCTAACCCAGAACATTTGCTCCAGCTCCCACCTACTGTCTCCAAAATCGTGTAAGTTGACTATTTCTATAAAGGATTCAACTCTTCGCCCAGTCACCAGGTCCATCCACTGTGTTTCTACAATTGTTAATAAAAGTAATTACTGTAAAACAAATCATTTGTTGTTTTTGGAAACCCTTTTTTGTCAAGGTGGTCTTGCATGAATATACTTTTTAGTTGTATCACACAAAAAACATCTTTTCCAAGAATCTGCAATAATCCTCTACATTTATCTTCGAACCATCTTCAGTTTTGAATGGAATTATTATATTACTGCCAAAATTCTTCTTCGTTATGGCTCGTGTCCCCCTCAGAACGTAGCTGATGATGGCTCTCCACAACATCCTGTTATTTGTATGTCCTCATAATTTCTGTCTTTCCGTTATTTCTCCCAAAACCCTGTTTCGCCATCCATTTACTCAACCATGTCAGGTATATCATGCCTTGTTTTCCTCTGTCCCTCTTACCTTCAGTCTGTCCTTGTGAGTATCAGATTTTCCAAGCTCTCCTTCCTCAATATATGTCCCAGAAGTTTCAACTGTCTCTTCCTGATGTTAATATAAGTTTATTTTTTGTTTTCATTTTCTCTAAAATTCAAGACGACTTGGAGTAGTCGGGTAATATTTTGGAGCTATTTTTGTTGGCAGCCAAGATATATCATGGCCGCTAACAATAACAGGCTAACATATTACCCGGTACATTATTAGGATTCATATGCATGTTTCTTGTGTTTATATCCGGGAAAATCCTTCAATTACGTGGAATTTGTCACTTGAATCCGCAGATGGTTCATTCATGTGATGCGACTTTCGTTATTTCACTCTGTTAGTGGTTTGGTTTTTGTTTTACGGCATATCAACACCTCAATGGGTCATTAAATGCCGACAACTTTTTTCTTTTTTTTTTCCTGGTAATATTTTTGTTTTATCAAAAATCTATTTCTGTCGATATTTTTTTCCTCAAAAATGTATATCTGGTAATATTATTTTTTTCAAAACCGCGTAGCTGGTGATATTACTTATGTATGTAGTTTATCGTCATACCCAGCACGTAGCTGTAGTTTATTGTCATACCCAGGACGCGTATGTAGTTTATTGCCATACCCAGTACGCGGATGTAGTTTATCGTCATACCCAGGACTCGTATGTAGTTTATCGTCATACCCAGGACGCTGATATAGTCTGGGTGTTAACTACTTGCCCACAGCCGAGACCCCAACAAGTGCCACTACCCCGGGTCAGGGCGGACCCGGGAACACCAGCAACCAAGAGGTGACTCCACGGTTCCCAAAAGCTCCTGATCAGAGGCCCCGCCGCTGGACGCAGTTCATCGTCACACCCAGGACGAGGATGCAGTTCAATCGTCATACCCAGGACGTGGATGTAGTTTACCGTCATACCCAGGACGCACTCTGTTAGATATCTGTTTTTTCTTCCTTTATTGCTGTCCTTCTTCTCGTGACTCTAATATATTCGACAGAATATCTGACTATAGAAATATCTCACTCTCTCTCTCTCTCTCAGAATATCTGCTAACATTTTTATGTTTGGTGATTTTTATTGTTTATCACCTCAAGTGGCTTAAGCATTTTAATGTTACTGATATTACTCGTATTCAGATTTTTAATTTCTCTGTTTCTCAAATAGTGGATTTCGCTAATCGTTTTCCTAAGAAATCTGATTAACATGCTTCTTTAGTTGATGTGGTCTTTATCCCATCTCCGATGGAACTGCACGAACACACTGGGCAAGCCTTATCAGTGAGTAAATCAAAGTACTATAGACTGGCCTGGAAACTCTCCTGATTTAAATCCAATCGAGAATCGGAGGTCAATCTGCAAGGAACGACTTCGTGGAATAGACATACGAAGTACTAACATGTGCACTGGGTCATGTTTCATTGGAAAAATATGAAAAAAGGTAAATAATAACGGAATTATTCGTTTTGTTTTAATTAATTTTCGCAAGGGTGTGTATATATATATATATATATATATATATATATATATATATATATATATATATATATACACACACACAGATATATATATATATATATATATATATATATATATATATTGTATGTGTTGAAAAGAAACATCTTCAGTAAAACTCTAGCTTGATTGGCTCTTGAGCCTTGTATAAAATGAACATTAGTAAAATGACTACTTTTTTCTATATACGTGGAGGTAACGAAAAATAAGAGTAATCCCCCAAATGTACACCATTATTCTAGTAAATTAGATGATTAACATATTATTTAACTTTGGCTAGCATCTCATTCGGAAATGTTCCCAAAGTACTATAGATTGGCCCGGAAAATCTCCTAATTAAAACCCAATCAAGAATCTGTGGTCAATCTGCAAGGAACGACTACCTGGAATGGACATACGAACAACGAACATGTGCATTGGGTCTTGCTTCATTGGAAAATATATATGTGTGTGTGTGTGTGTGTGTGTGTGTTCTAGTAAATGAAACAAATAGATAATATTGAAATATTGATTGAGGATTGATGGTGAGATTTCTCATCGTGTCCAGTAAGACGTTTAATCTCAAGTGTTAACTGGGAAAGGAACTTGGCGAAAGAAAATTGTAACCTCCAAGCACAGTTTTTTCAAATAATTTCGTTCCAATCAAAGGCGATGAAAAAAAAAACTATGACGCAAGCGGTTACTGGAAGTGAGAAAACTTTACCGAGGAGAAAATAGCTCTTTCCGTTACCAACATATACCTCTGCGGGTGTGTGTGCAAATATTATTTAATGTATTACAACCTATCATCAACACTGAATTAGTCAAGCATCTCAATTCGCCGGGTCTTCTTTCAGATAAGCAATATGGTTTTTGCTTTGTAGCTTACCTACTGTTGTATTAACGATTATTGCCGAGTCTGTCAAGCTTCCAATAAGAAAGGTTAAGCTCGGGTTGTTGCTGTTATCTCGAAGACATTTGACCAAGGTTTGACATCTTGGTCTTCTTCCCAAGCTTACGTTATTTCTGGACGAATTTTTTAACTCATTCAATCTTTCTTATCTGTCTATATTTCTGAGATGAGGTATTATGTACATTATTTACATTATTCGGACTATTGTCCTCATCTTTGTCGCCATATTTATTACAATGTTTCGGCCCTTCAGTATCTGTCTATATTTCTGAGATGAGGTATTATGTACATTAATTACATTATTCGGACTATTGTCCTCATCTTTGTCGCCATATTTATCACGACGTTTCGGCCGTTGTATGCTCCGGCCTTCTTCAGGTGGTTGGCATGTCAAACTGAACCTTTTATTTCGCTCACTGGGGTAGGCTGTTCTAGTCCCACGTGCCATGTTTAATGGGTGTCAGTTATCAGTTATATCCTGTTAATTTTCCAACCAGGTCAGAAGCTTCTGCAGAATCCAAGGAACCCATTGAAATGTCAAAATTATCGCTGCGATAAGTTAGACAACTGAATGGGTTCTGACCTGGTTGGATTATTTCTTTTGTACAATTTAAGTGCTTTTGATTGTCTAGATTCTGATAGTGTAGGATTATATAGAGATGATGGCTTATTAGTTGTTAAAATCGCCACTAAAATTAATATCGAACACTTGTGAATCTTTATGAAATTAGGTATAAAATCTATATGCCTCTAAATAACTTGTTCCAATTTTGATAAATACATATTTTATTGTTTAACATGAGGCCTATTTTATTTCCTTTGCCTGGGACATGGACTTACTCAGATATATTCATTTTAAATTATGTCAATTTTTGGTATATTAAAAGCTACAAAGAACAGGGAATTGTGGAGAGCCATGATCGCCAACATCCTGAATAGACATGGCACCTATAAATTAGATATGAATTTTTACTAATGGATGTTTTATATAGTCGCAGATACAACTATGGTAACGCCGTTGAACAATACTGGTGTTAGACGCCTTCGAATAGCACTCGCACTAATAGTAATTATTATTACCACTCATGATAATAAAAAGTAAAAATGAAAATCGGGCTAGCTAACCGGTTTCGAACCTCGCTCAACAGAAAACAAAAAAAAACAATGGACAAAGTGCATTGGTGGGAGGAAAAATATATTTAAATGGTAATTAGTTGGAGGCCTTCTGTTTGATTGCCTTCTCTTTGTAAACAGAAGAACTTTATATTAGGCCTCCAACTAATTACCATTTAAATATATATTTTTCCCACCAATACACTTCGTCCATTGTTTTTTTTATTATATAATTTACTCTATTTTGTCTATTCATGGCAGTCATAAAATTTTGTACCACTAAACATATCTTTTATATATATATATATATACAAAGAACTTACAAAGAACGGGTAACCCATATACATATATATATATATATATATATATATATATATATATATATATATATATATATATATATGGGTTTCCATACAAAGAACCGGAAACCCATATATATATATGTATATATATATATATATATATATATATATGGGTTTCCCGTTCTTTGTAAAGTTTTCCCATTCTCTTTCACTCTCAGTATCCCCTTGAGACTTAATGGCGTTATAACTTTACTTGAAGTGTATTAATAAAAGAAATGTAGTATTTTCAATAGAAAAACAATTTAGATTTGAAATTTGACGTTCTTGCCGTCAGCGAAGCGACGGGTGCCAAGCTAATAAAAGAAATCCTGAAAGACTTTTACAAGATCAGTTGTGAAAACATTGTCTTATATTAAAGAATTCTGACCCCATGTAAACATTTATGTATATAAGGAAATGTACATGAAGAAAAGTCTGAAGCATATAGCATTTTTCTAAAACTCACAATGATGTCTCTGTCCATAAATGGATTCATACAATGAACTTCCATTCGCCTGCATCGAGTTTTTCGTGCAAATGTTAAAGAACTGAAGACCCGCACGAGAAAAAAGAAACTAAGACAACTCGATGTACAATTGCGTTGACATCAAAGACGATTCCAATGAAAGTCTCTGTGGGATCGAGCGAGAAGCGAATGGAGGAGAAAGAGAACTTGTCGGACTTCAATTAGGATACAAAAACGCATCAAATGAGTTCGAGTTGGAGGTAGAATAAAGAATAAAATAGAACAAAGACGAAAAAGAACAAAGAGAAGAAAGAGGAAGAAAATGAAGCAAAAGAAGAAACAAGAAAAAATAATAATAAAGAAGAAGAAAAATGAAGAATAAGAATGAAAATGAAGAAAAAGAACAAAGAAGAAGAAAAAGAAGAAGAAATTACTGTGGTTGCCAAGGCTATAAGGAAACGGCAAATGGTGAAGGAGAAATATTTTAAGGAGTGAAATGACTTCGACTTGGAAGTAAAAATATGATAAAGAAGAAAAAGAAAAACAAAAGAGGATGAAGGAGAATTATTTGAAGAAGAAATGAAACAAATTGAAGAAGTCAAAAAATAATTAAGAAAAAAAATAAAAAGAAGAGAAACAAACATCGAAAAAGAAGAAAAAGGAAGAAAATGACAAAGAAGAAGAAAATGCTTGTGATCATCTGGACTAAAAGAAAAATGGAGATGGTGAAGGAGAAATATGTGTAGAAGAAGTAAAGATGACGACGTCTAGGATAAGAAAAAGAAGAAGAAATGAAGAAAAGGAAAAGAAGCAAAGAAGTAGAAAAAAGAAAAGAAGAAGAAGTAAAAGAAGAAAAGAAGAAGAAGTAAAAGAAGAAGCAAAGAAGTTGAAAGAAGAAAAGAAGAAAAAAGAAGAAGAAAAGAAGTAGATAAAAGAAAGGAAGAAGAAAAGAAGAAGAAGCAAAGAAGAAGAAAAAAGAAAAGAAGAAAAAGAAAAGAAGAAGAATAAAAAGAAGAAGCAAAGAAGTAGAAATAAGAAAAGAAGAAGAAGAAGAAGAAGAAGAAAAGAAAAGAAGAAGAAACAAATAAAAAGAAAAAAGAATAGAAGACAAAAGAAAAGTATAAGAAGAAAAAGAAAAGAAGAAGTAAAAAAAGAAAGAAGAAGAAGCAAAGAAGAAAAGAAGAAGTAAAAAAGAAAAGAAGAAAAGAAGAAGAAGTAAAGAAGAAGAAAAAAGAAAAGAAGAAAAAGAAAAGAAGTAGAATAAAAAGAAGAAGCAAAGAAGTAGAAATAAGAAAAGAAGAGGAAGAAGAAGAAGAAAAGAAAAGAAGAAGCAAAGAAAAAAGAATAGAAGAAAAAAAGAAGATGAAGAAGAAGACAGTTATGGGCAAGAAGTATGAGATAAAGAAGAAGTAAAAGTAACAGAAAAAGAAGAAGAAAAAGAAAAGAAGAAGAAGCAAAGAAGAAGACAAAAGAAAAGTATAAGAAGAAAAAGTAAAGAAGAAGTAAAAAAGAAAGAAGAAGAAGCAAAGAAGAAAAGAAGAAGAAGTAAAAAAGAAAAGAAAAAAAGAAGAAGAAGCAAAGAAGAAGAAAAAAGAAAAGTTGAAAAATAGAAAAAGAAAAAAGAAAAGAAGAAGCAAAGAAGTAGAAAAAAGAAAAGAAGAAAAAGAAAAGAAGAAAAAATTGAAGAAGCAACGAAGAAGAAGCAAAAAAGAAGAAATAAGAAAAGAAGAAACAGAAGAAGAAAAAGAAAAGAAGAGGAAGCAAAGAAGAAGAAAAGAAGAAAAAAGAAGGAGACAGTAATATAATGAGTTGGTAGTATGAGATAAAGAAGAAGAAGAAGAAGAAGAAGAAGAAGAAGAAGAAGAAGAAGAAGAAGAAGAAGAAAAATATAAAACTGCAATGGACAGCCAGAATAAGAAATAAAATAGTGAACGAAGCAGAAGAACAAGAGGATGGACCAAGAAGAAACAGAACGAGCATGAGGAGAATGAAGCGGAGAATTTTGACAGATGAAAAAGAAGAAAACGGTTACCGTCGAAAGTAAAAGTGAAAGTCAAGTGATAAAATTGAAATTAATGTAGATAAAGAAAATAAAAGAAAAAGATGATGATAATAATGAAGAAAAAATGTAAACGAACATGTTAGAAAGATGAAGAGAAAAAACACGCTCTTGAATAAAACCGGAAAGGGAGATAATAAAGTAGGCATACATTAGAAACCACTAAAACAATGATCATCAAGAAATAGGATTTTTAAAATGAAAGACGAAAATGAAGGATAAGGAAGAAGAAAATATTTTTCATTGTAAAAATTTTAAAAAATTATTCTCCAATGAATATATTTTTTTTTTTTGCAAAGATTTCCTAGAAAGAAAAATTTCTAAAATAATTTCATTAATTTATAAATAAGTCTGGAATATTTCATTAAATATCTGACAATTATTTGATTTTTGCAAGAATTTCCAAATCAGTGTATTTTTCATTGCAAAAAAGACTCACTATACTGATTTATGGGCCCTTGCTGATGCAAGAGAAAAGGAAATTAACCAAAATTTTGAAGGTTCAAAACTGATCAAAATTTTAAAGTTTCTAAAAAGGATTAAAAATATAATTTAATAACCAAAAAATCCTATTTAAATTATTCGGACTATTGTCCTCATCTTTGTCGCCATATTTATTACAACGTTTCGGTCGTTGTACATCTCCAGTTAATTTTTCCCTCTGAAATTTCTCCACTGCCTTAACCGGGTATTGAACTCACACTCTTTGGGTCCTTTCAGAGGGAATAACTAATAACTGACATCCATTAAACATGGCACGTGGAACGAGAACAGTCTACCGCAGTGAGCGAAATAAAGGTTTCAGTTCGACATTCCAACCACCTGAAGAAGGCCGGAGTGTACAACGGCCGAATCGTTGTAATAAATATAGCGTCAAAGATGAGGACAATAGTTCGAATGATGTAAATAATGTACATAATAATACCTCATCTCAGAAATACAGACAGATACAAAAATATTCCCCAACCAATATATCACCCGTTGAAATCTTTTGCATCACCTACTTTACATATCCTGTGGTGTAAAAATTCTCTGAGTCACCTTCCTCATTATATTTCTCAAACATTACGCAAACTGTATATGTTACAAAAAGGTAGTTACTATTCCCCTTAAAACTTCCTAATTTGTCTCATCATATGCCTAAGTTATTCTCAACATTATTTAGTAGAACGACATCTTGCTCGTCTCCAGTTTTTAAGATCATTTCAAACAAAAACATAGGACTTTCTCTGTCATATTTGAAATGGGAAATCGCATAGCAATTCAGAATCCTTTTCTTTGTTTCTAATGGAATTTTTTTAGGCTTTAGCATCTGAAATGTTTCTTCTAAAATTCTTATGTACTTTTATGTCACAGTTTCCCACATTCATTATTACCCTCCGGAAGTATTTGAATTTTGACGTCCCCAGTGTGCAACTCTCACCTTGAGTTGTCACTTTTGATAGCTAACATGCATTCCGTTTTGCAATAAATAGTTAATCCATGCTTCTTGCTTTCCTCAACCATCTTGCTCATTAGTTCTTTCAATTGTATAATAACGATGACTGTTCACGCTAGAAATTCAGATGTACTTAGTGTCCTTCAGTTATTGATCTCCCTATTTCCAATGAGGTTGCGTTGGTACTATAGTGGAAACAGAGCGAGCAATAACTGAGTAGTTGTAAAAAGAACACGACGATATATCACACGACATGGACAGTAGAACGAGAAACATCCATCCCCGTAGATTAATGGGTTTAGTTTGAAAAAACTCCGAAGGTTGCCCTGATCGACAGACATCTGAAGAAAAATAGGGGCACAATTGCTGAAACGTTGAAAACTGTCCAAACATTAACAACAATGAAAAGAGGGCATTTGTTCCAGTTTAAATATCGATGACACTTCAGGCCAGAAATTCAGTCAAAAATCAATCAGTAACTACCTGAAAGGATCGATAGAGCAATTACAGGGATTTATTTTTGTTCACTGAGTTGAAAAGCAAGAAAATTAAAATAACATACACTCTTGTCTGCATCTTGTGAATATTCGCTGTGAATGACTGGCAAAAAACAGCGCATTGTCCAAAGTGTAGAAAGAGATAAAAATAAATAAGTGTTGCTAAACTTATTTTGAATTATGATGAATCAAAAGTTTGGATAGCTAAGAATTTTTAGGTGCTGAATCCAAAAATAACACCAATCTTCTTTTAGCTGTCCTTCTGAATTTGCTATAAACTTACCGTGTAACAATTTTTAATCTCTGAAGAAATTGAACATGATTTACAACCATAAAGGCGGAGATATATAGCATCGCAGTTCGACCCTCGTTTTTTTGTTTCCAGCGAGATTTTCCCATCTCTTAATATTGTGTTTAGTTTCAAACAAGCCTCTTACGCTATTACTACCCAGCTTCTAATTTCTGTGCCACATTTCTTTCGTCTATTATTACACTACTCAAAGTGTTCAATTTTTGCACTTGCTTGTGGCTGACTTTTACAATTCGTAGATCAATCCTGGTGCTGACTCTATCACTGACCACCATATATGCTGTCTTACAGCAGTTAATAACCCAAGTCTAAAATTCTTTTTGGGAAACGGTGTGTCGGATGTTTTGGCTAATTTTGAAAAATCTTTAAGTGCTTAATCCAAATAGAAAACCACTCTTCCACCATTTGCTTAGATTTGCTGCTCCAGAACGCCATATCCTACGTAAAAATGGTCATGATTGGAGGACGTCACTGTAAATTGAAAAGACAAATTGTTATTTGAAACTCTAACACAATCTTATGAAATAAAATAGAACTTAGGCAATACAAAAGAAATATAAGACAATATGTGATTAAAATTCGAATATGGAGAATAAGTAGCAGACATGGCAAGAATTTTTGCTGATTTGATTTTCGTGAATGTTTAGTAGATTAGCCTCACTTTCAATTCTAGTATCAGTCAGCCATCTTTATTTTGACACATCTTCCTTGATACTTTTCTTCCAGAACTTTAATATCTTGGTGGAATCTTTCACCTTGCTCATCAATAACATCACATAAATTAAATTATACCCCAAACAAATTCATGTTTCTGCCACAAACGTTTCATAGAGACGTTGTAAAGTGATTATATCCAATGACTGGATATTGTTTCTTTTCATAACTAATTAGAACACTACAATTACACTATCATTATCATCATGCATTATATTTAAACACTTTATAATGTTTCCATTCATAACTTAGAACACTACAATTACACTATCATTATCATCATGCATTATATCTAAACCCTTTATAATGTTTCCATTCATAACTTAGAACACTACAATTACACTATCATTATCATCATGCATTATATCTAAGCTCTTTATAATGTTTCCATTCATAACTTAGAACACTACAATTACACTATCATTATCATCATGCATTATATCTAAGCTCTTTATAATGTTTCCATTCATAACTTAGAACACTACAATTACACTATCATTATCATCATGCATTATATCTAAGCTCTTTATAATGTTTCCATTCATAACTTAGAACACTACAATTACACTATCATTATCATCATGCATTATATCTAAGCTCTTTATAATGTTTCCATTCATAACTTAGAACACTACAATTACACTATCATTATCATCATGCATTATATCTAAGCTCTTTATAATGTTTCCATTCATAACTTAGAACACTACAATTACACTATCATTATCATCATGCATTATATCTAAGCTCTTTATAATGTTTCCATTCATAACTTAGAACACTACAATTACACTATCATTATCATCATGCATTATATCTAAGCTCTTTATGTTTCCATTCATAACTTAGAACACTACAATTACACTATCATTATCATCATGCATTATATCTAAGCTCTTTATAATGTTTCCATTCATAACTTAGAACACTACAATTACACTATCATTATCATCATGCATTATATCTAAGCTCTTTATAATGTTTCCATTCATAACTTAGAACACTACAATTACACTATCATTATCATCATGCATTATATCTAAGCTCTTTATAATGTTTCCATTCATAACTTAGAACACTACAATTACACTATCATTATCATCATGCATTATATCTAAGCTCTTTATAATGTTTCCATTCATAACTTAGAACACTACAATTACACTATCATTATCATCATGCATTATATCTAAGCTCTTTATAATGTTTCCATTCATAACTTAGAACACTACAATTACACTATCATTATCATCATGCATTATATCTAAGCTCTTTATAATGTTTCCATTCATAACTTAGAACACTACAATTACACTATCATTATCATCATGCATTATATCTAAGCTCTTTATAATGTTTCCATTCATAACTTAGAACACTACAATTACACTATCATTATCATCATGCATTATATCTAAGCTCTTTATAATGTTTCCATTCATAACTTAGAACACTACAATTACACTATCATTATCATCATGCATTATATCTAAGCTCTTTATAATGTTTCCATTCATAACTTAGAACACTACAATTACACTATCATTATCATCATGCATTATATCTAAGCTCTTTATAATGTTTCCATTCATAACTTAGAACACTACAATTACACTATCATTATCATCATGCATTATATCTAAGCTCTTTATAATGTTTCCATTCATAACTTAGAACACTACAATTACACTATCATTATCATCATGCATTATATCTAAGCTCTTTATAATGTTTCCATTCATAACTTAGAACACTACAATTACACTATCATTATCATCATGCATTATATCTAAGCTCTTTATAATGTTTCCATTCATAACTTAGAACACTACAATTACACTATCATTATCATCATGCATTATATCTAAGCTCTTTATAATGTTTCCATTCATAACTTAGAACACTACAATTACACTATCATTATCATCATGCATTATATCTAAGCTCTTTATGTTTCCATTCATAACTTAGAACACTACAATTACACTATCATTATCATCATGCATTATATCTAAGCTCTTTATGTTTCCATTCATAACTTAGAACACTACAATTACACTATCATTATCATCATGCATTATATCTAAGCTCTTTATAATGTTTCCATTCATAACTTAGAACACTACAATTACACTATCATTATCATCATGCATTATATCTAAGCTCTTTATAATGTTTCCATTCATAACTTAGAACACTACAATTACACTATCATTATCATCATGCATTATATCTAAGCTCTTTATAATGTTTCCATTCATAACTTAGAACACTACAATTACACTATCATTATCATCATGCATTATATCTAAGCTCTTTATAATGTTTCCATTCATAACTTAGAACACTACAATTACACTATCATTATCATCATGCATTATATCTAAGCTCTTTATAATGTTTCCATTCATAACTTAGAACACTACAATTACACTATCATTATCATCATGCATTATATCTAAGCTCTTTATGTTTCCATTCATAACTTAGAACACTACAATTACACTATCATTATCATCATGCATTATATCTAAGCTCTTTATAATGTTTCCATTCATAACTTAGAACACTACAATTACACTATCATTATCATCATGCATTATATCTAAGCTCTTTATAATGTTTCCATTCATAACTTAGAACACTACAATTACACTATCATTATCATCATGCATTATATCTAAGCTCTTTATATGTTTCCATTCATAACTTAGAACACTACAATTACACTATCATTATCATCATGCATTATATCTAAGCTCTTTATAATGTTTCCATTCATAACTTAGAACACTACAATTACACTATCATTATCATCATGCATTATATCTAAGCTCTTTATAATGTTTCCATTCATAACTTAGAACACTACAATTACACTATCATTATCATCATGCATTATATCTAAGCTCTTTATAATGTTTCCATTCATAACTTAGAACACTACAATTACACTATCATTATCATCATGCATTATATCTAAGCTCTTTATAATGTTTCCATTCATAACTTAGAACACTACAATTACACTATCATTATCATCATGCATTATATCTAAGCTCTTTATAATGTTTCCATTCATAACTTAGAACACTACAATTACACTATCATTATCATCATGCATTATATCTAAGCTCTTTATAATGTTTCCATTCATAACTTAGAACACTACAATTACACTATCATTATCATCATGCATTATATCTAAGCTCTTTATAATGTTTCCATTCATAACTTAGAACACTACAATTACACTATCATTATCATCATGCATTATATCTAAGCTCTTTATAATGTTTCCATTCATAACTTAGAACACTACAATTACACTATCATTATCATCATGCATTATATCTAAGCTCTTTATAATGTTTCCATTCATAACTTAGAACACTACAATTACACTATCATTATCATCATGCATTATATCTAAGCTCTTTATAATGTTTCCATTCATAACTTAGAACACTACAATTACACTATCATTATCATCATGCATTATATCTAAGCTCTTTATAATGTTTCCATTCATAACTTAGAACACTACAATTACACTATCATTATCATCATGCATTATATCTAAGCTCTTTATAATGTTTCCATTCATAACTTAGAACACTACAATTACACTATCATTATCATCATGCATTATATCTAAGCTCTTTATAATGTTTCCATTCATAACTTAGAACACTACAATTACACTATCATTATCATCATGCATTATATCTAAGCTCTTTATAATGTTTCCATTCATAACTTAGAACACTACAATTACACTATCATTATCATCATGCATTATATCTAAGCTCTTTATAATGTTTCCATTCATAACTTAGAACACTACAATTACACTATCATTATCATCATGCATTATATCTAAGCTCTTTATAATGTTTCCATTCATAACTTAGAACACTACAATTACACTATCATTATCATCATGCATTATATCTAAGCTCTTTATAATGTTTCCATTCATAACTTAGAACACTACAATTACACTATCATTATCATCATGCATTATATCTAAGCTCTTTATAATGTTTCCATTCATAACTTAGAACACTACAATTACACTATCATTATCATCATGCATTATATCTAAGCTCTTTATATGTTTCCATTCATAACTTAGAACACTACAATTACACTATCATTATCATCATGCATTATATCTAAGCTCTTTATAATGTTTCCATTCATAACTTAGAACACTACAATTACACTATCATTATCATCATGCATTATATCTAAGCTCTTTATAATGTTTCCATTCATAACTTAGAACACTACAATTACACTATCATTATCATCATGCATTATATCTAAGCTCTTTAATGTTTCCATTCATAACTTAGAACACTACAATTACACTATCATTATCATCATGCATTATATCTAAGCTCTTTATAATGTTTCCATTCATAACTTAGAACACTACAATTACACTATCATTATCATCATGCATTATATCTAAGCTCTTTATAATGTTTCCATTCATAACTTAGAACACTACAATTACACTATCATTATCATCATGCATTATATCTAAGCTCTTTATAATGTTTCCATTCATAACTTAGAACACTACAATTACACTATCATTATCATCATGCATTATATCTAAGCTCTTTATAATGTTTCCATTCATAACTTAGAACACTACAATTACACTATCATTATCATCATGCATTATATCTAAGCTCTTTATAATGTTTCCATTCATAACTTAGAACACTACAATTACACTATCATTATCATCATGCATTATATCTAAGCTCTTTATAATGTTTCCATTCATAACTTAGAACACTACAATTACACTATCATTATCATCATGCATTATATCTAAGCTCTTTATAATGTTTCCATTCATAACTTAGAACACTACAATTACACTATCATTATCATCATGCATTATATCTAAGCTCTTTATAATGTTTCCATTCATAACTTAGAACACTACAATTACACTATCATTATCATCATGCATTATATCTAAGCTCTTTATAATGTTTCCATTCATAACTTAGAACACTACAATTACACTATCATTATCATCATGCATTATATCTAAGCTCTTTATAATGTTTCCATTCATAACTTAGAACACTACAATTACACTATCATTATCATCATGCATTATATCTAAGCTCTTTATAATGTTTCCATTCATAACTTAGAACACTACAATTACACTATCATTATCATCATGCATTATATCTAAGCTCTTTATAATGTTTCCATTCATAACTTAGAACACTACAATTACACTATCATTATCATCATGCATTATATCTAAGCTCTTTATAATGTTTCCATTCATAACTTAGAACACTACAATTACACTATCATTATCATCATGCATTATATCTAAGCTCTTTATAATGTTTCCATTCATAACTTAGAACACTACAATTACACTATCATTATCATCATGCATTATATCTAAGCTCTTTATAATGTTTCCATTCATAACTTAGAACACTACAATTACACTATCATTATCATCATGCATTATATCTAAGCTCTTTATAATGTTTCCATTCATAACTTAGAACACTACAATTACACTATCATTATCATCATGCATTATATCTAAGCTCTTTATAATGTTTCCATTCATAACTTAGAACACTACAATTACACTATCATTATCATCATGCATTATATCTAAGCTCTTTAATGTTTCCATTCATAACTTAGAACACTACAATTACACTATCATTATCATCATGCATTATATCTAAGCTCTTTATAATGTTTCCATTCATAACTTAGAACACTACAATTACACTATCATTATCATCATGCATTATATCTAAGCTCTTTATAATGTTTCCATTCATAACTTAGAACACTACAATTACACTATCATTATCATCATGCATTATATCTAAGCTCTTTATAATGTTTCCATTCATAACTTAGAACACTACAATTACACTATCATTATCATCATGCATTATATCTAAGCTCTTTATAATGTTTCCATTCATAACTTAGAACACTACAATTACACTATCATTATCATCATGCATTATATCTAAGCTCTTTATAATGTTTCCATTCATAACTTAGAACACTACAATTACACTATCATTATCATCATGCATTATATCTAAGCTCTTTATAATGTTTCCATTCATAACTTAGAACACTACAATTACACTATCATTATCATCATGCATTATATCTAAGCTCTTTATAATGTTTCCATTCATAACTTAGAACACTACAATTACACTATCATTATCATCATGCATTATATCTAAGCTCTTTATAATGTTTCCATTCATAACTTAGAACACTACAATTACACTATCATTATCATCATGCATTATATCTAAGCTCTTTATAATGTTTCCATTCATAACTTAGAACACTACAATTACACTATCATTATCATCATGCATTATATCTAAGCTCTTTATAATGTTTCCATTCATAACTTAGAACACTACAATTACACTATCATTATCATCATGCATTATATCTAAGCTCTTTATAATGTTTCCATTCATAACTTAGAACACTACAATTACACTATCATTATCATCATGCATTATATCTAAGCTCTTTATAATGTTTCCATTCATAACTTAGAACACTACAATTACACTATCATTATCATCATGCATTATATCTAAGCTCTTTATAATGTTTCCATTCATAACTTAGAACACTACAATTACACTATCATTATCATCATGCATTATATCTAAGCTCTTTATAATGTTTCCATTCATAACTTAGAACACTACAATTACACTATCATTATCATCATGCATTATATCTAAGCTCTTTATAATGTTTCCATTCATAACTTAGAACACTACAATTACACTATCATTATCATCATGCATTATATCTAAGCTCTTTATAATGTTTCCATTCATAACTTAGAACACTACAATTACACTATCATTATCATCATGCATTATATCTAAGCTCTTTATAATGTTTCCATTCATAACTTAGAACACTACAATTACACTATCATTATCATCATGCATTATATCTAAGCTCTTTATAATGTTTCCATTCATAACTTAGAACACTACAATTACACTATCATTATCATCATGCATTATATCTAAGCTCTTTATAATGTTTCCATTCATAACTTAGAACACTACAATTACACTATCATTATCATCATGCATTATATCTAAGCTCTTTATAATGTTTCCATTCATAACTTAGAACACTACAATTACACTATCATTATCATCATGCATTATATCTAAGCTCTTTATAATGTTTCCATTCATAACTTAGAACACTACAATTACACTATCATTATCATCATGCATTATATCTAAGCTCTTATAATGTTTCCATTCATAACTTAGAACACTACAATTACACTATCATTATCATCATGCATTATATCTAAGCTCTTTATAATGTTTCCATTCATAACTTAGAACACTACAATTACACTATCATTATCATCATGCATTATATCTAAGCTCTTTATAATGTTTCCATTCATAACTTAGAACACTACAATTACACTATCATTATCATCATGCATTATATCTAAGCTCTTTATAATGTTTCCATTCATAACTTAGAACACTACAATTACACTATCATTATCATCATGCATTATATCTAAGCTCTTTATAATGTTTCCATTCATAACTTAGAACACTACAATTACACTATCATTATCATCATGCATTATATCTAAGCTCTTTATAATGTTTCCATTCATAACTTAGAACACTACAATTACACTATCATTATCATCATGCATTATATCTAAGCTCTTTATAATGTTTCCATTCATAACTTAGAACACTACAATTACACTATCATTATCATCATGCATTATATCTAAGCTCTTTATAATGTTTCCATTCATAACTTAGAACACTACAATTACACTATCATTATCATCATGCATTATATCTAAGCTCTTTATAATGTTTCCATTCATAACTTAGAACACTACAATTACACTATCATTATCATCATGCATTATATCTAAGCTCTTTATAATGTTTCCATTCATAACTTAGAACACTACAATTACACTATCATTATCATCATGCATTATATCTAAGCTCTTTATAATGTTTCCATTCATAACTTAGAACACTACAATTACACTATCATTATCATCATGCATTATATCTAAGCTCTTTATAATGTTTCCATTCATAACTTAGAACACTACAATTACACTATCATTATCATCATGCATTATATCTAAGCTCTTTATAATGTTTCCATTCATAACTTAGAACACTACAATTACACTATCATTATCATCATGCATTATATCTAAGCTCTTTATAATGTTTCCATTCATAACTTAGAACACTACAATTACACTATCATTATCATCATGCATTATATCTAAGCTCTTTATAATGTTTCCATTCATAACTTAGAACACTACAATTACACTATCATTATCATCATGCATTATATCTAAGCTCTTTATAATGTTTCCATTCATAACTTAGAACACTACAATTACACTATCATTATCATCATGCATTATATCTAAGCTCTTTATTTCCATTCATAACTTAGAACACTACAATTACACTATCATTATCATCATGCATTATATCTAAGCTCTTTATAATGTTTCCATTCATAACTTAGAACACTACAATTACACTATCATTATCATCATGCATTATATCTAAGCTCTTTATAATGTTTCCATTCATAACTTAGAACACTACAATTACACTATCATTATCATCATGCATTATATCTAAGCTCTTTATAATGTTTCCATTCATAACTTAGAACACTACAATTACACTATCATTATCATCATGCATTATATCTAAGCTCTTTATAATGTTTCCATTCATAACTTAGAACACTACAATTACACTATCATTATCATCATGCATTATATCTAAGCTCTTTATAATGTTTCCATTCATAACTTAGAACACTACAATTACACTATCATTATCATCATGCATTATATCTAAGCTCTTTATAATGTTTCCATTCATAACTTAGAACACTACAATTACACTATCATTATCATCATGCATTATATCTAAGCTCTTTATAATGTTTCCATTCATAACTTAGAACACTACAATTACACTATCATTATCATCATGCATTATATCTAAGCTCTTTATAATGTTTCCATTCATAACTTAGAACACTACAATTACACTATCATTATCATCATGCATTATATCTAAGCTCTTTATAATGTTTCCATTCATAACTTAGAACACTACAATTACACTATCATTATCATCATGCATTATATCTAAGCTCTTTATAATGTTTCCATTCATAACTTAGAACACTACAATTACACTATCATTATCATCATGCATTATATCTAAGCTCTTTATAATGTTTCCATTCATAACTTAGAACACTACAATTACACTATCATTATCATCATGCATTATATCTAAGCTCTTTATAATGTTTCCATTCATAACTTAGAACACTACAATTACACTATCATTATCATCATGCATTATATCTAAGCTCTTTATAATGTTTCCATTCATAACTTAGAACACTACAATTACACTATCATTATCATCATGCATTATATCTAAGCTCTTTATAATGTTTCCATTCATAACTTAGAACACTACAATTACACTATCATTATCATCATGCATTATATCTAAGCTCTTTATAATGTTTCCATTCATAACTTAGAACACTACAATTACACTATCATTATCATCATGCATTATATCTAAGCTCTTTATAATGTTTCCATTCATAACTTAGAACACTACAATTACACTATCATTATCATCATGCATTATATCTAAGCTCTTTATAATGTTTCCATTCATAACTTAGAACACTACAATTACACTATCATTATCATCATGCATTATATCTAAGCTCTTTATAATGTTTCCATTCATAACTTAGAACACTACAATTACACTATCATTATCATCATGCATTATATCTAAGCTCTTTATAATGTTTCCATTCATAACTTAGAACACTACAATTACACTATCATTATCATCATGCATTATATCTAAGCTCTTTATAATGTTTCCATTCATAACTTAGAACACTACAATTACACTATCATTATCATCATGCATTATATCTAAGCTCTTTATAATGTTTCCATTCATAACTTAGAACACTACAATTACACTATCATTATCATCATGCATTATATCTAAGCTCTTTATAATGTTTCCATTCATAACTTAGAACACTACAATTACACTATCATTATCATCATGCATTATATCTAAGCTCTTTATAATGTTTCCATTCATAACTTAGAACACTACAATTACACTATCATTATCATCATGCATTATATCTAAGCTCTTTATAATGTTTCCATTCATAACTTAGAACACTACAATTACACTATCATTATCATCATGCATTATATCTAAGCTCTTTATAATGTTTCCATTCATAACTTAGAACACTACAATTACACTATCATTATCATCATGCATTATATCTAAGCTCTTTATAATGTTTCCATTCATAACTTAGAACACTACAATTACACTATCATTATCATCATGCATTATATCTAAGCTCTTTATAATGTTTCCATTCATAACTTAGAACACTACAATTACACTATCATTATCATCATGCATTATATCTAAGCTCTTTATAATGTTTCCATTCCATAACTTAGAACACTACAATTACACTATCATTATCATCATGCATTATATCTAAGCTCTTTATAATGTTTCCATTCATAACTTAGAACACTACAATTACACTATCATTATCATCATGCATTATATCTAAGCTCTTTATAATGTTTCCATTCATAACTTAGAACACTACAATTACACTATCATTATCATCATGCATTATATCTAAGCTCTTTATAATGTTTCCATTCATAACTTAGAACACTACAATTACACTATCATTATCATCATGCATTATATCTAAGCTCTTTATAATGTTTCCATTCATAACTTAGAACACTACAATTACACTATCATTATCATCATGCATTATATCTAAGCTCTTTATAATGTTTCCATTCATAACTTAGAACACTACAATTACACTATCATTATCATCATGCATTATATCTAAGCTCTTTATAATGTTTCCATTCATAACTTAGAACACTACAATTACACTATCATTATCATCATGCATTATATCTAAGCTCTTTATAATGTTTCCATTCATAACTTAGAACACTACAATTACACTATCATTATCATCATGCATTATATCTAAGCTCTTTATAATGTTTCCATTCATAACTTAGAACACTACAATTACACTATCATTATCATCATGCATTATATCTAAGCTCTTTATAATGTTTCCATTCATAACTTAGAACACTACAATTACACTATCATTATCATCATGCATTATATCTAAGCTCTTTATAATGTTTCCATTCATAACTTAGAACACTACAATTACACTATCATTATCATCATGCATTATATCTAAGCTCTTTATAATGTTTCCATTCATAACTTAGAACACTACAATTACACTATCATTATCATCATGCATTATATCTAAGCTCTTTATAATGTTTCCATTCATAACTTAGAACACTACAATTACACTATCATTATCATCATGCATTATATCTAAGCTCTTTATAATGTTTCCATTCATAACTTAGAACACTACAATTACACTATCATTATCATCATGCATTATATCTAAGCTCTTTATAATGTTTCCATTCATAACTTAGAACACTACAATTACACTATCATTATCATCATGCATTATATCTAAGCTCTTTATAATGTTTCCATTCATAACTTAGAACACTACAATTACACTATCATTATCATCATGCATTATATCTAAGCTCTTTATAATGTTTCCATTCATAACTTAGAACACTACAATTACACTATCATTATCATCATGCATTATATCTAAGCTCTTTATAATGTTTCCATTCATAACTTAGAACACTACAATTACACTATCATTATCATCATGCATTATATCTAAGCTCTTTATAATGTTTCCATTCATAACTTAGAACACTACAATTACACTATCATTATCATCATGCATTATATCTAAGCTCTTTATAATGTTTCCATTCATAACTTAGAACACTACAATTACACTATCATTATCATCATGCATTATATCTAAGCTCTTTATAATGTTTCCATTCATAACTTAGAACACTACAATTACACTATCATTATCATCATGCATTATATCTAAGCTCTTTATAATGTTTCCATTCATAACTTAGAACACTACAATTACACTATCATTATCATCATGCATTATATCTAAGCTCTTTATAATGTTTCCATTCATAACTTAGAACACTACAATTACACTATCATTATCATCATGCATTATATCTAAGCTCTTTATAATGTTTCCATTCATAACTTAGAACACTACAATTACACTATCATTATCATCATGCATTATATCTAAGCTCTTTATAATGTTTCCATTCATAACTTAGAACACTACAATTACACTATCATTATCATCATGCATTATATCTAAGCTCTTTATAATGTTTCCATTCATAACTTAGAACACTACAATTACACTATCATTATCATCATGCATTATATCTAAGCTCTTTATAATGTTTCCATTCATAACTTAGAACACTACAATTACACTATCATTATCATCATGCATTATATCTAAGCTCTTTATAATGTTTCCATTCATAACTTAGAACACTACAATTACACTATCATTATCATCATGCATTATATCTAAGCTCTTTATAATGTTTCCATTCATAACTTAGAACACTACAATTACACTATCATTATCATCATGCATTATATCGAAGCCCTTTATAATGTTTCCATTCATAACTTAGAACACTACAATTACACTATCATTATCATCATGCATTATATCTAAGCTCTTTATAATGTTTCCATTCATAACTTAGAACACTACAATTACACTATCATTATCATCATGCATTATATCTAAGCTCTTTATAATGTTTCCATTCATAACTTAGAACACTACAATTACACTATCATTATCATCATGCATTATATCTAAGCTCTTTATAATGTTTCCATTCATAACTTAGAACACTACAATTACACTATCATTATCATCATGCATTATATCTAAGCTCTTTATAATGTTTCCATTCATAACTTAGAACACTACAATTACACTATCATTATCATCATGCATTATATCTAAGCTCTTTATAATGTTTCCATTCATAACTTAGAACACTACAATTACACTATCATTATCATCATGCATTATATCTAAGCTCTTTATAATGTTTCCATTCATAACTTAGAACACTACAATTACACTATCATTATCATCATGCATTATATCTAAGCTCTTTATAATGTTTCCATTCATAACTTAGAACACTACAATTACACTATCATTATCATCATGCATTATATCTAAGCTCTTTATAATGTTTCCATTCATAACTTAGAACACTACAATTACACTATCATTATCATCATGCATTATATCTAAGCTCTTTATAATGTTTCCATTCATAACTTAGAACACTACAATTACACTATCATTATCATCATGCATTATATCTAAGCTCTTTATAATGTTTCCATTCATAACTTAGAACACTACAATTACACTATCATTATCATCATGCATTATATCTAAGCTCTTTATAATGTTTCCATTCATAACTTAGAACACTACAATTACACTATCATTATCATCATGCATTATATCTAAGCTCTTTATAATGTTTCCATTCATAACTTAGAACACTACAATTACACTATCATTATCATCATGCATTATATCTAAGCTCTTTATAATGTTTCCATTCATAACTTAGAACACTACAATTACACTATCATTATCATCATGCATTATATCTAAGCTCTTTATAATGTTTCCATTCATAACTTAGAACACTACAATTACACTATCATTATCATCATGCATTATATCTAAGCTCTTTATAATGTTTCCATTCATAACTTAGAACACTACAATTACACTATCATTATCATCATGCATTATATCTAAGCTCTTTATAATGTTTCCATTCATAACTTAGAACACTACAATTACACTATCATTATCATCATGCATTATATCTAAGCTCTTTATAATGTTTCCATTCATAACTTAGAACACTACAATTACACTATCATTATCATCATGCATTATATCTAAGCTCTTTATAATGTTTCCATTCATAACTTAGAACACTACAATTACACTATCATTATCATCATGCATTATATCTAAGCTCTTTATAATGTTTCCATTCATAACTTAGAACACTACAATTACACTATCATTATCATCATGCATTATATCTAAGCTCTTTATAATGTTTCCATTCATAACTTAGAACACTACAATTACACTATCATTATCATCATGCATTATATCTAAGCTCTTTATAATGTTTCCATTCATAACTTAGAACACTACAATTACACTATCATTATCATCATGCATTATATCTAAGCTCTTTATAATGTTTCCATTCATAACTTAGAACACTACAATTACACTATCATTATCATCATGCATTATATCTAAGCTCTTTATAATGTTTCCATTCATAACTTAGAACACTACAATTACACTATCATTATCATCATGCATTATATCTAAGCTCTTTATAATGTTTCCATTCATAACTTAGAACACTACAATTACACTATCATTATCATCATGCATTATATCTAAGCTCTTTATAATGTTTCCATTCATAACTTAGAACACTACAATTACACTATCATTATCATCATGCATTATATCTAAGCTCTTTATAATGTTTCCATTCATAACTTAGAACACTACAATTACACTATCATTATCATCATGCATTATATCTAAGCTCTTTATAATGTTTCCATTCATAACTTAGAACACTACAATTACACTATCATTATCATCATGCATTATATCTAAGCTCTTTATAATGTTTCCATTCATAACTTAGAACACTACAATTACACTATCATTATCATCATGCATTATATCTAAGCTCTTTATAATGTTTCCATTCATAACTTAGAACACTACAATTACACTATCATTATCATCATGCATTATATCTAAGCTCTTTATAATGTTTCCATTCATAACTTAGAACACTACAATTACACTATCATTATCATCATGCATTATATCTAAGCTCTTTATAATGTTTCCATTCATAACTTAGAACACTACAATTACACTATCATTATCATCATGCATTATATCGAAGCTCTTTATAATGTTTCCATTCATAACTTAGAACACTACAATTACACTATCATTATCATCATGCATTATATCTAAGCTCTTTATAATGTTTCCATTCATAACTTAGAACACTACAATTACACTATCATTATCATCATGCATTATATCTAAGCTCTTTATAATGTTTCCATTCATAACTTAGAACACTACAATTACACTATCATTATCATCATGCATTATATCTAAGCTCTTTATAATGTTTCCATTCATAACTTAGAACACTACAATTACACTATCATTATCATCATGCATTATATCTAAGCTCTTTATAATGTTTCCATTCATAACTTAGAACACTACAATTACACTATCATTATCATCATGCATTATATCTAAGCTCTTTATAATGTTTCCATTCATAACTTAGAACACTACAATTACACTATCATTATCATCATGCATTATATCTAAGCTCTTTATAATGTTTCCATTCATAACTTAGAACACTACAATTACACTATCATTATCATCATGCATTATATCTAAGCTCTTTATAATGTTTCCATTCATAACTTAGAACACTACAATTACACTATCATTATCATCATGCATTATATCTAAGCTCTTTATAATGTTTCCATTCATAACTTAGAACACTACAATTACACTATCATTATCATCATGCATTATATCTAAGCTCTTTATAATGTTTCCATTCATAACTTAGAACACTACAATTACACTATCATTATCATCATGCATTATATCTAAGCTCTTTATAATGTTTCCATTCATAACTTAGAACACTACAATTACACTATCATTATCATCATGCATTATATCTAAGCTCTTTATAATGTTTCCATTCATAACTTAGAACACTACAATTACACTATCATTATCATCATGCATTATATCTAAGCCCTTTATAATGTTTCCATTCATAACTTAGAACACTACAATTACACTATCATTATCATCATGCATTATATCTAAGCTCTTTATAATGTTTCCATTCATAACTTAGAACACTACAATTACACTATCATTATCATCATGCATTATATCTAAGCTCTTTATAATGTTTCCATTCATAACTTAGAACACTACAATTACACTATCATTATCATCATGCATTATATCTAAGCTCTTTATAATGTTTCCATTCATAACTTAGAACACTACAATTACACTATCATTATCATCATGCATTATATCGAAGCTCTTTATAATGTTTCCATTCATAACTTAGAACACTACAATTACACTATCATTATCATCATGCATTATATCTAAGCTCTTTATAATGTTTCCATTCATAACTTAGAACACTACAATTACACTATCATTATCATCATGCATTATATCTAAGCTCTTTATAATGTTTCCATTCATAACTTAGAACACTACAATTACACTATCATTATCATCATGCATTATATCTAAGCTCTTTATAATGTTTCCATTCATAACTTAGAACACTACAATTACACTATCATTATCATCATGCATTATATCTAAGCTCTTTATAATGTTTCCATTCATAACTTAGAACACTACAATTACACTATCATTATCATCATGCATTATATCTAAGCTCTTTATAATGTTTCCATTCATAACTTAGAACACTACAATTACACTATCATTATCATCATGCATTATATCTAAGCTCTTTATAATGTTTCCATTCATAACTTAGAACACTACAATTACACTATCATTATCATCATGCATTATATCTAAGCTCTTTATAATGTTTCCATTCATAACTTAGAACACTACAATTACACTATCATTATCATCATGCATTATATCTAAGCTCTTTATAATGTTTCCATTCATAACTTAGAACACTACAATTACACTATCATTATCATCATGCATTATATCTAAGCTCTTTATAATGTTTCCATTCATAACTTAGAACACTACAATTACACTATCATTATCATCATGCATTATATCTAAGCTCTTTATAATGTTTCCATTCATAACTTAGAACACTACAATTACACTATCATTATCATCATGCATTATATCTAAGCTCTTTATAATGTTTCCATTCATAACTTAGAACACTACAATTACACTATCATTATCATCATGCATTATATCTAAGCTCTTTATAATGTTTCCATTCATAACTTAGAACACTACAATTACACTATCATTATCATCATGCATTATATCTAAGCTCTTTATAATGTTTCCATTCATAACTTAGAACACTACAATTACACTATCATTATCATCATGCATTATATCTAAGCTCTTTATAATGTTTCCATTCATAACTTAGAACACTACAATTACACTATCATTATCATCATGCATTATATCTAAGCTCTTTATAATGTTTCCATTCATAACTTAGAACACTACAATTACACTATCATTATCATCATGCATTATATCTAAACCCTTTATAATGTTTCCATTCATAACTTAGAACACTACAATTACACTATCATTATCATCATGCATTATATCTAAGCTCTTTATAATGTTTCCATTCATAACTTAGAACACTACAATTACACTATCATTATCATCATGCATTATATCTAAGCTCTTTATAATGTTTCCATTCATAACTTAGAACACTACAATTACACTATCATTATCATCATGCATTATATCTAAGCTCTTTATATGTTTCCATTCATAACTTAGAACACTACAATTACACTATCATTATCATCATGCATTATATCGAAGCTCTTTATAATGTTTCCATTCATAACTTAGAACACTACAATTACACTATCATTATCATCATGCATTATATCTAAGCTCTTTATAATGTTTCCATTCATAACTTAGAACACTACAATTACACTATCATTATCATCATGCATTATATCTAAGCTCTTTATAATGTTTCCATTCATAACTTAGAACACTACAATTACACTATCATTATCATCATGCATTATATCTAAGCTCTTTATAATGTTTCCATTCATAACTTAGAACACTACAATTACACTATCATTATCATCATGCATTATATCGAAGCTCTTTATAATGTTTCCATTCATAACTTAGAACACTACAATTACACTATCATTATCATCATGCATTATATCTAAGCTCTTTATAATGTTTCCATTCATAACTTAGAACACTACAATTACACTATCATTATCATCATGCATTATATCGAAGCTCTTTATAATGTTTCCATTCATAACTTAGAACACTACAATTACACTATCATTATCATCATGCATTATATCTAAGCTCTTTATAATGTTTCCATCCATAACTTAGAACACTACAATTACACTATCATTATCATCATGCATTATATCTAAGCTCTTTATAATGTTTCCATTCATAACTTAGAACACTACAATTACACTATCATTATCATCATGCATTATATCGAAGCTCTTTATAATGTTTCCATTCATAACTTAGAACACTACAATTACACTATCATTATCATCATGCATTATATCTAAGCTCTTTATAATGTTTCCATTCATAACTTAGAACACTACAATTACACTATCATTATCATCATGCATTATATCTAAGCTCTTTATAATGTTTCCATTCATAACTTAGAACACTACAATTACACTATCATTATCATCATGCATTATATCTAAGCTCTTTATAATGTTTCCATTCATAACTTAGAACACTACAATTACACTATCATTATCATCATGCATTATATCTAAGCTCTTTATAATGTTTCCATTCATAACTTAGAACACTACAATTACACTATCATTATCATCATGCATTATATCTAAGCTCTTTATAATGTTTCCATTCATAACTTAGAACACTACAATTACACTATCATTATCATCATGCATTATATCTAAGCTCTTTATAATGTTTCCATTCATAACTTAGAACACTACAATTACACTATCATTATCATCATGCATTATATCTAAGCTCTTTATAATGTTTCCATTCATAACTTAGAACACTACAATTACACTATCATTATCATCATGCATTATATCTAAGCTCTTTATAATGTTTCCATTCATAACTTAGAACACTACAATTACACTATCATTATCATCATGCATTATATCTAAGCTCTTTATAATGTTTCCATTCATAACTTAGAACACTACAATTACACTATCATTATCATCATGCATTATATCTAAGCTCTTTATAATGTTTCCATTCATAACTTAGAACACTACAATTACACTATCATTATCATCATGCATTATATCTAAGCTCTTTATAATGTTTCCATTCATAA
>OZ038499.1:19453917-19501417 GCA_964036315.1 Acanthosepion esculentum
ATCATTATCATCATGCATTATATCTAAGCTCTTTATAATGTTTCCATTCATAACTTAGAACACTACAATTACACTATCATTATCATCATGCATTATATCTAAGCTCTTTATAATGTTTCCATTCATAACTTAGAACACTACAATTACACTATCATTATCATCATGCATTATATCTAAGCTCTTTATAATGTTTCCATTCATAACTTAGAAAACTACAATTACACTATCATTATCATCATGCATTATATCTAAGCTCTTTATAATGTTTCCATTCATAACTTAGAACACTACAATTACACTATCATTATCATCATGCATTATATCTAAGCTCTTTATAATGTTTCCATTCATAACTTAGAACACTACAATTACACTATCATTATCATCATGCATTATATCTAAGCTCTTTATAATGTTTCCATTCATAACTTAGAACACTACAATTACACTATCATTATCATCATGCATTATATCTAAGCTCTTTATAATGTTTCCATTCATAACTTAGAACACTACAATTACACTATCATTATCATCATGCATTATATCTAAGCTCTTTATAATGTTTCCATTCATAACTTAGAACACTACAATTACACTATCATTATCATCATGCATTATATCGAAGCTCTTTTATGTTTCCATTCATAACTTAGAACACTACAATTACACTATCATTATCATCATGCATTATATCTAAGCTCTTTATAATGTTTCCATCCATAACTTAGAGCACTACAATTACACTATCATTATCATCATGCATTATATCTAAGCTCTTTATAATGTTTCCATTCATAACTTAGAACACTACAATTACACTATCATTATCATCATGCATTATATCTAAGCTCTTTATAATGTTTCCATTCATAACTTAGAACACTACAATTACACTATCATTATCATCATGCATTATATCGAAGCTCTTTATGTTTCCATTCATAACTTAGAACACTACAATTACACTATCATTATCATCATGCATTATATCTAAGCTCTTTATAATGTTTCCATTCATAACTTAGAACACTACAATTACACTATCATTATCATCATGCATTATATCTAAACCCTTTATAATGTTTCCATTCATAACTTAGAACACTACAATTACACTATCTTTATCATCATGCATTATATCGAAGCTCTTTATGTTTCCATTCATAACTTAGAACACTACAATTACACTATCATTATCATCATGCATTATATCTAAGCTCTTTATAATGTTTCCATTCATAACTTAGAACACTACAATTACACTATCATTATCATCATGCATTATATCTAAGCTCTTTATAATGTTTCCATTCATAACTTAGAACACTACAATTACACTATCATTATCATCATGCATTATATCTAAGCTCTTTATAATGTTTCCATTCATAACTTAGAACACTACAATTACACTATCATTATCATCATGCATTATATCTAAGCTCTTTATAATGTTTCCATTCATAACTTAGAACACTACAATTACACTATCATTATCATCATGCATTATATCTAAGCTCTTTATAATGTTTCCATTCATAACTTAGAACACTACAATTACACTATCATTATCATCATGCATTATATCTAAGCTCTTTATAATGTTTCCATTCATAACTTAGAACACTACAATTACACTATCATTATCATCATGCATTATATCTAAGCTCTTTATAATGTTTCCATTCATAACTTAGAACACTACAATTACACTATCATTATCATCATGCATTATATCTAAGCTCTTTATAATGTTTCCATTCATAACTTAGAACACTACAATTACACTATCATTATCATCATGCATTATATCTAAGCTCTTTATAATGTTTCCATTCATAACTTAGAACACTACAATTACACTATCATTATCATCATGCATTATATCTAAGCTCTTTATAATGTTTCCATTCATAACTTAGAACACTACAATTACACTATCATTATCATCATGCATTATATCTAAGCTCTTTATAATGTTTCCATTCATAACTTAGAACACTACAATTACACTATCATTATCATCATGCATTATATCTAAGCTCTTTATAATGTTTCCATTCATAACTTAGAACACTACAATTACACTATCATTATCATCATGCATTATATCTAAGCTCTTTATGTTTCCATTCATAACTTAGAACACTACAATTACACTATCATTATCATCATGCATTATATCGAAGCTCTTTATGTTTCCATTCATAACTTAGAACACTACAATTACACTATCATTATCATCATGCATTATATCTAAGCTCTTTATAATGTTTCCATTCATAACTTAGAACACTACAATTACACTATCATTATCATCATGCATTATATCTAAGCTCTTTATAATGTTTCCATTCATAACTTAGAACACTACAATTACACTATCATTATCATCATGCATTATATCTAAGCTCTTTATAATGTTTCCATTCATAACTTAGAACACTACAATTACACTATCATTATCATCATGCATTATATCTAAGCTCTTTATAATGTTTCCATTCATAACTTAGAACACTACAATTACACTATCATTATCATCATGCATTATATCTAAGCTCTTTATAATGTTTCCATTCATAACTTAGAACACTACAATTACACTATCATTATCATCATGCATTATATCTAAGCTCTTTATAATGTTTCCATTCATAACTTAGAACACTACAATTACACTATCATTATCATCATGCATTATATCGAAGCTCTTTATGTTTCCATTCATAACTTAGAACACTACAATTACACTATCATTATCATCATGCATTATATCTAAGCTCTTTATAATGTTTCCATTCATAACTTAGAACACTACAATTACACTATCATTATCATCATGCATTATATCTAAACCCTTTATAATGTTTCCATTCATAACTTAGAACACTACAATTACACTATCATTATCATCATGCATTATATCTAAGCTCTTTATAATGTTT
Organism: Acanthosepion esculentum; assembly: GCA_964036315.1. Lineage (NCBI taxonomy): Eukaryota > Metazoa > Mollusca > Cephalopoda > Sepiida > Sepiidae > Acanthosepion > Acanthosepion esculentum. The sequence continues at coordinate 19,456,869 of OZ038499.1, forward strand.
CCATCCATAACTTAGAACACTACAATTACACTATCATTATCATCATGCATTATATCGAAGCTCTTTATGTTTCCATTCATAACTTAGAACACTACAATTACACTATCATTATCATCATGCATTATATCTAAGCTCTTTATAATGTTTCCATTCATAACTTAGAACACTACAATTACACTATCATTATCATCATGCATTATATCTAAGCTCTTTATAATGTTTCCATCCATAACTTAGAACACTACAATTACACTATCATTATCATCATGCATTATATCGAAGCTCTTTATGTTTCCATTCATAACTTAGAACACTACAATTACACTATCATTATCATCATGCATTATATCTAAGCTCTTTATAATGTTTCCATTCATAACTTAGAACACTACAATTACACTATCATTATCATCATGCATTATATCTAAGCTCTTTATAATGTTTCCATCCATAACTTAGAACACTACAATTACACTATCATTATCATCATGCATTATATCGAAGCTCTTTATGTTTCCATTCATAACTTAGAACACTACAATTACACTATCATTATCATCATGCATTATATCTAAGCTCTTTATAATGTTTCCATTCATAACTTAGAACACTACAATTACACTATCATTATCATCATGCATTATATCTAAGCTCTTTATAATGTTTCCATCCATAACTTAGAACACTACAATTACACTATCATTATCATCATGCATTATATCTAAGCTCTTTATAATGTTTCCATTCATAACTTAGAACACTACAATTACACTATCATTATCATCATGCATTATATCTAAACCCTTTATAATGTTTCCATTCATAACTTAGAACACTACAATTACACTATCATTATCATCATGCATTATATCTAAGCTCTTTATAATGTTTCCATCCATAACTTAGAACACTACAATTACACTATCATTATCATCATGCATTATATCGAAGCTCTTTATGTTTCCATTCATAACTTAGAACACTACAATTACACTATCATTATCATCATGCATTATATCTAAGCTCTTTATAATGTTTCCATTCATAACTTAGAACACTACAATTACACTATCATTATCATCATGCATTATATCTAAGCTCTTTATAATGTTTCCATTCATAACTTAGAACACTACAATTACACTATCATTATCATCATGCATTATATCTAAGCTCTTTATAATGTTTCCATCCATAACTTAGAACACTACAATTACACTATCATTATCATCATGCATTATATCGAAGCTCTTTATGTTTCCATTCATAACTTAGAACACTACAATTACACTATCATTATCATCATGCATTATATCTAAGCTCTTTATAATGTTTCCATTCATAACTTAGAACACTACAATTACACTATCATTATCATCATGCATTATATCTAAGCTCTTTATAATGTTTCCATTCATAACTTAGAACACTACAATTACACTATCATTATCATCATGCATTATATCTAAGCTCTTTATAATGTTTCCATTCATAACTTAGAACACTACAATTACACTATCATTATCATCATGCATTATATCTAAGCTCTTTATAATGTTTCCATTCATAACTTAGAACACTACAATTACACTATCATTATCATCATGCATTATATCTAAGCTCTTTATAATGTTTCCATCCATAACTTAGAACACTACAATTACACTATCATTATCATCATGCATTATATCGAAGCTCTTTATGTTTCCATTCATAACTTAGAACACTACAATTACACTATCATTATCATCATGCATTATATCTAAGCTCTTTATAATGTTTCCATTCATAACTTAGAACACTACAATTACACTATCATTATCATCATGCATTATATCTAAACCCTTTATAATGTTTCCATTCATAACTTAAAACACTACAATTACACTATCATTATCATCATGCATTATATCTAAGCTCTTTATAATGTTTCCATCCATAACTTAGATCACTACAATTACACTATCATTATCATCATGCATTATATCTAAGCTCTTTATAATGTTTCCATTCATAACTTAGAACACTACAATTACACTATCATTATCATCATGCATTATATCTAAACCCTTTATAATGTTTCCATTCATAACTTAGAACACTACAATTACACTATCATTATCATCATGCATTATATCTAAGCTCTTTATAATGTTTCCATCCATAACTTAGAACACTACAATTACACTATCATTATCATCATGCATTATATCGAAGCTCTTTATGTTTCCATTCATAACTTAGAACACTACAATTACACTATCATTATCATCATGCATTATATCTAAGCTCTTTATAATGTTTCCATTCATAACTTAGAACACTACAATTACACTATCATTATCATCATGCATTATATCTAAACCCTTTATAATGTTTCCATTCATAACTTAGAACACTACAATTACACTATCATTATCATCATGCATTATATCTAAGCTCTTTATAATGTTTCCATCCATAACTTAGAACACTACAATTACACTATCATTATCATCATGCATTATATCGAAGCTCTTTATGTTTCCATTCATAACTTAGAACACTACAATTACACTATCATTATCATCATGCATTATATCTAAGCTCTTTATAATGTTTCCATTCATAACTTAGAACACTACAATTACACTATCATTATCATCATGCATTATATCTAAGCTCTTTATAATGTTTCCATTCATAACTTAGAACACTACAATTACACTATCATTATCATCATGCATTATATCGAAGCTCTTTATGTTTCCATTCATAACTTAGAACACTACAATTACACTATCATTATCATCATGCATTATATCTAAGCTCTTTATAATGTTTCCATTCATAACTTAGAACACTACAATTACACTATCATTATCATCATGCATTATATCTAAGCTCTTTATGTTTCCATTCATAACTTAGAACACTACAATTACACTATCATTATCATCATGCATTATATCTAAGCTCTTTATAATGTTTCCATTCATAACTTAGAACACTACAATTACACTATCATTATCATCATGCATTATATCTAAGCTCTTTATAATGTTTCCATTCATAACTTAGAACACTACAATTACACTATCATTATCATCATGCATTATATCGAAGCTCTTTATGTTTCCATTCATAACTTAGAACACTACAATTACACTATCATTATCATCATGCATTATATCTAAGCTCTTTATAATGTTTCCATTCATAACTTAGAACACTACAATTACACTATCATTATCATCATGCATTATATCTAAGCTCTTTATAATGTTTCCATTCATAACTTAGAACACTACAATTACACTATCATTATCATCATGCATTATATCTAAGCTCTTTATAATGTTTCCATTCATAACTTAGAACACTACAATTACACTATCATTATCATCATGCATTATATCGAAGCTCTTTATGTTTCCATTCATAACTTAGAACACTACAATTACACTATCATTATCATCATGCATTATATCTAAGCTCTTTATAATGTTTCCATTCATAACTTAGAACACTACAATTACACTATCATTATCATCATGCATTATATCTAAGCTCTTTATGTTTCCATTCATAACTTAGAACACTACAATTACACTATCATTATCATCATGCATTATATCTAAGCTCTTTATAATGTTTCCATTCATAACTTAGAACACTACAATTACACTATCATTATCATCATGCATTATATCTAAGCTCTTTATAATGTTTCCATTCATAACTTAGAACACTACAATTACACTATCATTATCATCATGCATTATATCGAAGCTCTTTATGTTTCCATTCATAACTTAGAACACTACAATTACACTATCATTATCATCATGCATTATATCTAAGCTCTTTATAATGTTTCCATTCATAACTTAGAACACTACAATTACACTATCATTATCATCATGCATTATATCTAAGCTCTTTATGTTTCCATTCATAACTTAGAACACTACAATTACACTATCATTATCATCATGCATTATATCTAAGCTCTTTATAATGTTTCCATTCATAACTTAGAACACTACAATTACACTATCATTATCATCATGCATTATATCTAAGCTCTTTATAATGTTTCCATTCATAACTTAGAACACTACAATTACACTATCATTATCATCATGCATTATATCGAAGCTCTTTATGTTTCCATTCATAACTTAGAACACTACAATTACACTATCATTATCATCATGCATTATATCTAAGCTCTTTATAATGTTTCCATTCATAACTTAGAACACTACAATTACACTATCATTATCATCATGCATTATATCTAAGCTCTTTATAATGTTTCCATTCATAACTTAGAACACTACAATTACACTATCATTATCATCATGCATTATATCTAAGCTCTTTATAATGTTTCCATTCATAACTTAGAACACTACAATTACACTATCATTATCATCATGCATTATATCGAAGCTCTTTATGTTTCCATTCATAACTTAGAACACTACAATTACACTATCATTATCATCATGCATTATATCTAAGCTCTTTATAATGTTTCCATTCATAACTTAGAACACTACAATTACACTATCATTATCATCATGCATTATATCGAAGCTCTTTATGTTTCCATTCATAACTTAGAACACTACAATTACACTATCATTATCATCATGCATTATATCTAAGCTCTTTATAATGTTTCCATTCATAACTTAGAACACTACAATTACACTATCATTATCATCATGCATTATATCTAAGCTCTTTATGTTTCCATTCATAACTTAGAACACTACAATTACACTATCATTATCATCATGCATTATATCTAAGCTCTTTATAATGTTTCCATTCATAACTTAGAACACTACAATTACACTATCATTATCATCATGCATTATATCTAAGCTCTTTATGTTTCCATTCATAACTTAGAACACTACAATTACACTATCATTATCATCATGCATTATATCTAAGCTCTTTATAATGTTTCCATTCATAACTTAGAACACTACAATTACACTATCATTATCATCATGCATTATATCTAAGCTCTTTATAATGTTTCCATTCATAACTTAGAACACTACAATTACACTATCATTATCATCATGCATTATATCTAAGCTCTTTATAATGTTTCCATTCATAACTTAGAACACTACAATTACACTATCATTATCATCATGCATTATATCTAAGCTCTTTATAATGTTTCCATCCATAACTTAGAACACTACAATTACACTATCATTATCATCATGCATTATATCGAAGCTCTTTATGTTTCCATTCATAACTTAGAACACTACAATTACACTATCATTATCATCATGCATTATATCTAAGCTCTTTATAATGTTTCCATTCATAACTTAGAACACTACAATTACACTATCATTATCATCATGCATTATATCTAAGCTCTTTATAATGTTTCCATTCATAACTTAGAACACTACAATTACACTATCATTATCATCATGCATTATATCTAAGCTCTTTATAATGTTTCCATCCATAACTTAGAACACTACAATTACACTATCATTATCATCATGCATTATATCGAAGCTCTTTATGTTTTCATTCATAACTTAGAACACTACAATTACACTATCATTATCATCATGCATTATATCTAAGCTCTTTATAATGTTTCCATTCATAACTTAGAACACTACAATTACACTATCATTATCATCATGCATTATATCTAAGCTCTTTATGTTTCCATTCATAACTTAGAACACTACAATTACACTATCATTATCATCATGCTTTATATCACAGGTGGTGCGCATATCGAACATTTGGGAATCTTCATGAAATTAATTATAATTTCTATATAACTTTGAATAACTAGTTTTAATTTTGATAAATAAATATTTTATTGCCTAACATGAGGCCGATTTTACTTCCTTTACCTGGAACATGGACTTACCCAGATATTTATATTAAAAAATACAAAGGACAGGAAATTGTGGAGAGCCATGATCGCCAACCTCCCGAATGGACGTGGCAAATATAAATTAAATATGATTTTTACTAATGGATGTTTCATATATTGAAAATAAAATCATTATTAGCATCTTCTAAAATAGAATCCCTTTCCTGGCTGTTCCACTAAATGGTACTAATGATGACTGCTTCACTTCAATATATAAACATCTAGTAACTCATTTCATGTCACCATAATTATTTTATAGATAATTAACCAAGTTGAATTAGAAATACTTAAAGAAACTTTTAAAAGTAACTCATTTCATGTCACCATAATTATTTTATAGCTAATTAACCAAGTTGAATTAGAAATACTTAAAGAAACTTTTAAAAGTAACTCATTTCATGTCACCATAATTATTTTATAGATAATTAACCAAGTTGAATTAGAAATACTTAAAGAAACTTTTAAAAGTAACTCATTTCTACAATTCACTTATGAACATTAGGAAATTACAAATGTAACAAGCCTCGTTGTTTAGTTTGCAAACACTTAACAATCGATAGTGTATTTTCTGTACCCAACACCAATATCAAGATACACCCACCTCGCCTCACCTGTGATAGCCATAACATAATCTACTATTTATTCTGCACAATATGTCCCAATAGTGGATATATTGGTGAATCTGGAAATAATTTTAGATTTCGCTTCAACAACCATAAACTAACCATACGTCAAAACAATCCTTATTCCCCCATAGCTGAACATTTTAATCAACCAGGACACTCATTAGAAAACTGTAAATGTGTATTGATAGATTCTGATTTCAGTTCCACATACACACGCAGAAAAAAAGAAAAATACTGAATTTTAAAATTATATACATATAAACTAGGGTTAAATAAAGACTTGGGTATTTTAAATCTTTATAAATATTTCAATAGTTAAACAAAAATTTTGTTAGATATAATTAAAAAAATTTTTAAACAACATCTAAAATATTACTACAGTTAGATTTACGTTAGAAATATTCAAACACAGTTGCATTCCATATCACGTGACGTCCGCGTCACGCGACGGACGCTACTTAATGTAAACAAACTTCTGAAAACAGCCATTTCTGATGAAAGTTCGGGGCCGATCTGAAATATCAAATAAATATATATATATATATATATATATATATATATATATATATATATATAAATAAATACTTTCACAAAAAGAACATTCAATTTTTTTTAATTTGCCACTTTTGTTTCTTCTATATTATATATATATATATATATATATATATATATATAAATATATATATATATATATATATATAATAAATTAACTGATTTAAAATATATATATTGTAAATTAACTGACTTAAAATACTTCATGAGATCGCTAAAAACAGAGCATAGCATGATGAAAAAGACGCCAAACTTGACGAAAACAAAATTTTAGCGTCTAAATGTTTATGTTATTATTAATAGGAAAGAACAAAGTAATATTTTTTTTTTTTTATTTTTCCTCTTTTTAGAACATTCTAAATTTTGATTGAAAAACCTTGTTTCTCTTCGTGTTCAGCGGAACTACTAAGTAACATATAAAATTTTAGCGCCTTTTTTTTTTGTGTGACAGACATTAATTTTGAAAATCTTGCAAAAATAAAAATAATTGTCGGATTTTAATGAAACTTTCAGAAACTATTTACAAATGATGGAACTTATCAATATTTGTTCCTTTTTTAAAGTCATGGCAATTTTTTCATATTTATTACCCCACCCCCTCAACAACTAATTGTACGAAAACTCTATAATTTCAATTTTGGTCAGATTACTGATTATATTAGTTAAGAGCACAAGACTTTGAGGAAACTAAATCATATTTTTTTTTTAGTTGGACCACCTCAACCTGAAAATCATCTCCGAATTGTAAGATACAAATCTCAATAAAACAAAAATAGTATTTAATTTCAAAAGCTTTTAATTGCTTTTATTTATTTTAAGGAAAATGGACACTATTCTCTGAAAGCAAAATAATGTTTCGATGAAAAATGAATTTTTAAAACAATTATTTGTTATTTCTGAAATATTTTATTATTTTTACATTAAATGTTGTTAATTCTTCCAAAATTAGGGAAAAGTGTGTAAAATTTAACTAATGTTGTTATTAAGTAGATTATATATTTACAGATTATAATTTCCAAAGCTTCTTACAAACTAACGAACACCAGTATATAAAAAAAAAATAATTTGTGTCAATGATACGACTGCCAACCAAATCAACGGAAGACCAGAAGTATCATGCGTGCAATAAAAAAAACAATCACGTAGATTGAGTTTCTCTCTAGTATTTAACTTAAATACTGAATGTGTAATACAATTATTTTTTTATTTCTTTAATTATTATAGATTTTACATTTAAGTTGTTAAAATATTATAAAATTAGTTAAAAGTCGCATTCAATTTCGTAACTGTCTTTTTGTGAAACACATGTGGAGAAGTTAATTTGATTTTTCAATTCCAACTGAGAAGGGTACCGACAAGTATCAGTATCATCTTACGAAATTTAAATTTGTATTTTATGTACACTTCTGATAAAATTTCATAAGAAAGGTACCTATAAATTAATTAGATACCATTCTTATGAAATTTAATCTCACTCTCAACAGTCTTATTTTAATTTCTTTATAATATATTTTTCATAATGAATCATGAAAGTAAAGGTGAAAGCTAAGTACAAAAAAATCAGAACGCTGAAAGTTTTCCTTAAAAATAACGAGGTAAATAATTTGTTCACTTAAATCCAAATAGTTTCACTTCTCTCCTTCCGTAGAATAAATTATCCTCAAGTAAGCTATCAATACGTCAGGAGAATGTCTTTCGTCACCTGTCAAGTGACACGAAATGTTATAACCTGCTTCGTTTTATTTTCAAACTACATCTTTTCAGCACAGAAACTAAGTAATGCTTGTTTTAAAATATTTTAAATAAACATTATAAACATTATCGTCAAACAACCTGATCAATTTTTAAATCTTTATGGTTGCGTATATCGGTGTTTATGGCAGTGGGAGGTAAAATTGTCGTCGGAACATCACTCATACGTCCGCAGACACAAATACACACAGTTCAGGCATTGCAACTCACACAAACATAAGCAAAGGACGAGAAACCCAGGGTCACAAACTCACATTAATCCAACTGAATATATTAGCTCTATCACGGATATTGAGCACTTTCCAATAAGTAACGTGCATATATAATATATAAATAATATATATATAAATTGCATATATACATATATATATATATATATATATATATATATATATATATATATATATTTATACACACACACACACACACACACACACACACACACATATATATATATATATATATATATATATATGTGTGTGTGTGCAGGGTGCGACGGATAAATTGTCGTTTAAATTACGCAAAAATCAAAATAACGCTGACATCACCTTTTAACAGATATATATACCAAAATGGCACAAAATATCTAGTAAATATATTCAATAAAACCGGCATTGGCTTGAATCACGGTCTTTATAATAAAGAAATACACTACCCCAATAAATAAATGCACTACATACAAAGTCCAGTATATATATATATATATATTCATATATATATATATACATATATATATGCATATATATACATATATATGCATATATATACATATATATATATACATATACATATATATACATACATATATATATATATATATACATATACATATATATATATATATATATATATATATATATATATATATATATATATATATATATATATATATATATATATATTCGTCAGTATATGATGACATGACAAACATTACACACTCGGCTAGAATTTCAACTTGCATTTTGATTCCTTCTTATGCGTTGCGTCGATAACCATTACGTTACTTGCATATCACTTGTGCGTGATAAAACAAGAAATACCATATATATATATATATATATATATATATATACATATATATATATATATATATATATATATATATATATATATATATATATCATGTTTGGTATAACGTTTTTAATACAAATAATATCTTCACTTTTCTTACCCACCTCTAGCATATTTTACCCCTAATTAGTTATTTAATAGTTCTGAAAGATCTTTTCCGTTTTGCTTTAATTATTCAAAATGTTTTGTCATGGTATCTGGCCATCGGTGATCAAACATGGCTGCAGGAAATCATTTGAATCGATTGTCTGACGTCACAAACTGAAATTCACTTAAATTAATATCCGTTCATTTGTACTCTCATACACGAGGCCACAATGCCATGCTGGCTTCTCCGTGCCATTCCTAAGACTCAGGATAGTGACCTGGTGTTGCCTACATGTTTCAGGCTCTGATAATATACACTCAGTTTCGGCACGTCTTTAAAAGTTTTCCTTGTCTTCTTAAAGTACCCTATCCTGATTCCATTTTTTTTTTGTTTCATTTACTTTAATTCAGTTGGACTCCAGTATTTCAAATTATTTCATTAACGCTTTCCAATAAATTTCATGTATAATTTTTGACTAGTTGAATCTCTTTTCTTGGATACTGTTTTCCCAGCATGCACCATCAATCTTGCATACTAAGACCGCTTCAGTCACTTTCACACCGACGTAAGTAGCTGCCCTGTTCCTTTTCTATAGATATTTTCATGTTATTTTTTTATAATGAGTTTTCCACTTTAATGCACAAACTTTACAAATTTTATTGCAGTTCTAGATTGGCGGCTAGGTCGCATCATATTACACTTAAAATAGCTAGGTGTAACAGTAAATTGTATGCTAAGAGTTTCTTCACGCACTTCACGCTTGTGAAACTCTCTTCCGGCATATTGATTTCCAGTGAACTTTGACTTTCAAAAATATAAATGCAATCTCAATCGTTAACTTCTGTCTTCTTAATTCTTGTTCTTGTATTGTTCTCTCCCCTTAATAATGTTTTTCTTTTTCTTGTATTCACTCACACTCAGGAACACCTTGAGTTTTATTGGCTTTATTGCCTTGCTTGGGGTGAAATGTGTAATATATATATATATATATATATATATATATATATATATATATATATATATATATATATATATAAGTAATTATACTCGTCTGGAAAAACCTTAGTTGTTTTGGCTTGTAAATGAACAAACCAATACCCAAGGAAAAATAAGGAATAAAAAAGGAACAAAAACATGTAATTCAGGTGAAAACAATCGTCCAGAATCCAAGCTCAGAGTCCAAAGAAAAAAAACTCCAAACTGAGTTTGGCCTATGCGGATCGTAAGAGTACCCTGACGATCCGCGTAGGTGAAACCTAGGTAGGCTTACCTGGCTCTTTAGGTTCATAGTTATATATATATATATATATATATATATATATATATATATATATATATATATATGTTGTCAAACACAGACAGACTGTTTCGCTGTATCACAGCTCATCAGTGTGGCTAGATGTCCGGTTGCCTCTAGCTAGAATCGAAAACCGGCTGAATTGGCGTCAGTCGGAGATTTTACCCCTAAGCCGTTGGCACACGGCGGGGAAGAAGGTGAAATTTAAGCGTATTTATTTTTAGATAAACACACAGTGACCGAGAGGACTCGATTCGCTTTACCGAACAGTCTTGCATTATCAGTCGTATAAGATGACAGCATGTTTTCATTAAGACATGTCTCATTAAATAATTCAGACAAGTTTTGTTTACTTATTTTTAATAGAATCCTCTCGTAATGACAGATAGGTTTCTCAGTATCCTTAATAAAGGAAGAAAGAAAATTACCATGTTGATGATTATTCATTTTTTTTTTTTTACATAAAGTAAAAATTCTTGAAGCTAGCTATATTAATACATTGAAACCATCCGATCGTCAGGGAATTGTCTCACAGGGTCGCTAACTAGTCTTTCATGTGTTTCCGTCTTTCATTACTAAACATTGTCATCTATCTCTTTTTCCTTTATCGCTCCCCCTCTTCCCAGGACTGCAGTATATTAGACATAATTGGTGACAGTATAGAAAAGGCACTTTCTCCCCATCCATCTGCGAACATCTTTGTCTTCGGTGACTTTAATGCTCACCATGACACGTGGCTGGAACATTTCTAAAGGAACTGATGCCGATATTCAGACATTAAATTTTTCCCTCGTCCAATCTCTTACCCAAATTATAGACTTTCCTACTCGTTTCAGTAGCAAAACCGAGAAAAGAGTTTGATTTATTTCTTACCTCCTCTCTGTGCTTTTACCGAGGTTTGCAATACGGTCCTCTTGGTAACTTGGGCAACTCTGTGGTAATAATTGATATTTAAATGTTCTTAATATAATAATTCTTATTATGACATTCTTCTTAATAAATTAAAAATGGAAAATAACAGTTATTTTAAAACTGAAAAAAATCATGTATACCATGACATATCTTTAAACAAATCATGTATACCACGACATATCTTAAAAAATAAACAGATTTTTATTTTAATTAAAGATTATAAATACCTAATAATTTAATAAAAATTATAATAAAATAAGCAAAAGGTTTTTCTCTCGAGGCCCTAAACTACTCCTTTATGTGCTTCTGCCTTTCGTTACTAAACTCTGTTAGCTATCGCTTTTTCCTTTTTCCCTGTCCCTCTCCACAGAACTGCGGTATGTTAGACATAATTTCTGACAGTATAGAAAAGGCACTATCGCAACCCAACTGCGAACATCTTTGTCTTCGGTGATTTTAACGCGCACCCCGACACCTGGTTTAAACATTCTAAAGGTATTGATGTTGCTTATATTCAAGCATTAATTCTTTTCCATTGCCCAATCCCTTACTCAAATCATAGACTTTTTTTACTCGTTTTCCTAGCAAAATCGAGCACCAGACATTTATACAGGATTTATTTCTTACCCCCCTCTCCTCGCTTTTGTCGAACTTCGCAACACTGTCCTCTTGATAACTCATTCCAATCATTCGTTAAACAGGAACCCCCTATTCATAAGACTTCTTTCCGTTACCAGCACGCTGACTGGAATTCGCTCCGTGAAATTCTCCATGACGCCTCATGGACTCCCAATTGAAAATTGCCCTACTGAAGTATCTTCTTGGGTCAAACCCGGTTTGGAAGCTTTCATCCCTTCTCGGAAATACCAGGTGAAACCTCATTCCTCTCTATGGTTCGCAACAGCACGTTCGGACGCTATAGCACACAGGAACCACTATTTCTGGCTATACCAGTGTGACAGCTCTCGTCACAACAGGTGTCTATTCGTTACTGCTCGTAATAAATATAAGCGAGTCCTCGAAGTAGCTAGGTCCCTTTGGGCCGAAAGAATGAGTCAACGCGTAGCCTCTAACAGCTTTGGCTTTCGTGATTACTGGCAGTTCTGTAATAGGGTATTAAATAAGTGCAAGTTCTCCTTCCCCACCGCCTCAATCAATTGTTATCATCCTCTGCTTATAAAGCTGAATGCTTTGCCCGTTAATTCTCCTCAAATTCTACACTTGACTCATCTCGAGTATCCCTGCCTTACTTCCCACTTAGAACTGAATCTCTGTTGAGTGATATGCATATGCATCTATGGTTTCCTGCTATCATCTCTAGCCTAGATCCTACAATGCATGTGGACTCGATGGCACCCCTGTAATATGTATTAAGAGCTGTCCTCCCGAACTGGCTCCTGTTCTCTCTAAACTGTATAATACATGACTCGTTGCCTCTTGGTTTCCTGCCTGCTGGAAGTCATCGTCTGTTGTTCCATTTTTAAGAACTCTGTTGAACCGTCAGAGCCTTCCAACTATCAGCCTATTAGCCTTCTACCTCTTTTGGGGAAAGTCCTAGAAGCCATAATCAATGCTGAATTGGTTCATCATTTATCATCACAGAGCATTTTATCAGACAAGCAATACGACATTCGTTTCTCCAGGTCAACTGCTGATGTACTGACGGTAATTGCAGAAATAGCCTATTATGCCCTAGATAAAAACGGTAAAGCCTGGGTAAGTAGCACTGAACATTTCGAAAGTCTTTGACAGGGTCCGGCATACAAGTCTTCTCTGCAAGGTGAAAAGCTACGGTGTCTCCATGCACATTTTTGAGATGATCCAGTCTTGCCTATGAAATTGTGAAATGAAAAGTATCCCGGGCGGCCACTCGTTTAGATCCTTTCTTGCAAATTGCGGATTCACTCAGAGTTGCATCCTTGATCCTACGCTGTTATTAATTTTCATTAACGATCTTCCTAATGACGTCAGGCCCTCAACTTAGCACTGAAAACACAACCATCTACTCCTGACTCAATAGTACAGCTTATCAAGCCGACAAGGTCAAAATGACAGCTGATGCCTAAAATGACCTCAAATCCGTCGTTAACTGGGGCAAAACATGGTTAGTTAATTTTAACACCTCCAAAACTAAACTTCTCTCCATTAATCATCTACGACACCCTTCTGCTTTCCATCAGCATGGCTGATGCTAACCTCCAGTATAGTGTTTCATTCTGCCTAACGATCTCAGCTGACATGAAGTGGGAAGATTAGATTGAATCCATTGTTAGGTCAGCTGCTATGGTCGATTCACTGTGTCGTGGGAGACAATTTTTCCTTCCGTATCTATCTTACATATCTATAAATCTACCATTCGTACATGGTTAAAAAATTTGCTGCCACATATCCTCCGCTAACCCTGCTATTTACAACTGCGCTCCTTGATAAGATCCAAAGAAGAATCAGCAATATTATTGGTCCTCATCTGGCAGCTCACCTTCAGTCACTTACCCAACGCCGTAAGTTTGCCTCTCTGTGCCTTTTCTATAAATAGTTCCATATTAATTGTTCAGTTGAGCTCTTTATTATGGATTTTGCCACGATAGTAAGATTAATCAAGCCGACAAGATCACAATGACAGCTGATGTGTAAAATGACCTCAAATCCGTCGTTAACTGGGGCAAAAGATGCTTAGTTAATTTTAACACCTCCAAAACTACATTTCTCTCCATTAATCATCTGAGAGACTCTTCTGTCTTCCATTAGCCATGCTGATGGGATCTTTCAAGGAATTGACGCATTGCTTCATCTCGTGCTAACGTTCTAAGCTGACATAAGGTGGAAAGACTATATTGAATCAATTACTAGATGAGCCGCTAACAAAGTTGGTTTACAGTGCCGTACGAAATAATATATATGGTCCGGTGACTATACTATTTAGCTTGCTCTCCTTGATAAGATCCAAAGAAGATTCAGCAATATCATTGGTCCTCATCTTCTAGCTCACCTTCAGTCACTTACCCTCCACCCCATAGTAAGTTTGCCTCTCTGTGCCTTTTTTTATAAATACTTTCATGGTAATTGTTCGGATGAGCTTTTTGCTATCGTACCTAGACTTTATGAATTTAAACGCAGTACTACACTGGCGTCGAGATCTCATCTCCAGTTGAGCTTGTTAAATCTATCTGTAAATTCTATGCTAACAATTTCGCTCGTGGAACTCCCTTCCGGCTCCATACTTTCCAGCTAACTTTAATCTGCAAAAATTCAAATGCAATGTCAATAGCTATCTACTGTCTTTTTGATTGATTTTCTTTTTCTGCTCATTATTTAATGTGTCTTTTCCTAATTCTTTCCCACCCTACAACCCCTTGTGTTTTAGTGATTTTACTTTCTTGCTTGGAGGTGATACTAAATTTTAAAAATATAAAGAAGTCAATATTAGATTAAGATTAATTAATTATTTTATGAAATATAAAATTATCACGAAAAACGGTTTAAAATCGTTAACATAAAAAGTCAATGCATCGGACGGAAAGCTGTAAACCGAAACTTCGTTAAATAATCATCTGTGGCACTCCTCTCTGCCTTCCATCAGCATGGCTGATGCTAACCTCCAGGAAAGTGACTCATTGCATCTTATGGGCTCACGTTCTCAGCTGACATGAAGTGGAAAGATTATATTGAATCCATTGCTAGGTCAACTGCTATGGTCGATTCACTGTGTCGTGAGAGACATTTTTTCTTTCCGGAATCTATCTTACATATCTATAAATCTACCATTCGTCCATGCTTAGAATATTGCTGCCACATATCGTCCGCTCCCCCTGCTATTTACCTTGTCCTCCTTGATAAGATGCAAAGAAGAATCAGCAATATTATTTGTCCTCATCTGGCAACTCGCCTTCAGTCACTTACCCACCGCCGTAAATTTGCCTCTCTGTGTCTTTGTATTTTTTATAAATATTTTCATGGTAATTGTTCGAGTGAGCTTTTCGCTATCTTGCCTAGACTTTATGAATTTAAACGCAGTACTACACTGGCGCCGAGATCTCATCAATTTACAGTTGAGCTGGCTAGATGTAGCCGTAAGTTCTATGCTAACAGTTTCTTCTCTCGCACTTCTAGCTTGTGGAACTCCGTTCTGACTCCACGCTTTCCGGACAACATTAATCAGCAAAAAATTAAATACAATGTCAATCGCTATCTACTGTCGTCCTGATTGCTTCTTTTTTCTTTTCTTTCTGCTCATTGTTACTGTTTGTGTTCATAATTCTTGCACACACTGAAGCCACTTGTGTTTTAGCGGCTTTACTCCCTTGTTTGGGATGATACCGATTAAAACAAAAATTCCTACGACGAAAAATATAGTTCCGGATTGTCATAGAAACAGGTGACATTTACTAGCGAGTTTGTCCGCTAAGCCGTTGGTGCTTAAAAACATGCCCGCACGTCCATGTGCAATTATTTCCAGTGTGAAATTGTAATTAATGCAGGTGTTTCGAATCCGTTTGCAAAATACTTTACCTGCATCCAACCAATTATATGAGACAAAATTCTCTTCCAATCAGAAGAGCGGCTATATGAGTAACTGATGGCGAAAACTGTGATCTTCTTTCGTCGAAGGAGGCGCATTTACTCAGACTGATAAACCATTGACTTCTCGCCTAAATTGAACACTATCTCTTATAAATTCTCGTTGAGCTAAAGTGTGTATGTGTATTCAAAACTACTAAACAGCATGTATGCTCAACACTTACTGTAAAGCTATCAGCCTCATATATATACATATATATATATATATATATATATATATATATATATATATATATATATATATATATGTAAGCAAATATATGGATATAGATCCGACAGTTAGAGGAAAAATATGAAAAAAAAACAAAATCCGAATATTTTTATTCGTTTTTTTATAAGTTTACCGATTTAATGTTTCAATGTCGGCGTCAGACGTTTCGGTCTAGTAGACCTTCTTGAGGACATATATTTACGTTTTCACAACATCGCCGACGTGACGCCGACGTGATCGCATTTCAAAACGGAACGCTGATCTTAAAATTCAGTTATTTTGTTTTGATTATTCTTATGTCTATCGTCTTTTTATGTTGACTTGAATATCGTTTAATTATGTTTTTATAACTATGTCCTGAAGAAGGTCTACTAGACCGAAACGTCTGACGTCGACATTGAAACATTAAAACAGTAAACTTGCATATTCGGATTTTTTTTTTTCATATTTTTCCTCATATATATATATATATATATATATATATATATATATATATATATATATAGTTTGTAAAACATAATTTAATAACTATTTTTTCTGTGTTGTTTATTTTTAATTTAAATTTTAAAATGACCTAAGCAGTATTTCTGTTTATAAAATTTTATTTTTAACTGAATTATGTTTGTATAATAACATTTTATATATGCCGTGACGAAAATCAGCTGTAAAGATAGAACCTATATAATGTTCATAATAAGCATTGTTGTCATCTGATATTTCATATTACTAAAAATTAGTCGAATGGTACCGAAAAATTACGGAATTTTTAAATAAGTCAAAATAATCTGTTTCATTAGATTTTCATAAAACTGTACCGAATAATTTAAAATACTAAGTTTTAAAATTTTTTTTTTTATTATTATAAAAAATTATTAATATAAACATTAAAAGTAATTCAAACAAAAAGTATATTTTCGACAATAGCTTTCTTGCTGAAAATATTGTTTATATACAAATATTTTAGATCACTACTAATGGGAGAAGATTTATACCTATGTTTTATACGGTGTTTCCATAAGGTTCGTGTGCACTTTAAAAAAATTATGACTTTATTTGTATTTGCGATAGAAATAATCTGTAAAAAATGTTATAAAGTTTAAAGTACCTAGTTTCAAGTATATCTAAAATAACTAATGTGTTTTAAGGCATTATTGTAAATCAGTTAGCAAATGTTTTCCGTGAACTGCAAAATCGTATTACCCTTTGTATTGCTAATGATGGAGGACATGTGGAAACTTAAATAAAATTTCAATAAAACCTTAAAAAATATAGATTTACTTCTTTCTAATCCTTTTTACAAATTATTTCTATCGCAAATACAAATAAAGTTATAATTTTTTTAAAGTACACATGAACATTATGGACGCCCTGTATAGCAAATGGATTTGAGCACCTTGGAGTGGTGTAATGGTTGGCAAGCTTGTCTCGCTAGATTAGTTAAAACTGAAAAGTGAGTTCGATCCTCACTAGATGCCCCATACTTTCGGCCTTGTGCCACATCTAAGCTACGCTTAGAAAATAACTATATCAAATGGATTTCCTATATATATATAGCTTTCTTGCTGAAAATATTGTTTATCTACATATTTTAGAGCACGACAAATGAAAAAAGATTTATGCCTATGTTTTATATATATTTAAAACAATAGGAAAGAACAGTGATATTTATAATTCAGAGTTCTTAGCTTTTATTTTTAATTAAAAAAGGTTCTCAAAATCGCTTGATAATGGAACGAAACTCTGTATTGTAGGTTTATTTTTTTAAATTAATCTAAATTTGAAGTTTTCCGTTTTGAAACAGAATCTTCTGTGTCCCGATGGAATCATAGTTTTTTTTAAATAATTATAATACCTATGTTTTATAGATTTTAGAAAAGTGTTTGATTTTTTAAACTGCTAGGTAACCTTGACATATTTGGGAAGGATATTAGAATAATCCAGAACCTATACTGGTAGCAAACCGCCTGCATACAAGTGAATTCAGTGAATATGAAAAAAATATTAGGTTGGTGCAAAAATAATGTCGTTTTTTGACGTTCAACTTCATGTGAGAAAACGACATTATTTTTGCACCAACCTAATATAAAAAGGAGTAAAAATAAGGATGAGTTGTCTCCCCATACTTATTCAAACTATACAGCGAGAGGATTCTGAGAGAATTAGAAGTCCTACCAGGATTTATTATCAACGGCCACAATCTTAACTGCATAAGATATGCAGGTGAAATAGTGTTGACTGGAGACAATAGAATCTATCTGAACTCCTAGAGAAAGTAGTGAAAAAAATAAGAAAAAAATTAAAAAAAAGAATGTATGGTTGTCAGCAAGGAATATCTTAAAATGCAACTTATAAATTAGACATGCCAAAATCAAGCAAGTCCAACAATTTAAACAACTGAAAAGTGTTTTATCAGAGGAGGGAACGTGCAACACCGAAATCCGAAGAAGCGTTGGGAAAGGTAATTAATGTATTAAGGAACAGGAAAATATCGTTAGAAACAAAGAAATGAGTACTGAACAGTTACGTCATGTCAATCCTCGTATACGGCAGAGAAGGCTGGGCAATCAACTTACGGATGAAGGACAGACTTAAACCCGTTGTTCTACAGAAGGACGCTAAGAATACCGTGGGTAGTATATGTGAGCAACGACGAAGTTTTAGGGAAAAGGAAAACAAAATGACACTTATACTTAACACCCGAAAGAGAGGGTTGACATTTCTGGGGCACATAATGCGGAAAGAGGGCTTGGAAAATTTGATACTCACAACATATATTGAAGACAAAAGTGACAGAGGAAAACAGCAAATAAGCTACCTAAGCAACTTGTGTAAATGGTTGAGAAAACAGGGTTTAGTGGGGATAGGTAAAAATAAAATTTGCTAAGACCTACGAAGTACAGGAAGTTTTGAGTAGCCAAGATTCCACCGTTCTGAAGGGATACGGCGCATAGAAGAAGAAGAAGAAGAAGAAGAAGAAGAAGAAGAAGAAGAAGAAGAAGAAGAAGAAGAAGAAGAAGAGAGAAGAAGAAGAAGGGAGATGAAGGGAGAAGAAGAAGAGAGAAGAACAAGAACAAGAACAAGAACAAAAGAGAAGAAGAAGAAGAAGAAGAAGAAGAAGAAGAAGAAGAAGAAGAAGAAGAAGAAGAAGAAGAAGAAGAGAGAAGAAGAAGAAGGGAGATGAAGGGAGAAGAAGAAGAGAGAAGAACAAGAACAAGAACAAGAACAAAAGAGAAGAAGAAGAAGAAGAAGAAGAAGAAGAAGAAGAAGAAGAAGAAGAAGAAGAAGACAGAAGAAGAAAAGAGAAGGGTGCAAACCAGTTGAAATTCATAGGAGAATGTCAACTGTGTATGGTGCCACATGTTTCAGCCAAAAAATGTCTACAAGTGGGCTAAATTGTTTAAAGAATGACGGAGCAGTGTTGAGGATGAAGACAGGCCTGGTAGGCCTACAGAAGTGAGGTTTCCTGAGGTGATCGAATCAGTCAATGACCTCATTCAGTCTGACAGAAGAGTGACAGTGGATGACATTGCAAGGACTTTGAGCTTATCTGTTGGGACAACGCAAGGCCTCACACAGCAGCCCAAACGGTGCAAACCATCAACAAGCTGGGCTGGGAACTGCTCCCTCATCCACCTTATAGACCAGACCTTGCCCCTTCAGACTTTCACCTGTTTGGTCCCTTGAAAGCGTTCACGAGAGGCCCGAAGTTTAAAAGTGACGATGAAGTCAAAAGTGTTGTGAGCGACTGGCTGATACATCAGTCCAAAGATGTTTACGCTGAGGGAATACGGAAGCTTGTGCACAGATGGGAAAAGTGTGTGACAGTGCTGGGAGACTACGTTGAAAAAAAAGTAAGCTTCTATATGTATTAGAAGTCCTTAACCGAAAAATTCACCTTATTTATTGAATGACCCTCGTATATATATATATATATATATATATATATATATTAAACATGTTGTGTTGAATGTTAAAGACAACATCGTCCTGCATATTTTCTTTTTAAAAGAAAAGTTGCTGCCAAATTACACACACACACACACATATATATATATATATATATATATATATATATATATATATATATATTGATATCAGTATCACTATATATA
This sequence comes from Acanthosepion esculentum, assembly GCA_964036315.1. NCBI lineage: Eukaryota > Metazoa > Mollusca > Cephalopoda > Sepiida > Sepiidae > Acanthosepion > Acanthosepion esculentum. The sequence continues at coordinate 19,477,991 of OZ038499.1, forward strand.
TATTGATATCTGTATCACTAGATATTCTCATCTTTATCCAACGTCTTGCAAACCGTTGTATTATTTTTCTAACTCTTCATATATGAATACGTGTATGTGTGTAGATTTCAAAATGCTAATTTTTTGACACACCCTATTTATTGTTTAGTCATAGGATCTCCTTCCAATTTATCTCTTTATTTTCCCACCCAACCTCCAGCATATTTTCCGCTAATTAGTTATTTAATTATTCTGAAAGAACTTTTCCGTTTTGATTTAATTATTCAAAATGTTTTGTTGTGGTATCTGGTCATCGATTGATCAAACATGGCGACAGGAAGTCATTTGCATTAATTGCCTGACGTCACAAACTTAAAATAAGTTATCTTAAATTAATATCCGTTGTCTTGTACCTTCATCCTTGAGATCGTAACAATGCAATTCTATACCTTTTCACATTTAATTTGAATAGTAACTCTCAGAATGGAATAGTCAAATCCAATTTGAGAATAGTAACTTTAAGAATGGAATACTAAATTAGAAAATAGTTACTATTTTCACATTTAGTGTTTCATTGACAAATATAGTGTTTGAACCAAACGAATAGAAAATATTAAAAAAAAATAATTCTATAGAAGAAAATGTAAGTTTACTATTATCAAATTAAAAGTGACTATTTCATTTTGAAAGTTACTATTCTCAAATTGAAAGTGACTGCTCTCAGACTGAAAGTGAAAAGGTGTAGCTTCTTTGTGGCGTTCCTAACAACCAGGAAAGTCACTTGGTAGTGTTTCCGAGTTTCTGGTAATGCCCTCGCTTTTTAGTTTTGTATTTAAACGTCTCTTTGTGATCTTGAAGTACCGAAAGTAACAGCAAAATTGTTCAAAAATGTAACAGAAAAAATGGCCATATGTTAGATTAAGCTTTGAAACGTTGTATCTTAGAAATGATTAAAGATATCTTACTGGAATTCTCCGAGGTTTTTATAACACTATTGGACTCTACTTTGAGCAATAAGAATGCAACGTGATGATCCCTCTTGCATTTGTGACCTCCTGATCCAGTTTTCCTCTCTACTGTTCCCTCGTTTTAAAACTTATTCACCGTTAGTATCAGTTTATATTTCTGAGATGAGGTATTATGTACATTATTTACATTATTCGGACTATTGTCCTCATCTTTGTCACCATATTTATTACGTTTCGGCCGTTGTACGCTCCGGCCTTCTTCAGTATATGTCTATATTTCTGAGATGAGGTATTATGTACACTATTTACATTATTCGGACTATTGTCCTCATCTTTGTCGCCATATTTATTACAACGTTTCGGCCGTTGTACGCTCCGGCCTTCTTCAGTATCTGTCTATATTTCTGAGATGAGGTATTATGTACACTATTTACATTATTCGGAATATTGCCCTCATCTTTGTTGCCTATTTATTACAACGTTTCGGCCGTTGTACGCTCCAGCATTCTTCTGTATATGTCTATATTTCTGAGATGAGGTATTATGTACATTATTTACATTATTCGGAATATTGTCCTCATCTTTGTAGCCATATTTATTACAACGTTTCGGCCGTTGTACGTTCCGGCCTTCTTCAGTATCTGTCAATATTTCTCAGATGAGGTATTATGTACACTATTTACATTATTCGGACTATTGCCCTCAACTTTGTCGCCATATTTATTACAACGTTTCGGCCGTTGTACGCTCCGGCCTTCTTCAGTATCTGTCTATATTTCTCAGATGAGGTATTATGTACACTATTTACATTATTCGGAATATTGCCCTGATCTTTGTTGCCTATATATTACAACGTTTCGGCCGTTGTACGCTCTGGCCTTCTTCAGTATCTGTCTATATTTCTGAGATGAGGTATTATGTACACTATTTACATTATTCAGAATATTGCCCTCGTCTTTGTCGCGATATTTATTACAACGTTTCGGCCGTTGTACGCTCCGGCCTTCTTCAGTATCTGTCTATATTTCTGAGATGAGGCATTATGTACACTATTTACATTATTCGGAATATTGCCCTCATCTTTGTTGCCTATTTATTACAACGTTTCGGCCGTTGTACGCTCCGGCCTTCTTCAGTATCTGTCTATATTTCTGAGATGAGGTATTGTGTACACTATTTACATTATTCGGACTATTTTTTACGAAAATTGTAACGCTGCACGAACACACTAGCAAGCTTTTCCAGTGAGCAAATGAAAGTACTATAGACTGGCTCGGAAACTCTCCCGATTTAAATCCAATCGAGAACCTGTGGTCAATCTGCAAGAAACGACTTCGTGGAATGGACACACGATGTACTAACATGTGCACTGGGTCATGTGTCATGTTTCAAAATTTTCGTTAAGACATAGATAACACGATGCATATAGGGAGTTACATGTTCGGACTCTCCTGATTAATTTCTTTTTTCCTCAGTAATTTTATAATTTTAGACTTAATAGAGATTAAATTTAGATTTTAAAATGGGTAATTTTTAATTTTTAATTTCAAATTTTATCGTATAATTTACTACTTATTAGGTAGAATAAATTCTATTTTAGTCTAACCTCAACATTAAAGCATTAAATAATTATTATAACCTTACTTCGTTGTCAAGTTTTTTGAATTCTCGTATACTTGTATTTTGATTGATCATTCCAGCTTATGTAATAGCGTTTCCCCTTGCGAAGGGTGGTTAATTAATTTGAAACTTTTAAAACCCTTTATTCTACATTCAACATCATCACTTGATAAGACACCAGTGGTGTTGAAACAAAATGGCTATTTTTGTAGTGATTTTATAACATATTTATGTCATAAATTTCAAATAAATAAGTAATTATATATATATATATATATATATATATATATATATATATATATATATATATATTGCTTATTGTATTATCATAATACTAATAAAATATGATGTGGTGAATAATATTTTATTTAATGTGAGCTGTTTATTTTTAATAATAATAGCTTCTAGGGTTTTGAGTCTTTCCTTGCCTTGAGTACTGCATAGTATTTTAGTGTTATCTACTAAGATATGTCTTATGGTGATAGATGCATTTTAGTCATTCATGATGTGTTGGTCGATGTGTGCACAGATTGCACTAAGTATCGACAGGTGACAGGTCAAATATTATAATCATAGGTAATTAGATGGATTTTGATTTGAAATGTTCACATTATAATGTTTAATCTATATTACTGACACCTACTGCTGAATTTCTCAGGAGGTTGTGTGGAAAAATAATTATTTGCCGTGACAGATACATGTTTTTAATGATTAGATTTGATTAGATTAGATTGGAGGTGATATTGACGTGATTACGATTATATTCCTGTACAAGTTTTTAAAAACATATGCTGATGTCTCGGGCGTTCAATTACAATCATCAGATTTTCACTCATTGAAGGAATCTTACCAATATCTACCCCCGCGATTATGATATACACATCTGCATCTATTTATATGCGCGTATCGACATTTAGAAACATTGATGTATATTTTTTTAAAAATTGCAAACTTCTTATTCTAAGGTTGGTTGGGTCATTTAACTTCGACATTATGCATAAGTCTATAGGTCAAATCAAGTCAGTTGTATACTTGCGTCGAGAGGGCGAGTGGTTCGCTTTCTGACCATAAGATCTGGGTTCGAATCTCACCACGGTTGATTTGTCAGGAAGGAGACTTCCTAACGTTATCGGTCTAGAGGGGGACGATCCCAGCGTGAGGTACATTTGGAAAGTGCCTGAAAACCATACGACGGGTTGACACAAACCTTGTGAGTGAAATTGGGTAGACGGAACACTTGGGGGAGTCGATAGATTTGCTAGCACGAAGTTACAAATCATCGTGACTGAGGCTTTGAGTGTACTAGCCTTGTTCAGGTTGTTGATCACGCTAGATAATACGCTCTCTCCCAGAAACTGTCACAAAGGTCTGCTCACCATAGTTGCAGTATAAACCACAGGTGGGCTCTGTGGGTGTTGAACAAGCACAAATGTGCCTGAGCGAACGTCTGAATTGGGGATTGGCTAGCCACCCTAGTAGACAAGTATCCTCGAATACGAGTAGCCAGCTATTATAGTCAAAATTGGTTGTGTTGATACTTGAATATATAATAAACAATTATTGTATTTATACTACTGTCTATAGTCAAAAATTCATTGCATTTATACTTGTGTCTATAAGCAAACATTGGTTGCATTTATACTTGAATATGTAGTAAACTTAGAAAAAAAATAAGTAACTACCAACACCGAGGTTCGAACGTGATACTCTAGACTTACGAATATGTTTTTCGCCGGCTGTATTAATAGCGGTGTCAGGCTACTAACTTTGGTGATTATTGAGTGGAATTAGCGAAATCCAGTCGAATTAGTATGAATTAGTGTGCGTCGATGATTTGGGTTTTGATTTAGGATTTACCGGACGTTAAGCCGAGCCACGCTACTAACAAGGTATTCACTGAAATGGTTAATTATCTTTGGTTGACTTTTACTTCTTTGTTCTTTTAAAATATTTATTTGCGGTTGTAATTAAATACTGTTTTATTTTAACATTGAAGTCTTGAGTGATACTTAATTATTAGCGGCCACCTTACGTCACAAAATAAACATTGATTGGTTTTATACTTGAGTTTATAGGTAAATATACGTCAGATTTATAATTGAGTTTATTGGCAAATAATGGTTGGTTTCACATTGTAGTCAATACGTACAAATTTGTCGAGTTTATAATTGAGTCTAGAGTTAATTACTGGTCGTGTTAAAACTTTAATTCATTGTCGTTTTAGGGCTCCTGCCACTGTAAAGGGGGGTCTAGATGCCTTATTCCCGGGTCCATGGACAGAGCTAGTAACTCTAGAAAGATTTTGGTTTATCCGGTCTCGAACCTACAATCAGAACTGCGTAGTAATTTAGTCGTTTGTGTTTGTAACTAGACCTTTTTGCCTGCTATTCAAGCAAGGCATTGGCTGAATATAACATGATTGACATGTTTATGTATATAAGGTTAGTGAAGTCAGATTTGGGCACGACATTATTACGCGAAAAAAATTAAATTAGGCTATCTTCCATGTATTACAGTCAGGGAATAACGTTAGTCTTGTTGGAAGGAAAGAAAGAAAGTAATTATGAAAGAAATTATGAAACAAAGAAAGAAATTAAGAAAGAAAGAAATTATGAAAGAAAGAAAGAAATTAAGAGAGAAAGAAAGAAAGAAAGAAATTATGAAGGAAAGAAAGAAAAAAATTATGGAAGAAAGAAATGAAAGAAATTATAAATGAAAGAAAGAAAGAAATTATGGAAAAAAGAAATGAAAGAAAGAAAAAATTATGAAAGAAAGAAATTATGAAGGAAAGAAAGAAATTATAAATGAAAGAAAGAAAGAAAGAAATTATGGAAGAAAGAAATGAAAGAAATTATAAATGAAAGAAAGAAAGAAAGAAATTAAGAAAGAAAGAAATTATGAAAGAAAGAAAGAAATTATGAAGGAAAGAAATTATGGAAGAAAGAAATGAAAGAAATTATAAATGAAAGAAAGAAAGAAATTATGGAAAAAAGAAATGAAAGAAAGAAAGAAAAAATTATGAGAGAAAGAAATTATGAAAGAAAGAAAGAAAGAAAGAAATTATAAAGGAAAGAAAGAAATTATAAATGAAAGAAAGAAAGAAAGAAATTATGGAAGAAAGAAATGAAAGAAAGAAAGAAAAAATCATGAAAGAAAGAAATTATGAAAGAAAGAAAGAAAGTATGAAGGAAAGAAGAAAGAAAGAAAGAAAGAAAGAAAGAAAGAAATTGTGACTTTATATTTTTATATATAAAGTAGAATATCATTCTTCGTCCATTACAAGACATGAGTCCATTAGAACGTTCGTTTTCCGGCCATGACACCCGGGTTCGAATCTCACCATGGCAGACTTGTCAGAAAGGTAACTTCTTGATGTTACCGGCATTGTGAAGGAGATCCCAGCGTGCGGCACAAATGGAATGCACCATACCATTGGTTGACGGAATCCTTATTAGTGTAATTGGGTAGACGGAACTTCTTGGGAACCATCGATTGTAGCTGCTAGCATGAAGTAACAAGTCATTGTGACTGAGGTTTTGAAGGTGCTGGCCTTATTCTCACCCAGAAACTATAACTACTGTCCGCACAGTATAGTTGAGGTATAAACTGCAGGTGGGCTCTGTGGGTGTTGAACAAACACAAATGTGCCTGAGCAGACGTCTGCAGAAGGCATACTCGCCATTAAAAGCCCCAATGTAGAGGCTTACTAGAATTAGTGTGTAACAGGAGTAATGAAGAAATGCATATTATATGGATATATAATATCGGTAACAGTTGGCTTTAAGCTTAAAGAGGTTAAAATCAGAGTGATTGGGGAAGCACTCTCTCGGGTATCTGTATCAGTTATGAGAAAGAAGCTATCTGAATGGAACTCTCTTCTTACGATTGGGTTACGAAATGAAGGAGGATGAGTCGACCTTGTGTCAATGGCGGAACCTAGCTGTGAAGGGCTGAATGGTGGATTCGGAAAGGATTTACCTGTATAGATAAACATGAGACGACATGCGAATATAGATCTAAGGAATCTGAGAAACACGGTAGACAAATATACATATATATATATATATATATATATATATATATATATATATATATATATATATATATATATATATGGAGAGAGCCGACAAACAAACAAAAAAAGGCGACTGCCGTTAACTTGCACCAACACAAGTGGTGTTCAAATTATTATATCCACTTTTTGATTCACTTTGTTCTTTGAAATTCTGGGGTTCATTTCCGCTGGAGATAAGACGAATCTTGAAGTGATATTTAAACAAAAGAAAACTAAGAGGAAATCAGTATCTCTTAAGTTTGGCACAATCTCTCTCTCTCTCTCTCTCTCTCTCTCCATATATATATATATATATATATATATATATATATATATATATATATATATATATATATACTTATTTATTTAAATATTATAACATAAATATTTATAAAATCATTAAAAAAATTAACATCTTGTTTCAACACCTCCGGTGTCTTATCAAGTGATAATATTTAAATAAATAATTATATCTGATCTACTCTGTATTGAGCTCTCTTTTAAGAATAATAATTCTTGGTTATTGGAATTTATTCCGTATATACCAATCCTATACTTGGATATATATATATATATATATATATATATATATATATATATATTTCATATTTTCAGATGATAAATTATATAAAAACTGTCCGAATGTTGTTTTTCTCCGAGCACTTTTGGCTATACATTTAGCCATTTTCAAGGATTAAATATTTTAACTGTTAAATAAGAAACAGTTTGTTGCATGTATGCTTTATAAAATGTTTTCATTTTTTCAAAACACGGTCAAGATATTGTGTCCATGTTCATAATTAATATTATTAAGTGTTGTTTTTTTTGTTTTTTTATTAATAAGGCTTCCATTATCATCTAGATGCAAAAAAAAGGCTAAAAGTAATTGCCAATTTGGCCTTTTTTTTTAACCGATCAGACTTATTATTTATTAGGTCGAGTTAGCTCGCACTTTCATAGGTCTATCACGCCAACCATGACGCTCCTACATAATTTTATTCTATATATTTTCCTCTCTTTCAGGGACTAACTGGCTTACCGAGCACTTGTGCATATGCCTACATTTGCTGACAAGCATCGATGATATATATATATATATATATATATATATATATATATATATATATATATAGTTATATATATATGTATAGTCAGCCACAGACAGACTAGTTCGCTGTATCACAGCTCATCAGCGTGACTAATGCGATTGCTTTAAAGCGGGATCGAAACCGATTTACCACCAATCGTAGACTCTCACTCTTAGACTATCAGTGCACGCAAACAAAGAAAGGGAATTTTTAACGCATTATATACGAGATATAAGCATTACCGGCAAACAGACTGCTCAATTCATAGCGAAGAGCTTTTAGCATTAATTAGAAGCAGCCGACAAATTACTTTTCTTCGAGAGGTGGGAGGCGTATATAGACGTCCATAGACTGTATTTTTCTGCCAGTTCAAGACGCAAAAAATACTAATTTACTATTATTAAGTCCTTATTATTAGTAGTAGCAGTAGTAGTAGTAGTATTCAAATGTACGTCTATAAATGTATTTTCGAATTACTATTGTAAACTTTGTAAACATCTTTGAACTATATGTCATTATCCTAACAAATATAGTCCGAGCTGATGTCACCAGGACAAGAGAGAAAATACATGTAGAGTAAAAAGTTAAAGATGAAAAATATATAATAAAAAGAGTGTGATAGAGTGTACATCCAAACTTACAGCGCTTGGTATTCCCAAGTGGTCTCCCATCTCGGTACTGACCAGACTCGACGTTGCTTAACTTCAGTGATCGTACGGGAACTCGGCTCTGCGATTACTAATCCCGAGTCATTTTCCATTACACTACTTGCACATCCAAACTTACAGCAGCTGGTATTCCCAAGCGGTCACCCCTCTACTGACCAGACTCGACGTTGCTTAACTACGGTGATCGTAGGGGAACCGGTGTTTCAACGTAAGCCTACTATAGGTTTAAACAAAGCAAATTGCGCTGGGAACACACCTGTATGTATGTATGTTGCGGCATTCACCCTGGATCGGTTAAGCCGGCTCCTTCCAAGGAATTCACCGCGTCCGTAGCGAAGCGATCCGTGCTATCCCAGTAAAGGGAGGAATATGCTTTTACTTGCTGCAGAATTTCCACAGACGCAGAGGCAGGAGTAACCAAGAGGCCGCCGGAATGGTTTTGAATTCAGACCAGTTGCCATCCAAGGCTATAGAACCCAGTCTACTTACCCATAGTTGGAGGGAGAAGAAGAGGATTCACACCTTTCCCAATGGTGTTAGCACGTAAGTGAATGTAACGGATTCGACTGGAATTCGAACTCGGCTCTACGATTCCACAGTCCGAGCCGTTATCCATTACTCCACCGTGCCTCCACACACCTGATAACCATGTGTCCTGTTTTTTCAGACATGATCAGCAATAACTGACGTGAGGCATTCCCACTTTCTTTTGTTCGTCGCAGCATTGATGGATACTACCTGAAAAAGAAAGAAATGCTTATTTTCATAAAAACTGTAAATAAGAAAAAGGCCGTAGAAGTGATCGGCTGGAAAGCAGTGGCAATAAAAAAAATAAGCTACAGAACAATAAAATTGCATATGCGTGTAGCGTAACGGTTACCCGCACTGGAAATGAAATGAGCAACCCGTGTTCGAGTTCAGGTCGAGGCTGTTGTGTTCACTTGACATTAATGCACTCTCGAAAAGCACTGATCAATCTCTTTTTTTTCCAACCACAATGATTAACATAATAGGGTAGACTGATCCTCGTCAACCTTGGTAGAGCAATAAGCTTAGAAGAAGGACAATTTTGATTTCAGGTCCCATGACATATCGTAGGCTACCATGGCAATGCAATGTGAACCTAAAACAGACTCCTTGTTCGGTCAATGAATGCTGAATGTTTCCTGTAGGAAAAATGTTGATTTTTACCATTAATATTCCGCATTCTTTCGTCAATAAATGCTGAATGTTTCCCTTATGGATATGGATTAATTTAACCATCACCATTACCAATTGTTCTGTCAATGAATAATGCATACTTACTGTCTGGAAATGACTAATTTTATCATTATCAATTGTTCTGTCAATGAATGCTGAATATTTCGTGTCTGGAAATGACTAATTTTACCATCACTATTACCAATCGTTCTGTGAATGAATAATGAATATTTACTGTCTGGAAATGACTAATTTTACCATCACTATTACCAATTGTTCTATCAATGAATGCTGAATATTTCCTGTCTGGAAATGACTAATTTTACCATCACCATTACCAATTGTTCAGTCAATAAATTCTGAATATTTCCTGCCTGGAAATAACTAATTTTACCATCACAATTACCAATCGTTATGTCAATGAATGCTGAATATTTTCTATTTGGAATTGGCTAATTTTACCATTACCATTTCGATTAATTTTACCATTACGGTTACTATACTGTCAGCTATATAAAACCGCTATCTTATACGGATGGTCCCAAATGGGTGAGCGAGTGAAGTCTATGGTTCTTGGCAAAAACCACACTTCATTAAACCTTGCGGAGTTGCACAACAGAAATCATAATATTTGATGACTTTCAACAACAGCAACAAGTAAAATAGATATCACATGTAACAAGAACAGAAAATAATAACAGAATCAATAACTGTCGTATTCCAGGCTATTTCGAATTAGGAAGGAAATTGTCATCAATACTGGAAAGAGCTATAACAGCTACTGGACTTAAGAATCCTATTTCCCTGAAAATTTGTTTCAAGAGAAAGATTTTATCAATTTCAACCAACATTAGTACTGGCTACTTGGTCGATGAATCCTGAATATTTCCTTATAAGGAAACGGCTATTATGAGTATAATTGAAACATTTGCCATTACGATCTCTGCCGAATCTATAAAGCCTTTTGAAAAAGAAACTATAGTCTTGTAACTTCCTCGTTCCTGATACAATACTACGGCCTTATCAAACAGTATTTCCCTTTTGATGGACAGCAAAATAATTGCGATTGTGTATTCAAATTATTACGACCGTTTATATGCAAATGAATGTGGGTACTCACCGTGTGAATGTGTATAGATGTTTATGAGAGTTTGTGTGCATGAGTTTGTGGCTTTAATAATTTACGCGTGGTGAAAAGCGTGCGCTGCGCATCTAGAAAGCAATTAGTACTAATGAGAAATGCAGGGATTTAAAGTGATTTGCAGATCTAATTACAAGACGTCTGCCATAATTACCGATAAACGCAAAAGCTCTTTACGTGCAGAAAAACCAGTGAATCGCCCATATGATCCGTTTTTAATGATTACAGAAGATAGATGTATCTGAAGAGACTGAAACAGACAGAAGGATAGCTATGAATGAGGCGATAGAGAAAGAAAGAGAGACGGAGATAATCTGAGATAGATAGATAGATAGATAGATAGATAGATAGATAGATAGATAGATAGATAGATAGATAGATAGGAATGAACAGCGACAGTCAGATAGAGAGATAGAAATAGACCATGATATATATATATATATATATATATATATATATATATATATATATAGATAGATAGATAGATAGATAGATAGATAGATAGATAAATGTGAATAGACTACGAGACTTGTATAAAGATAGACGTAGACCATGATAGATAGATAGATAGATAGATAGATAGATAGATAGATAGATAGATAGATAGATAGATAGATAGATATGAATAGACTTCGAGACTTGGATATAAAGATAGACGTAGACGATGATAGATAGATAGATAGATAGATAGATAGATAGATAGATAGATAGATAGATAGATAGATAGATAGATAGATAGATAGATAGATAGATAGATGGGAATGACAACGACAGTCAGATAGAGAGATAGAAATAGACCATGATATATACAGATAGATAGATAGATAGATAGATAGATAGATAGATAGATAGATAGATAGATAGATAGATAGATAGATAGATAGATAGGAATGAACAGCGACAGTCAGATAGAGAGATAGAAATAGACTATGATATAGATAGATAGATAGATAGATAGATAGATAGATAGATAGATAGATAGATAGATAAATAGATATGAATAGACTACGAGACTTAGATATAAAGATATAAGTGGACCATAATAGATAGATAGATAGATAGATAGATAGATAGATAGATAGATAGATAGATAGTTATGTATAGACTTACGAGACTTAGCTGTAAAGATATAAGTAGACCATAATAGATAGATAGATAGATAGATAGATAGATAGATAGATAGATAGATAGATAGATAGATAGATAGATAGATAGATAGATGTAAATAGACTAAGAGGCTTGGATATAAAGATAGATGTAGACCATGATAGATAGATAGATAGATAGATAGATAGATAGATAGATAGATAGATAGATAGATAGATAGATAGATAGATAGATGTGAATAGACTAAGAGGCTTGGATATAAAGATAAATGTAGACCATGATAGATATATTGATAGATAGATATGTATAGACTTACGAGACTTAGATATAAAGATATAAGTAGACCATAATAGATAGATAGATAGATAGATAGATAGATAGATAGATAGATAGATAGATAGATAGATAAATAGATAGATAGATAGAGAAAAGAGACAGAGAGTTTTCAAGCTGGATGATCTGGAAATTGAAAGGAAAACAACGTCTTTTCATTCAGTGATTCATGTATACCCGCTATTATTTACTAAATGGTCCAGACGTATATAACATCCAGTGTGACTCAATCTCACGAATCAGTTGCAATGATAAAAAAAAATCAGCTTACTAAGCATTAATCACGTGACGACGTGCCCCCTTGTATATATATTAATTTGCCGTAGAAATAACCTTTGATTTAACGGAAGGGTATAAGACCATAGCTGTTGGACGTTCGTTAGCTCCTCAGTTTCAAATTTCGGAGTGAATGTTTTTCATTGGTCAACGGAGGAAAGTGACACAGAGCACTCTTACTGTTTTTATTCTGAGGGTTTTCAGTCTTTTTGCCATCCACGGCTGAAGCTGAGGAGTAACTCACTGTGGCCTCTCGAGCTAACTTTTTCCGCTGACATGCATTGAAAAGATTATATTGAATCAATTGGTAGATCGACTGACAATTTTTCTAGATCTGCCAGTCAATATTTTCTCGCCAGAATCTATCTCACATATTTATAAGTCTACCAAGCGTCCGTGCGCTAAATATCCCTGTCAAATCGGGTCTCGTACTAGAAGAAAAATCTGAAATATTATTGGTCCTGACCTGGCTCCTAGGCGTTCCCACCGCTGTAATGTAGCTTCCCTAGGTCTTTTCTATAAATATTTTCTCGGTAATATGAACGTTCTTTTATAGCGCCTAGACTTTTGAAGCAGTGGTTCTCAAAAGGGTGCGCCTGGATGCAATATTGCGCCCTGGAAGATGTCTAGGTGCGCCCTGGCATTCCAGAGAAATATGTGTCCAGATATAAGAAATAAATATATTTACTTTATTATATTGCGGTACCCGTCTCGTTGCCGATGGCCATCGAGGAAAGTTTGAATGATAGGAAGGTTTTGTTTTGCAGCACTGAACTTTAGTAATGTTTCTTTAAGGGTTGCCACTGACGTAATTTTGGTTGCACGCTCTCGAAGTTTTCGGTCAAGGTGCTCCCCTACGGGCTCTATTGGATTCATGTCAGGCTACCCATGGCAGTGGCTTGATTCCTTGCGATTCCTTCCAGGCCTTTGCTACTTCACTCGTATGACATGGCGCTCCATGGCGCCATGTCATACTCGTATGACATGGCGCTCCATTCTTGTCAATCTGATTGGTTTCAAATAGTGGAAGTAGTCCTTTCTCTAATATTTGACAGTATTTTGGGCCATTAAACCACTCATCAGCTCAGATTTCCATCCAAACCAGACAGTACCCCGCACCATTACTCCACTCCCTCCATGTTTCACGGTTGCTTGCAGACATTCACTGCTCCAAGTCTCATTCTGATTTCTCCAAACATAAATCAATTCGGATATTGGCAGAATTTACTTTTATCTGACCAAATTACAAACTGCCAAAATTCATAATCTTTGCTCTCGAATTCCCTCGCCCAGTCAATAGCCCATGTTCCTGTTAGCCTCTGAAATCAAGGGCTTTTTTCTTGCAACTCTTCTTTGATAGCCTAGCTCTTTCAGCGTTTTTCTCGCCGCATATGGCGACATTTCCATGCTGTTGACGATATCTTTGACGCTCTGACAACGGTTTCTGATGACTTCCCTCTTCAGCGACCTTTTGGTTCACTCAGAGAGAATGCTTGGTCTTCCTGAACGTTGTTCCACACGACAATGGTCTTCTTCATTAAAATCTTGACAATATTATTAACCGTTTGATGATTAACCTAGCAATTTCTCTATTTGACTTGCCACACTGATGCCATCCTATTATTTGCCCACGTTGAAATTCACTAATTTCCTAACTTCCACAAACTTTCATTGTAAAATATAAGTCAACTATCGTTCATAGATTAGAGTAGCTTGATACTAACACGGTATTGTTTGAAAAAAGAGAAGAGGCGTTATTAAATAAGTCAAAATTACTGTAATCAAGGATGGCTAAAAAATTATCATAGGCCACTGTATAAGAAATACATATATTTATTATATTGCTTTTAACCGTCTCGTTACGGATAGGCCTCGAGGAAAGCTTCAATGACAGGATTTTTTTGTTTTGCTGGTAGGAGTTGCTGGTCGATCCTCCATGACTAGTTCGAGAAAGTTGATTAGTAAAAGATGTATTATGTAACATAAAATAATGACGAGGATTAGGATTATTTATTTAAAACTTGTCTTATACTTTCATCGTAATTTATCATTTATAATTTATCACTTATTTGTTTCTAAGCAAATATGATAAATTAGTTACTTTATCATATGCACTGATTGTGGGTTGATGATTAAACATAATGAATTGTCTCTTGAAGCTTTTTGGATTTCTATAAAAGAAGAATATGTGCCAATATCTAAAAAACCTCTGACCATTTTAATACAGTTTGAAACATCATATTTATGTAAATTAGACTTTTTTGCTCTCACCAAAATTAAGTTAAAAAAAAGAGGAACTCTTCAGTGTATTGAGGAGGAAATGAGAGTTTGCCTATCAAATATACGTCCAAATATTAAAGAAATCGCTAAGACTCATCACTCTCATGTTTCTTATAAACACAAGCATGAATAAACTTAACGTATGTTTCATTTTATCATTTTTTATTGCATAATTTCTTTTCTGCAATATTTGACTTCATTATAACATATTTTTTCCGAAATTTGCATATAGTGCGTCTAGAATTATTGGTAGGACTTCAAGTGCGCCTTGACTTCAAAAAGTTTGGGAACCACTGCTTTAAGGATTTAAGTGCAATAATAGATTGGAGGCAGTTCACGTCATTTTACAGATGAAATGGCTAGATGTAACCGTAAGTTCTATGCTAACGTTTTCTCCTCACTTCTTTTGGCTTCTTACTTTCCAGTTCATCTTGACATTCACAAATTTATATACAATATTAATCTTTATCTTCTATCTTTTCAATTCATGTCCTTTTGTTGTTCTGTCTCCTTAATAATTTATCATAAATTGTTGTTTTTCAAGGTACGATCGGCGATGACGAAATGTAACTACACTGGTTTTAGGTCTTGAATATAACCAGCCAGTTTAACTCGCACTGAGATGTTATTGCCACTCCTTAATAATATCTCTCTCTTTTCACATCAATCCTTAATGTCTTAGTAGCTTTACCGGCTTCCATGAGGCGATATATATATATATATATATATATATATATATATATATATATATATATATATATATATATATGATGGACTCTCCCGTCGAACTCGACGTATGAGGGTCAGACAGATCAGTTCCTAGGAACTAAGAGCCCGACACAGACACATGAGATTTGATTATAGTGGTGAAGGTTTTGTGCAGGGCCATCCACACTTTTTGGATGGTCTGCTCCAGAAGTAAATGGCAATCTACTGCGGGGAAAATGCCTCGTCAGTCATGTATCGAAAGATACATGATCGTCTAAGCGTGTATCACGCATAGCACCTGACTGAACTGAATCCCGACAGAGTTATAAGTTATAATTTGGAAAAACGTTCATGAAAGTCAGTTTCGAAAAATAATATCCGATAATGTATTTCGCCTCTAATGGCTTCATCAGATGGATAACAAAAATATGTTTTGTGTGTTTGTATGCATTTGCGTGTGTTTAAATTAATTAAATCTTATATTATTTTCCCAAGATGGCGTTGCTCAAAGCTAAAAAGAAAATGTGTGATTTAAAAAAAAAATATCGTTTAATATTTTATATTCTCCGCCTTAAGAGTCCGAGTTTTTGAAATGGAAAATCCTTCAGAATGGGGAGAAAATAAATGAAAGAAATTGTTTTTTTATCCACAAGCGAGAATAGTCGGTGAGAACTAGCAATTTCAGCAGTGCAATTGTAAGACCTAACTGCCAATCAAGTAATAGAGGCGCGTTTGAATTTCATTTGAGTTCGTTACATTCACTATCGTGAAAATACATATTGGGAAAAGTATGGCTATGTCTCTTATCCTGCCACGATACAGTTAGGGATAAATAGCAACACAGTGTCCTAAAGCCTTGGCTGGTAAGTAGTCTAGGAAAAGTCTAAATTCAAAACCTTAGCAGTGTCGTTTGAAGACGTTGTGGTAGACTTTGTGCACCAGTTCTCTGTATTCGTTATTCGTTTCTTCTGAAAGTCTAATTGTTCGATTCTACAATATATATATATATATATATATATATATATATATATATATATATATATATATATATATATATAGTTACCTGACGATTGCATCTAGCATGAAACAGACTGTCGCCTCTAAGTGTTGACTTCTATGTTCACTTTTATATTTATAGATATATATATATATATATATATATATATATAACTTTGGTTTGAAGTGTGAGTTTGTAAACAATGACTATTTAAGCTAATATAGCATGACTCTTCCGCAGAATTGAGTCACTGTCAGTCACTGTGTGTTTATCTAAATCTAAAAATAAACACGCTAAAATTCACCTTCATCCCTGCCGTGAGCCGACGGCTTAGCGGTAGAAGTTCCGACTGACGCCACTAATGAGCTGTGAAACAGCGAAACAGTCTGTCTGTGGATGGCAAAAATATTGGCTCCTGAAAAAATTAATTTCGGTTGAGCTCTTTGGTTTGAGGTGTAAGTTTGTAAACAGTGACTATTTAAGCTAATATAGCATGACTCTTCGGCAGAATTGAGTCACTGTCAGTCACTGTGTGTTTATCTAAATCTAAAATGTCTGTGGATGACAAATATATATATATATATATATATATATATATATATATATATATATATAAAAGTGGACATGGAAGTCAGCACTTAGAGGCGACAATCTGTTTCATGCTAGTGCAATCGTCAGGCAACCACTTTTATATTTACACACGCTCTATCTCTGATATTGAGCACTTTATCCCATAAATATAGCACACTTTAAGACTATATTTCTTCATATATATATATATATATATATATATATATATATATATATATATATATATATATCAGGGCAAGATGTGATGTCTGCGTATTCAGTTGCGGGTGTTTAAAATATTTAAATCCGTCATTATTTTTCCCAAGCAAACATTGCTCGATACTAAAAGGGAAAGAAAATGAGTGACTTTTAAAAAAAATATTTGAACATTTTATAGTCCCCGCCTTAAGAGTCCGAGTTTTTGAAATGGAAAATCCTTCAGAATGGTTCGAAAAGAAATGAAAGAAATTGGTTTTATCCAGGCGTTCTCTATGTCGATAGTATGTGACAGATTTGGGTATAAGGAGGCACGGCGGAATAATGAATAGCGGCTCGGATTGGGGAATCGGAGAGCCGAGTTTGAATCCATTACATTCACTTACGTACTAATACCCTGGGGAAAGGTATGAATCCTCGTCTTCTACCAACAGCTATCGGTAAGTAGCAAGACATACCGTGTTCTATAGCCTTGGGTGGCAATTGGTCTACTCCAGAAAGAAATGGCAACCTACTGCGGGGGAAAATGCCTCGTCAGTCATGTATCGAAAGATACATGATCGTCTAAGCGTGTATCACGCATAGCACATGACTGAACTGAATCCCGACAGAGTTATAAGTTATAATTTGGAAAAACGTTCATGAAAGTCAGTTTCGAAAAATAATATCCGATAATGGATTTCGCCTCTAATGGCTTCATCAGATGGATATGAAAAAGATGTTTTGTGTTTGTAAAGATTAGCGTGTGTTTAAAATAATTAAATCTTATATTATTTTCCCAAGATGGCGTTGCTCGAAACTAAAAAGAAAAAGAAAATTAGTTTTTCTAAATGTCAATATATATATATATATATATATATATATATATATATATATATATAATAATATTTTTAGTTTTTAAAAATATGATTCCTTCGCTACATAAGAGTTCTCATGTTTCAAAAGCGAGAGCCGAGACCCCTAACATAATTTTTTACGGTATGTAGAGTTAAGGTGTCTGGACCCGCTTCCTTGTCAAGCGAGAATTTGGGAAGGAAGCGGGTCCAGACTCCTTAACTCTACATAACTTAAAAAATTATGTTAGAGGTCTCGGCTCTCGCTTTTGAAACATGAGAACTCTTATGTAGCGAAGGAATCATATTTTTAAAAACTAAAAATATTATTATTATATAAGCTCTACCTATGTATGGAGCACTCTCTTTTTGAAAATAAAGCTAAATACTAAAGAACACCAGATTATCTACCTAACGTGTTCTTTCCTATTTTACTGCACACCTGCATACATATATATATATATATATATATATATATATATATATATATATATATATATATATACACACACATAGTACAGGTAATAGATCCGTTGGTATATAATCGAGGTGGATCCTATTAATAACAAATATTAATACTGGTCCACAGAGAGCTCAATGTTTTTATTATAACAGAGCATATATATTTTTTACGGCAAAAACCAAAATTACTGTAAATCCAAGGAAAACACAGTTGTTGCTAGAATACGGAGCACCGCGTAGTAGGAACCGAAATTTAGTTACAGACAACGAAAGGCTCTAGCCATAAATACACTTAAGACACAAGGGGTTACTGGGAGTGGAAGAAAATGAGAAGACGTTACTGAGGAGAAAGGACAATGGAAGAACAATATTCAAAAAGACAGAAGATGGCGATTGAAGTTTCATTTAATTTTTTTTAAATTATAGGTGACAAGAAAGCAGGCAAACTGAAGAGACATACACAGGCAAGAAGAACGAGAAAAGAGAACATTAGAATAGAACATGCGGTTACATCGAGCTATTTCTACAGTAAAACTATGAAACCTTGTTGCCAATCTAGTGGTACGCTTAAATTCTGTGGTCGAGGTACTAAGGAGGGGAGATCAGTGGAACAATTACTATGAAAGTATTTATAGAAAAGAGAGAGGGAAGCCACGCCACGGCGGTCGGAAAGTGACTGAGGTCGAGGTGCCAGCTCAGGACCGATAAAATTGCAGATACTTTCGATTTTGTCGAGAATCTCACGATATAACCGCAGCACCAGAACGGATATGGCAGTAATGTTGGATGCACAGACGAATGGTAGATTTATAAGTGTGCAAGATTGATTCTAACGAGAAAAAATAATTCTGACACGACACACTGATACAACCTTATTAGCAACAGTTCTTGCAATCTGGTTATAAGCCAGATAGAATTAAAATAATTTTCAATTTCTATAGTAAAATAATTTTCAGATAATTTCTCTTAAGCTTTTAGAATTTACTGTGTCACTACACACATACACACACACATACACACACACACACATATATATATATGTGTGTGTGTGTGTGTGTTTGTGTGTGTGTGTGCGAATAATTAGTAGAAATAATTCAGTCGCCAGTAACGAGAATAATAAAGTGTAATAGGATCTTCTGAAGGCAATTTTAAAAGGCGCTACTATAATCATATAAGTCGCTTCAAGAATCAGAAGTATAGATATAACACTAACTTATCTAAATACGTTTTGAATGTTAAACAGGAAGATAGAACAGATCCCATTCTAAAATGGGAAATACTAAAAAGATGTTGTAAGTATAAAGCCGGCAACAATTTCTGTATATTGTGGAATGATATCGAACCCATTAGACTTTCGTGGAATTCATTAATTGCACTGGAACCATTGGCGATATCATTCCTTCTTCGATCAACATACGATCTTCTCCCAAATGAAACAAACCTCAAAATGTGGGTATACACAGATACAGATCTCTGTTATTCGTGTAAAAAAGACCGAGGTACCTTGCGTCATGTGCTTTCTGCTTGTCCACTATCGCTACAGATGTACACGTGGCGACAAAACAAGTTATTAGAGGTGATGAGGGATCTAATAATAACACAATGTGGGACAGCAAACCAACGGCTTGTGGCAGCCAAGGAAGCTAAGATCGTGTTCCATAAGGAGGGTGAATGCCCTGCAAAGAAAAAACAAATAGCCCCCAATATGAAGCTGCTGAGTGGTGCCATTGATTGGATGGTTTCAGTGGATCTAATGACATCCTTAAAATTTCCAATACACATCGCACAGACAGACAAGCGTCCCGACATCGTGTTATGGTCCAACTCAAAAAAGACTGTCTTCCTAATAGAGTTAACAGTCCCCTGGGAAGAGAACAGGGTGGAGGCGCACGAACTAAAGAAAAAAGGTACGAGTCACTGCGTGCCGAATGTGTGGAAAACGGTTGAACGTGTCATGTGATGCCTATTGAGATTGGGCGTCGTGGGTTTCTGGGATATTCGGTCATTTCCTTCTTTTCAAAAATAGGCATTACTGGCCGTTGGTTGAAGAGCGTTTCGCATCACATTCAAAAAACAGTTCAGCATGCGTCAGGTTGGATTTGGTCGAGATCAAAACAAGCAAATAATATGCGCGCAACATCACGACCTAACAGGCGCAAGTAAAATATTTGCGTGGTCGTCTATAACGATTTTTAAGAGCGCGTCAATAACGGCAAACGCGTTCAAGAAACTTTCATTACGGATAGAAGCTGCAAATTAAAAAAGACTTGTCAAGCCATAAAAAATCGTTATTCGGCTTGCTGATGAAAATGTCGTCTGTGGATGGGAAATCCATTGAAAACCCCAAGAACTTTCCCGATGCTCCTGGGGTAGTCACCTGTGTAAGGGAAACGGGTGGCTACCTAAAGGTTTGGGCGCACCTGGGGGCAGTGCAGGAAGCATTCCCAAAAATTAAGATGCTCAAAACAGAAGATGACTATTTGAGGAAATTAAGGCAATATTGTTCCTGGAGGATCCCCGTGTTAATACATCCCTCCCTATATAGGGATTTTAAATTAACCTATCTCACGGATGTCGGCGGGGTCGTCCTAGAAGGACAAATGACGTCAGAGCTAGGTGTGGGGAACCTAGGACATTCCGTCGGGGTCCTAACTGATGCAGATTTCCGGCCGGTATGTGAGTAGGTTTTTTCTTTTCTCTCTTTTTCTTTTTCAGACCTAGAAGATGTCAATTAGGATAGCCACTCTGAATGTGAAGGGCTTGAGGGATCGGAGTAAGGCGGCCCGTGATCTCTTGTCTTTCGGCGTGGATGTCGCCGCGATCGAAGAGACCCACTTTGTTTTCAGTGTCGATGCGTGTGTGCTGGAGAACGACTTTGTCGTTTATTCAGCATATGGGGACCGACGGGCCAGATGAGTTTCTTTGCTAGTTAGGCGTACTCTTGATGCGAAGGTGGACCTTGTGCATACCAATGCCGAGGGCCAGTTGATCGTGGCCGATATTGCCGTGAAAAGTGGTTCGTTTCGGGTCATACTAACATTAGTTAGATTTAATTTAATTTAATTTGTATTAATATTTTAGTTTGTTACTGGGTTTATCTCCCTCCCCTCTCATTTTTTCATCACAGATTTTTATATATATTTTACTATCATTAAATTTTTATGACATGGGGCGCGTTTTGTAGGTTCCCTTAGAGAGGATGTGGTATTATGGTGCATGGAGGATTGATTGGTGATGAACAAGTTCTTGTGATGAATGGGTAAATTGTAATGAGTGAATGGGTCGTGAATTAGATTAGCTAGGTATAAGATAGTTAGTGTGGACTAGCCTTAACCCCTCCCCCTTTTTTCGGCCTTGTGCCACAATTATGTAATTTTTACATAATAAATATCTAGAAGCTGCAACGAGGAAAAATCATTTATTTATTTCATTACAAGAATTTACAAATAGGAACGATCAATTATTTTATCTTTATACCCTGCCTGGTGGCAAACGCTGTTGGTGGCGCCAGGGGTGGCGGTCCCGCCATAGCCACCGAAACCGTGATATCACCCCTGGTCGGCGGCTGATGAAGACAGAGTATCGCACGTGTTAATATACGTTGTATGTTTAAAAAAAAGAGAGAAGTTAGCAATAGCTACTTGCAACAAGCCAAAAATATTATTAAACCAGAAGTCTGAAATGCTTAAATAGATGGAGTCTTAAGAAAGCCTGGTTATTAGAAAAAATGTTTGGGTTTTTAATTTTTTTTTTTTTAGTCATGTGTTTTATGTCTTTTTTAGGATAATGCTAATTTTAGGTTTTAGCCGTAATATTATCAATAAATTTGTTCCTTGCTAATCTCTCCTTATCCAGTTCACCCTGATGATCCCATGTGATTATACTTAGGTAGGTAGTATCTGGCTCAATAGAATTTATTTAATTTATTTTGGCTCTACCTATAGTCTATTGAGTAATATTTGTTTAAACTTATTACTCGCTGGTGATTTTTTCTTTGTACCAGAAATTTAAGGTATTGGACGATTTCTTTCGCCCTATACGGGGGTTTCTGGTTCTTTCTTTTTTTCCAAATTTTTTCCTCGGATGCCAATTTGTTTGCCACCCAGGTTTTTTTCACTCACCAAGTTGAAATAGATTTACATTATATATATATATATATATATATATATATATATATATATATATATATATATATATATATTGGCAGAATGTTTGAATTAAGACATGTCTCATTAAATAATTTAGACAAGTTTCGAGTAGTTATTTTTAATAAAATCCGCTCTTAATCACGGATAAGTTTCTTAGTATCCTCATTAAAAGAAGAAAGAAAATTACCATGTTGATGCTTATTCATTTTTCCGAGTACTTTCGACATTAGCACAATGTCGTCATCAGGGTCTTGTTTTTTCTATGACAAAAAAAAAATTGTGTTCATCATTTTTCGAAAAACAAAATTGTTGCGTTTATCTGAAAATTAATTTTGTACGTGTGAAGCGAAAAACGCTAAGGTTATGTACTGTACAATTTAATTTTTTATGTAGGCTCACTTGCAAACGTCAAGAGTGGTAACTAAAATATTAAAATATCTAAAACTCTCTCTCTCTCTCTCTCTCTCTCTCTATATATATATATATATATATATATATATATATATATATATATGTGTGTGTGTGTGTGTGTGTGTGTGTGTGTGTGTGTGTGTGTGTGTGACTAATCATTAGAGTGGAAACTTGTGTTTGTTTACTAAATCCATCCTGTAAGATTTAAATTAAATAAAATTTGATTAAATGAAAATAAAAAACAATAATAACACTTTATTAGATTAAATAAAATAACACTTTATTAGATTAAATTGTTGTTGTTGTTATCATAATGGCCAAAAGATGAGAACAATAGTTAGCAAGTAAATAATGTAAATAAATGCATC
>OZ038499.1:19506417-19508917 GCA_964036315.1 Acanthosepion esculentum
GTATTTCTGCGTGTTATTGTCACATTGTCTTGATTCAATTTTTGTTCTCTCTATTTCATCTTCATTTTGTCGGCTTTCTATTTTTTTTAATTCTCTTAAAAATAACTCCTTTTGTTCTCTTTCTTGATTTATTAATTTTACGCACCTCGTTCAGTTTCAGCTTTATTCTTTCTATTTGCGTATGTATGTGTGTGTCTCATCCTTTCTTTCTTTCTTTCTTTCTTACCTTTGTGTCTTTCCTTTATCTATCTTCTTGCTCATATTTGATATTTTTCTTTCTTTTTTCTTTCTTACCATCATTTCCTTCCTTTTTTCTTTCTTTCTTTCTTCTTGCTCAGATCTTGTATTCTGTCTCATTTCCTTTTCTTTTTCTTTCTTTTTTCTTCTTTCTTACATTTATTTTCTTCCGTTGTCTTTCTTTCTTTCTTCTTGATCAGATTGTATTTTTTTCTTATTTCCTTTTCTTTCTTTCTTTCTTTTTTTCTTTCTTTCTTTCTTTCTTTTCCTTTTTCTTTCTTGTTTCTTCGTTTTTACATTTATTTTCTTCCTTTGTCTTTCTTACTTTTTTCTTTCTTTCTTCTTGTTCAGATTATATTTTTATTTCCTTTTTTATTTCTTTTTCTTTTTCTTTCCTTTTTCTTCTTTCCTACATTTATATTGTTCCTTTGTCTTTCTTCCTTCTTGCTCATATTTTATAAATACATCTTATGTCCTTTTCTGTCTTTTTCTTTCTTTCTTTCTTTCTTTCTTTCATTCTTGTTTATTTTCTTCATTTGTTTTTCTTTCTACTTGATCACATTTTATAATTCTTTCTTATCTTCTGTTCTTTCTTTTTCTTTTTCTTTCTTCTCATTAATATTTTTATTTCTTTTGCATTTCATTCTTCTTTTTCTCTTCATTTCTTTCCTATTTTTATTTCTAATTTTTCATCTCCCGTTACTTTCATACTTCATTATTTCCTACATTCTTTTCTTTCTTTCTTTCTTTTTTTCTTTCTTTCTTTCTTTCTTTCTTTCTTTCTTTCTTTCTTTCTTTCTTGTCCTTTTATTTAGTTTCTTTCTTTCTTTCTTGTCCTTTTATTTAGTTTCTTTCTTTCTTTCTTTGTCCGTCCTTTCCTTTTAATTCCTTCATTAATTTTGTTCTTGCTGTCTTTATTTCTATCTGTCTTTCTTTCTTTTTTCTTTTATTTAATTTTTTTCTTTATTTATTTCTTTGTCCGTTCTTTCCTTTTTGTTCATTCTTTCTTTCTTTCATTCATTTTTTCTTTGCCATTTTATTTAGTTTCTTTCTTTATTTCATTGTCGTTCCTTTTCTTTTCGTTCATTCTTTCTTTCTTTTTTCTTTTATTTCTTTATTTATTTATTTCTTTGTCCGTCCTTTCCTTTTCTTTCTTTCTTTTATTTAGTCTCTTTCTTTATTTCTTTGTCCCTCATTTCTTTATTGCTCATTCATTCTTTCTTTCTTCCTTTCTTTCTATCATTCTTTCTTTCTAATTTTTATTCTCGTGTTTCTTTCATGCACCTTCATTTCTTACATTCCTTCCTTCTTGTCTTCCTTCAATATTCCTTTCTTTCTTTCTTTCACATTTTAACTCTTTCTTTCTAATCCTGTTTATTTCATTTGTTTTTCTAATTTTTATCCCCCGTTCTTTTTTCTTTTTCTTTTTTTTTTTTGTCTTTTATTCTTTCTTCATTTCAATTTCCACTCTCATGATTCTTACTTTCTTCTTTTCTTTCTTTCAAACATTTTTGTTCGCACCCCTTTTCAACTTTTTCTTTCTTTCCTTCTATACTTCTTTCTTTCTGTAATTATTTCTCATTTTGCATCTGTTTCTTTTGCTCTAATTTTTCATGTCTTTTTCCTTTTTAATTTCATTCTTTCTTTCTTTCATTCAACTCAACTTTTTCTTTTTTATTTTCCCTTTTTTTTCTTTACCTCATTCGAATTTTCATTTCCGATTTCTTTCTTTTTATTTTTCTTCTTCTTTTTCTTTCTGTCTTTCTTTTTTTAATATTTTGTTTCTTTTAATCTTTCTTTTTTGCTTTTTAACATGTTTTTCCTTTTCTTCTTTTTAACATTTTTTTCTTGTCTTTTTTCTAATTGTTCATTCCTTCTTTCTTTCCTTTTCTACTTTATACCTTTTCTTCTTTCGGTCTTTTCGCTTTCTTTCTTAATTATTTCCCTATTGTAAACCGAACCTCACAATACGCTCTACTCCTTTTTATATGTTTTTTATGGCAAAATTCGTATTCTTTTCTTTCATTCGTTTTCTCTTTCCCTTGCTAACAAACAATACACTCAATTCTTTTGCCTTTCCTTTTCTTTCTTTTTTATTTATTTATTTTGCCCTAGGATATCCTTAA
The DNA here is from genome assembly GCA_964036315.1 of Acanthosepion esculentum. Taxonomy (NCBI): domain Eukaryota; kingdom Metazoa; phylum Mollusca; class Cephalopoda; order Sepiida; family Sepiidae; genus Acanthosepion; species Acanthosepion esculentum. The sequence continues at coordinate 19,508,781 of OZ038499.1, forward strand.
AAGTATTTCAATAACCTTTTGTCAAATTCATTTCCTAAAAAGATTTCTTTTAGATTAGTTTTAAAGACGGTTTCCCATACAGAAAATAGAAAATATAGGCCATCTATATTGGAAATCCTAAAATTATAATTGACTGT